>JAQPZY010001343.1:1077500-1677500 GCA_029931535.1 Margaritifera margaritifera
TTAACTATTTTCCTTGGATCTAATAAATCAAGTTGATTCTTGATGTCCTGGACAGCCGTTCGGGCTATGGAGTGTTTGTCGTGTAAAATATTATAAGAGTGTAACCCCATGTCATGAACTACATTCAACACAAATACACAAATAATAACAGAAGAATTGTAAAAGGTATAATATCCGCTTTCAAATTTCTAAAAATGTCAACATTATCATCATTATGACCGTATAAATTTACTAGCGTAAATTTCTGTCCATAAACTGATAAATCTAAGAGAATGTATCTGTCCTGGCAATCACATCTGTTTCTGTGAATAAGAAATTCAAAATTATTTCAGGAACACCAGCACTATTGCTAGATTTATGGCTTAAAATACGCTTATTCAGCCTCCCAGTACTTTTCAATCTCAGCTGTATTATGTGTCTCCTGTAAACATATAATGGATGCATTCTTTTGTTTGACCCAGCAGAAAATATCTCTTCTTTTGAGACTGGAACTGTGTAGATCTCTAACATTCATTGAGAAAATTTTAATCTGGATATCCACTGTTAAATTTTATTTGGACTAAAACTTTCACAGAGCTTATAAAACTATGTATTTACACAACTAGTGGCATGGAAAGCACTTGCATACACCTTGATATACACTCTATCATACACAAAAATGAATTGCTTATAAAAAAAAGTGTAGTACAGTGCCATGGGTACATATATGATGTTGCCCAGTATAAAGATACAGGAACCAATTCTACACTAGAGTGGTGGTATAGTTACTAAATTTTAATATCCGTTCAGTGTGGTTAAGAAAAACACTTTTTGTTCATCCATTTTCTTGTTTTTGCAAAAGATCTAAAGCCATTGCATATAAGCTCTCTATATATTGATTCCTTCTATATATGTGTAAAATAAGCCAAATACATGTATTTAGAAAATAACCCCATGATCTAATCCTTTTTATAATTTAAAAATAAATGAGGTGACCGAATTTTAAGAAATACTTGAAAAAATAACACAACAGCATTCAAAGTTTATTCTTTGAAGTCAGAGAGTATGGTATTATATAATGCACCAGGAGAAAGAAAAATAAACAGATCTCTGTCTTGTCAATCAATCCATCTATCCATCTGCGTACACTGTTTAGGACTTTATGTGTGTATCTACTTCAACTAATGTTTTTAATGTACCAACATCATTCAAGAAAATTGAGAATTTTGAGGAATTCATCCATTTAATCAACTGTTTACACAGATCATAGCATGGGGATAATTAGCACTGATACATGTAAATAACAGCACATACAGAAATATTTGAAAATGGCACAGACAAATCAGGTAAACTTTCATACTAAATGACATTGACAACTGTATGCCTAAGAATCTAGCATGTAAGTAAATAACCACCGAAAATTCAGAAAAAATATATGACCAAAATGAAAGTTATATGCTCAGTCTTTTCAAAAATGAAACACAATTGTATGCGTATGTCAAAAATTATCTGTAAAAATCTACGAAGATTCTTACCAATTCCCGGCATTGTTCTTCTAGGAAAATTACTTTTTAACTTTACTGAAATAGAAGGTTTACACATTCTTTTTGGCACTGTTACGACTCTGGGTCTTAAAAAATGTAACAGAAAGAAAGTCAAACCAACAATGTAAGTATTATCAACAAGCTTCTCGAATTATATCTGATTTCAACCGCACAATGTAAAATCTAAGGACAATGAAATTACCCGAGTCTGATCCAAAATAGGTATTAATTATTTGTTTACCAAATCCCTATTTATACACAATATCACTTGACCTATATCAGCAGGATGTGAAGCAATGAAATGGGAAAAAAGCAATATAACTGTCAACAAGACTGACCTTGAACTCAAATGCTAATAAACATTTGCTTACTAGTGACCAGAATCTGAAGTACTAATTACCTTCATGGACAAGATTTAAACATACATTATAGATTAAATATACAAAACACCTCCCGACATAACTAAAAAGAATGATTTATGCATTAAAGCTTTCTTTTACACATTTGTCAAATATGCATATTATACTATAATAATCAAAAACTTACACAGGAACATGTCAGAGTGAATGACACTCAGCTGAATTACACAAAATATGGTCCTTTTATACACGTGAGAGTTCCTGTTGTTGGAGATGTGAATGTTTCTGGTTCAGATTGTTTAATATTTATGAATTTTGAAGTTTGGTTAAACCAAAGTCACTACTGTCAGATTGCATTCCATCGTTGACATCCTCGCTGTGTGGGACAGGTACAACTAAATTGATTGAATAATTAACAGTTCTGTTTGTGTCCTTGGCACTTTACTTTGCTTGCCTCGGGTCAATATAAGCTTCGAAGTGTTGCTGTGCCGATAAAAAAGCAATACAAGCCAAACCAAAAGCATATATGTTAGTACTACACCCTTATATTCAAAGCATATATATTAGTACTACACCCTTATATTCAAAGAAATCCACTGTGACCTACATTTTGCGCTTTACTGACTTAGTGAAAGTATTTGTGTTTTGTTTATGACCACATGGATTTTAGCATGCTAACTAAATACTCTCCTACTTCGATGGTAAGTACATGCTGTTCATGTTAGATCTCAGTAGTAGAGTTGACCATGCTTGTTAATGACTGACCCTCCAGTGTTACTCAAAGCCTATACTTCTCATATCAGGTAAATCTGGCTTCTTGGGGTGGAAAATGATAATAGCTTTCTGATCAGATTTTATGACCTATGATTTGGAAAAAAAATACTCTCTAATTTTATCAACACATTATAGAACATCTGCTTTTATATTGTTGAAAATAATGTTCCATCTTATTGTGATACCAACTGGGCCAAGACATCAAAGGTCAATATCACTGAATTTTGTCTGCGTATCTAAAATGGCTACTGGAAGTGTAACCGATGAATACAATCTGGTTTAGCTACTAGTCATTACAACATGAAATTGAATGCGTTAACAAGGACATTTATCCATTATCGACGGCGTTGAGAACAAATTTTTCTGATTACTTCTTTTTGTGCACAATTTTTGAAGAGACGTGAATTTTTTTTATATAAATAAGTTATTTTTAACAATACGTAGCTTGGATACGTTTCCTTTATCGATGAGTTGCTAATTGAAACACCCATGAAATGCTAATTGAAACCTCCACTTGTCTAAGGATTAAAATTATCCATGTAGTCACATATTGGAGGCGAAAATTCGACGCCATTTTGCATACAAATTTCGAACAAACGAAGATCGAGATTTTTCTATTTTTAACCGTTAAATCACAGGAAATTATACTCTTATATAGTGGGAAAGGTTGTGTGGGTTTCAAAAAGCATAGCATTTTGTCCTAAATATATTTTTTCTTGCGCGTAAGGTAGGCCATTTAGCATGTCAGTAATATCTATCTGCACTCCAGCGTCGCACAACTTTCACATTTCACAGCAGATGTTTCTGTTCATATTATCCTTTTTCTACCATAAAATTCTGTCTTTATTTGAGATACACATAGACTTTGTGTGGCTTCTTTATAATTTATACAAATTTGTATCAGTTTTTCCCAAGAGAATTCCTAAACATCTGGACCGCCTGACCTTATAACATGATGGCATCAATCTTGCTGAGAAATGTCACTGTCTATCACCGAGACAAATTAATGTTCTATCTCGTTACATTACTTGAAGTGTAAGCATAGTTCTTATCAATTAATGTCTGGTTGGCACAAAGTATACAACCAGCGGCATTATGACACCCACATAATACAAAGAGCATTGTGTTTATAAGTGATCGTTATGGTCGTCATATGGTAGATACAGTCTCAAAATCACTCTCCTTCTGATTTATGTAAACGCCAAATATATATATATATATATATATATATATATATATATATATAAATTTTAAGCTCCAATAGTTTCTACATGCTGCATGCTGCTTAGTGAATATTTAATTAAACTTTATGAAAAGAGTTAAAATTTCGCTAAATTACACTTTAAAGAAACAAGTATATAGAGTATACCATAGATTAATGCAGGAAGTGATGTGCGACATTAAACGTGCAGGCCTTGCACAATATTCTAACACGAATGCGTGGAACAATATATGGGCACTTGGAATGAGTGAATAGCATTAACAGAAATAAGACTTGTAGCTTCTATTTCCTTTTATATCTCACTCATTTTGAGAAAGGAAAGATCTGTCACTCGCACAAAGAGTATAGTAGTTTCAGGACACTTTTGTTTGGGAGAAAAATATCTCAACAAATACAGCCTAAGATTCGTAAATATTCATTGATTGATTATTGGTCTAGCACTTAGTTCAAATGACTGTTTACTTATTATATTGATTGATTGATTATTGGTCTAGCGCTTTGTTAAAATGACTGTTTACTTATTTTCAGAGAATTTTGACAAGGAAAGCGTAATGGAGAACATGTTAGTTGTAAATATAATGGATAAAGGCATGAACTTTCTGTCCAGTACGTAATTTTATAGTGCGTTATAGCAAAGATAAGATATTGAGAAGATAACAAAATAACTACTCGTTCCCACCAAACAAGTAATCTACATTAGTGTCAACTTATGGTGAATGTAAATATTGATGCTTGCGTACAAACTCCGGGAGTGGAATATAGGGCCTATATTGACTATCTAATATTATCATTGTTTTTTCAAACACATCATACACGCATTATTACTTTTCCGCATTTCATACGACTGAACTAAGTGAACTTTGAAGCGCTATAAATTTGTTTGGTTTTTTTTGTGGATTTTTTAAAGGTTCTAATAACATTTTTACAAACATAAATCATTCGAAATATTTAATTATACAAAGATAAAATTAAAACATTTGTATATCTGTTCTAGACCACCATCATCGCACTGTTTATTATGCAAAACCAATCGTAAAAACATACATAATAGATAATCAGAATTAGATACCGTCTAAGGTGAGCTTCGTAACGCGATTGAAATATTTAGATAAAGAGAATCAAAATGTATAATTGGTGATTATGAAATAAAAATATTTAAGAAATAAACACCATTAATTACAATCACAATATTAACTGAAAGTAAATATACTGAGATATGCAGGTATGCAGACAACAAAATCAATAAATGTCACGCCACAGATGTGTATTTAGTGTTACAGGTTATAAGTGTAAAACCAATTGATTAAACCACAAAATACTAACGATGCAAAAGGGGGGAAAATATTTATGTAATAAAGCTGGTACTATAGTGCATGAATAATTATTATAAGAGACAAGATTAAAGAAACAGTTACACGTGAAAATGAATAGACTATTGCCAAATGTCATTTTTTCCTGACGCAAAAGCTAAGGTTTATACGAATTATCTAATTGAAAACGATAGTAGTATAAAAAAATGACTAAAATAATTGATGTACCAATACCACAAAATAAACCAAAGAAAGTTAGCTCGACCTTTCATATGTTTTCCAACTAGAAAATAATTTTTTTTGAAATGATTACAAATTTAAAAGAAAAACCACAACAAGGGTTTAAGGTTCATTTAAAAGAAAATTAAACGATTCAAGATTTTCGAAGAAAAAAAAAGCAGAATTTGTACGAATTTAGTACGAAAAAAAAAAATAGTATAAGAGTGAGAGATTTTGTTCGTTAATAATTCAGCTGGATTTGTCTTCAAGAGTTATGCAAAACAACAAGACCAGAAATATAAGACCAGATATCACTCACTATAAAATTGGGATCACAGAACAAAAACGTTAAATATTATAAACAGAAATTAAATATAAAGGTAATTGACAGACCATTTGAACACAATTTGAATCTGAATTAATCGTAGATTCAAACTGGATGTTTTTAAACAAATATTACTAGTATTACTGGACATTTCACCTAGATTCATACCAGTCTATTAGAGAAGATCAATTACAAAATTACCACAATGATTACAGGCAAAAATGTATTCTTTAGAAAGGTATTTTAATGTAATATAATGCAATTTAATGCAATATAATCGGTTCCATCCCATCAGAGTGATCATAAGTACAGACTATCAAAATGTAAACTTTATCGGTAAAAACACTTGTTTTATAAATGTCCAATAAAGATAAAAGATATTGATAATATGAAAACGAATTTGATATATAACAGAGGGAGCAAAGTAATGACAGAAACTACATAAGATCAGTTAGAATTACAGAAGAGAACAAGACTCAAATATTTGATAGAGAAAACTATCAATGTTGTGGAGGTAATGCTTTGTCTAGCTTGATATCATCTCATATATACAAATACACAGCTAAACCGTATTTTATAAAAAGTTTTTAAGTTATTTATATGAATCAACCTTAAGTTAGCATAATCAGGGTAATTATTCAATTGACATAATGCCAAAAATGATTCTGCTGGATAATTTGAAATGTACCATAACAAGTTCCTTATGCACTTTACTGTGATTTTGAAAGTATTTTAAAAAAATTAAAGTTTGCAAAAAGGCGGTGATTATTGACGATACATATTCCATTAGGATTTTACATTCATATTAAAGCAGTACACAAAGATCATGAACATAGCCGTACAGAGGAATAAATTGTATTAAATAGTTTTACTGAGTATTTACAAGAAATTGTACAGCTGTTTAGTATTTAGTTATGCCAATGAATGTTTGCAAAACAATATTTTAAAAGCAAAAAGTTAATCAATTGGTGCCATATTTGTGAAAAAGAAATTTAGTGTGAAGAAGTGAACAATAATATAATATAGGACCTAGCCATAATGAATTAAATTTAAATTACGAAAATACTAAAAAATCAAACCGAATAGCGACGAAAAATATATTTCATTTAATAAAGATTCTGTAGTTGATCTGTTTTTAAAAAAATGAAAAGTTATTGTTGTCAAAAGGACAGTTAGATTTGTGGGTGTAAGTTTATGAGTGAGTTATTAAATGAACTTGCAAAAGATTAAAATGGTGATAATTTGGTTGAGACTAATAAGCATTTTAACTAAATGGAAATAAAGCTGTTCAGGAAGGGCATTTATCCATGTGAGTACATATACATATGAGAAAGTCGTCTTAAATAGATTAAAAGAAACCAAATTACCACTAACAGAAGAAGAAAAAAGTTAAAGCCTTATAGCTGAAGAAATTCAAGAGGATAAATACCAATATGTAAAAAGATTTAATGGTACTTTTTAAATTTAAACCTTGGTAATCTCCACGACCATTACTTTAAAAAAACAATTTAATGTTATGCGATATTTGTGAAGAATTTAGTGGTGTTTGCATTCAAAATTATACACTAGATCCAGCTCATTATTATAGCGTACCATGATTAGGATTACAATTAGTCATAAACTGATTATTATATGTTTTCATTTATTGAGTTTGGTGTACGAGGAGCAAATATTATGGTACCAAATAGATATGTAGAATCGTCACTGAAGAAGGTAAGGTTGCAAATCAGGGAGAATACAATAGGCCAAGGTCATAACGTTTATGGATGGTCCACAACTTTAGATCGGCATCCAAGGCACAAATCAAAGCAATAAAATACAAATAAACGTATGTGATAGGTGACAATAAAGCAAGTGGTATTTTAGAAGATTTAAAAGTACCAACACATTTACGTAAGTATTTATAATGACTAAGTATAACGTTGGATGTTTACCATCAACCCAATGTAAAAGTCAATGAAAGTGCTCCTAAAGAATCGTAATGGCTTAATATATAAGTTGACAAAGATTGTGCACAAGCCAGATTATATTGGAACAACGTGCTGCTGTGAAATATATATTATGTGTAACTTTGGTTATAGGAAAATGTGATGGGGCCAAGTTAAATTCATAATTTTTAGCTAAGGTCTGGGTGTAGTTTCAGATTTAAAAATAACTAACAGCTCTATCATTATCAGTTTTTTATTCGGATGCAATTATAATTTCGTATCGATGCCTCATAAAATTTGGTTACATCTGGATACTCACGACTTAGCACTATGCGAAACAACCGAATATTATTTACACCCAATTCCAAGTTTATTTCGGTTTGAACTCTATCAAATATTGTACTTAATTTTTTTATATATCTATTTCAGTTTGTAATACAAAGCTGATTGTTGCTAATGTGTGTTCTAACCATTTAATTTTTTTTTAAAGGGAAGCCCTTTAGAAAAGATTTTAATGGTTAGAACACACATTTGCAACAATCACCTTCTCTATTTTGTCAATACTACCTTTTATCACACCGATATTATTAACCACTTTTCGATCAATATATTCTTTCGTATCTGGTTTTGATTGTTCTATTTCAGCAGGAAACTATTTGTTCTTTACGTTAGTAATACTGGTGCTAAAAACATTCATCAGCGTTTTAAATCTCTTCATCGGTTTTTTAAAATTTCGTTGTTTAAGTCATTTTGTAGTTGTTCCAGTTTGAATTATAAATTGCAATTCTCTTCCAGAGATTTCTTTATTTGTTATTTATCACTCTGTAATGTACGTCGTCACCCGGCCTGAGATCCAATTTTGCGAGTTGTGCATGTGAACTCCTGAGCTTCTTTGCCTCCTTGTACACTCGTGACATAAAAAAACGGTCCTGGAGAGGGAGGTCCACCACTTTTATATTATTCCTATCGTCTTTGTTCGTTGTTGGGAGCGGAAAAAATATACGTTGAATGGCCGGCCGCCCTCCCCCTCCCCCATTTATGATGCCGGCTCAAAACGGGAGTGTCTAATTAATGAAGAGAAATAAAATGAATTTTGTATAATGTTTGAAGAGTTTAGTATACATATAAGATATGGTATTTCAAGGAAAAACAAGTGTTCTTGGCTTAGACTAGGAAGTAAAGAGGTGTGCGGGAAAAACTGTTGCTCCGTGTTGTGGTATGCATATGGCGGAGTTTAGGAAAGGATTTAAAGTATGCGCATGCTAGAAATGCGTTGCTGGAACATTGACCGATAAACAAGATATGTGCTAGCTGCAGTGGTCTTACATGCAAGAGACATATAGATATTAGAGAACAGTGCAATGAGACATTTTAAGAAAGTTATGCGTGAAACAAGAGCCCATTTGGAGAGTTGGGTTAACTTGTATAAAGTTTATTATAAGCATTACATTTGAACTCCATTTAGAGAATTGGGTTGACGTCTACACGGCAGTATGTTTACTATCACATCTCTGAACGAATTGCTTGACGGAGTTTTACTTTCCCAAAGTGAATGTCAGAATGGCCAGTTTCAGCACAATGTAGCACAGCTAGTAGCACAAGTCCCCCAAAGCAATTTTGATTATTTGATAGAAGATATTCATAACGAATTTTCTAGGGCGCAAACAGACGAATGGCAGGTTGGAGACCACGTGATTGGCCCCACCTATGCCGGGGTAAAAAAAAACAAGACAAGAGAAAGATTAACTCAAACGCCGAGTACGTCGAGCAGTAGATCATCGAAACCCACCTTACCATTCGAGGCTGTGATGGTGTGGATCGAACCCTGAAGCAAAACAGCGCTCCCAAACTAATTTGTAGGCCGTGATTTTGCCAAGGCCACGCAGTGTAGAATCAGACCATTGGCAACAAACTTTACATCCACTTTGCTAACAGCTCACCTGGCAACGACCCAGTGGTTTCGCACGGTGTTTAAGTGTTGCAGCACCACGTATAGTGATATGGTCACGCCCGACGACCTCATGCGCCTTTCCCGGCGTATTAACGAAAAGCACCTTCAAGGACACGGAAGAGGAGCACGCAACGGAACCGGCGCGAACGCAATATGCTAGCGTCGACTGGGAACGCCAGAAGATTTTTGCCCATCAACTACAAATGCGCTTCATGCGCGGAGCTGCAATATAAGGACTGGATCATCGACCGCATTGCAAAGGACAACTTCCATATAGCCTGCAGGCGCTGCCTGAACGCCAGTGAACACCGTCCAACTGCAAAATGCACAGTCAAGACAGCTGCACAAGTGCACGAGGGGCGCTTGTTGCACAGTGCATTTTGAGGAAGGATAGCGACTTTGACGTAGACGACATTTACGACTCGTGCTAGCAGCACCATATATTGTGCTTTGTCCAAAGTACTGGAGAAGGTACTCTCTGTAACCAAGGACAAGATCACAGCTTTGCCGCAGCGAAAGCTTAAAGAGTTCGCCCACTGGGGGTCCTCCAGGTACATACCCAGCCGACATACAAACATTTTCGCACGTTGATATTAAAGCGGCCCGTTTAAGTGTAGTCGTTCTTGTTTTCACTTCATTTTAAAGTGAGTGAGTGGTTGCAGGACTGCATTGTAAAAGCAGTCAACGTATATTTTCTCCGCCCCCAACATCGAACAAAAACGGTCGGAATAATATATTTGTGATTTTACCATCTCCTCCGGGACCGTTGTTTTGTCACGAAAAATGTACGAGAACGAGTGGGTAGGACTGCACCACTATCTTTATCACCCTACCATAAATCCTTACTATCATTATATTTAAATAATTATACGACATTAAAATAAGTTGCTAAAGTGCAGAGATACTACAAAACAAACAAATACAGACGGACAGGCAATCGATAACGAAACGGCGCAGCTCAAACAGTGTTTCAAATCGAGAAGTCAACTGAACGAATCTTGCTCTGGGAAAAAACAAAACAACAATGTGTATATATCTAGCAAACAACACCACTGTTTAAAGGCGACCACATTTCTGCATAAAATATAAATGAAAAGTTGCTGTGAGAATGTATGAAGCAACCTATGAAGTCAGAAAGACTCAAGAAGATTGGTAAAATAAAATAAATGAATTGGTAAAATAAATAAATAAATATATTAAATATATGCTGATACAAACTAAAAAAAAAAAAAAAGAAACCTCGGAAGTTACAAAGATTCCAGTAGGAAAAATAAGGAGAATTAATAATTTACGGAGGTATAAAATTGGAATTGTAAAGACTCTCTTTAGAAAATGCGGCCTACACTTGATAGTTGGAATTTTGTAACATTCATGACGAAAGTTAAATATATTTTTTTCAGGTATTTTTGGAGTAAAATATATATTTAAATATTGTTCGTTAAATAAATCATAGTACGAAGCATCTATGAAAAGGAGAGAAAACCTCTATAATCAATCAATAGTTTCCAAAACACATGAGAAAAATTACAACTTTCTGTAAAACGTTTTCCAAATAGAAAAAAAATCGAGACGTATGAATGCACAGAACTTAAACCGAATTGTTATTAAAATCTTTAATATTTATTTAAGTGAAATTTAAGTTAGTACATATAAAGAGTTGTATGAATTTTCAATGGCATTGCATTGCATTTTATAAAAATAATTATTTGAAAACAATTACAATTTGGTTTTGGAAAAGTACAGCTAGACTTAACCTTCAGAAACGGCATACTAACGATGTATATAACAACAAAACTGAGTACAGAAACTTTTCCACAGAACAAGACCAATGAACATAATGAACCGACGTGAAATGGATGATGTAATTTAACGTTTTTCTTTTGAAATATTACATACTACATTTGGACAGGAAATAAGTGAAAATATAAGACGAATGATTGGCAGGATTGGATTATTTGACATTCAAGTGGAGAAATAATAACCGCTCATAAGAAATTCATATATGGATTTTCCTGAATGCGTTAAGAAAAGAAATCTTATATCAACTTAGAAAATGAAATAATTGATATTTTTTTATGCCATTGAATCTGTCTTAAATATTCTGCCTTAAATATACCAAAAGATCATGTAGATAACCTTCAAAATATTATTTGGAGGTATACAGTAATTGGTTTAATAGATGCTTGGTGAAAATAGTGCTATATGGAAAACTGAACATGAATTTAATATATCCATAAATGTATCTAAAATATTGGAAGGGGAGACAGCGGTCAGGAAAGAAACTACATTGAACTGGTTAGAATAATAGAGACAGAGAAAGTCAGACACGTTGACATGTTGAACGTGTTCGCTTCAACTGATGGTTACGCATTTTCAGTGCGGTTGTCTTGATTCATTTAAAAGATGGAAAGTACCATTGCTTTGTAATAAAAGATTATTTCAAAATTTGATTAATTTAAGATAAATAGACATCACGTTCAATTTACATACATATATATATAATACATTGATGAATATATATAATATACAAGAAAAAATTATATTACAAGATTATATTACAGAGTAGATATAATACCTAAAAAAGACTCAGTTGTAAAACTTAAAATTGATCAACACCTGTTGTTTTTTGTGATCTTGAAAGTATCAGCTTGTCACAAACACAAAAAATAATATTGTTCTTCAATAATCAGACATATCACGCTGAAATCAAACACTGGAACATATTCCATCTGGATTTGGTTTGCACCTCAAGTCAACTCGCAAATGTTTATATTGGGACTGATTGCATTAATATGTTTTACAACTGTTTGGGTAGGATCACAGAATTATTGTATGAAGAATATAGACTAAAAAATGTAATTGAAAGAACATCATTGAAACGTTCCAGTGTTTGCTCTGAAAATTCATTAGAAGGTTTTATAGTATATTCAGCATCTAGTTGATCTTGTGCATCTGCATTATCGTCATCAAAAAGGGGGCGCTCTACAGATAATACGTGCTTCTGAGAGAGTGATAGGTGTAAGATGAAGTTGTTTGCATTTGCAACATGCACAATGGACAGAATGTTGGCATACCTCTATGCTACTTTCATGTACTGTGGCTGAAATTTCTTTACATAATGTACTTGTGGAAATTGGACATGATCTAAGCACACAGCAGACAGAAATGGCCGCTCCGGTGTAATCCAAAAATCAGCCTGAATTAGTCAAAAGTACACTATTTTCAGCAGTTACTAAAATGGGGAACGAATTTTGCCAGGGTAGGCAATACCAGTCTCTGAAAGTACAATGAACGAATTACAAAATATATAAAAAGTAAAAAAAAGTTATCAGCTCTTTTTTTTAATTTACCTTTGAAGTCCAGGAAGTGAAAATGACCAAGCGGAGCTAGCAGTTCTTTGAGAGGTGCACATCTTAAGTAAGACCAAGCTGTATACTCTATAACCCAAACTGTACCCATCAATCGTACACCAAAATAAAGGGAATTCAAAGTTCTTTTAACAATACCTAAGATATACAAGGTCTTTTTTAAATAGACAGGACAACCAGTGAGGAAAACCTGGGTAATTCTTTTTCTTTAAAAATCTAACCCTATGCAAAGTTCGAAACTGGAGAGTGCCACCTATATAAAGGATGTTGAAGTGGATTATCAAAATCTTCATCACTGCCATCCTCAGCTATTTTTCAGTTATTTAAATGGCGAAAAAAAATGGGAAACAGAATTGAGATTTATCAAAGACAAAAATATAAACAAATGCACTTCATAAGAGTACGAGGCAAATTAAGGATGGCGATTCAAATAGAACATACCAAGAGATAACTGCTAAATAGTTAACTAATAAAGAGTTAGAAAAGATGAACGGGAGATAAATCAAGAAGACATGAAATCTTTAAAGTTGTAATTTAATTTGTGGCAGCATTAATTAAAATATTTCCTCTGATCGGTAATTAGACAGTTTAGAACTTTAGAAACTGAATTTTAAGATATGAACCTGATTTAAAATTTAAATATATACTTCACTGGATTTTTGTCATTGAATCTAATTGTTCCTTTATCTTCATTGAGTGCTAGTTTGATAGCATTCAGACATGTTCATTTACTAAGGCAGCAGACAAAAGGAATTTGAAATTGCAAAAAAATGCATATTAAATAAATGTAAACTGGTTGCTTTCTTGTTGATGGATTTGTGTCTTTAACCAATTATTTCCACAATTTTTAGATTCATTGAATATTCCTGGTTACAAAACAGATCACTGAGCTATAACTCTGGTTATTGGAAATTCAACGCAAACTTTCGAAAGCAAAATGAATATCTTGATTTAGTTACGAAATGTATCGCCAATACATTGGAAGAGTACTATCATGATGGTGATAATAATGATACATTTCAGGTGAAGCTTACGTGCTATGATCAGTTGTTGTGGTCGGGAAAGTGTGTGAATTCTGATCTGAAACAAGAAAATCAAACTTTGAAAAAAAAAGCAACTGAAAAATGAAATTCACAATATAGCTTTAATGGAAGAACGTAAAAAAGAAGCTGAATAAAAAGATAGGAAGAAACGCATAGAGGGAGCAATGATAGATCAAAAGTCAGGTGGCATTATTTTGGAGAAAAAAAATCTCAATTTTTTTTTTATCTAGAAAAGAGAAATTACTTAATTATTTTTGGATGATGGAACAAAGGTAACATAGCAAAATGATATACTGACTCGACAAAAAGATTTATATGAAAATTTATAAAAAGCAAAATTTAAATGTGTTTCATACGCGTAGCCTTTTTTCACCATGATAAAAAAAAATCACACAGAAGATAAATTACCTATACGGAGTGTGGCTTTCCATTGGAAAATATGAAAAATGAATCTAGTCCTGGTTCAGATGGGCTTACTGTCGACTTCTTAACCCAATAAATTTGGGAAAAAATACTGTTTATTCCTTAGCTCTATGGAAAAATAAGCTTTTGTCAGTTGAAGAACATTTGTCACTGGCTATCTTGAATCTAGTTAAAATCAATAGTTTTTCAATTTTGCGTTAGATGGCGATCAAACGGATTTGTATTTATACAGCATATTTTATGCACAATCATCGTTGGTTAGTTTTAAGACAGTTAATCAAAGAAGACAGTCTAATAATTTCAGAGTACTGTGTTATTGCACACAAATGGCAGCCCTTTGGAAAGGAAGAATTATAAGTTGTTTTGAACATGGAAACAATATGCTTGTGAGTCCAGATAAAACTTCACTCCTTGCAATAAAGACGGTTTTAAGACTGATTTATAAAGATTTATTAAAATCTAAGATAAAATAACCTCATAGAACACGCTTGATCAAGACAGTTAGTGTGTACAGTTAGTGATAAAAAGCTGAAAAAGTTTTTCATTGTTGCAAAGCAAAATGGGTTGGTTTTTATGCAGATAATTATTATCACAAATCAAAACATGAAAACAAGTGTACTTTTTTTGTAATGCTAGAACAGAAAATAATGAGCACTTTTTTAATGACTGACTAGTTATTAACAAATGTGTAAATCGTTTGTTGTAAATAATATTTGATGGGCTTATTAAAATCCTACAGATCTCGTGGTGCATCAGAAAATCCTAACCTTACATGTTATAAGATTTTCGGTTGTATCCTACAAACGGTTTCAAAATATATAGCTAAGTTGTACAGTTAAACAGATGTCATTGAGGAACAAGTGGATCCATCTTTCGAGTCTCAATAGCGTATAACTAGTAGGCAGACGGGCGTCATAGAGCACTTCTAAAATGTTAAAATTTAACTTAATCTATTATCTATAATAATCTATAATAACAACTCAAAATATGCTATAGTTTTACATCGTATTTTCTTCAGCGTGCATTGAGTAACACATACAGTTTACTAAATTTGGACAGGATATAGGCGAAAGTACGTAATGGATGTTTCGTCATGATTGAATATTTAACATTGCACATAGATAGGTATCTACCGCTCTGAGGAAATTTATAATGGCTGTATAAACGTAACATTATTTGGCTAACACGTTTCTTTTATGCTTTCGAATCTGTGCTAAATACACTAAGTGGTCGTGCAGATGGGCCATGGAAATACAATTTGATACATACTGTCATTGGTTCAATAAATGTCCGATTAAGATTGATAATATTCCAAAAACTGAAAAATACATATTTATATATATCGATGTAAATTTGTACGAAATATTGGAAGCGGAGACGTTGCCCCTAAGTGGTAAGAATTATTCCCAAAGAAGATCGACAGCGCACTCGATAGAAATTGCATTTAAAGGTCCATAAAGATAGTGAAGCACGTTGACATGTTGATCATATTCGCTTCAAGCTATGGTACTAACGGCTACAAGTACATTACATAGGCCAGGGGTCTCCAACCTTTTTGTTCCTATGGGCACATTTGTGAGTTTATGAGAGTGGTTGGCACCAACCAATTAACCTGACCCATTTTTTATATCTAATTATTCATTATAACCTCTTCCGTGGGCATACAAAAATGTGGGCGTCATGCTTGCATTTTGTTATATAGACTTTAAAGGTTATTAGAGTACAAAAAATCTATTTTACAGCGTAGGTCCCTGTTACAGGTTTATACCCCACCCCAGCCGTGTATCCATTGACCCATACCCTTAATTTTGTTTGTAACGAGCCCCTGTGGGGTGAATTGGCCATATTCCGACAGACGTAACCTTTTGTTTCCTCAATATCCCTTGGGCAATCGATTCGAAAAATGGCCGCCAAAATTTTGATAGTAATAGTAAAAACAAAAAAGTTCCAGTACTCGGGGTAAGGAAAATTCCCATGGTCGCAGCCAATCAGTATAGAGAATACTGCGCAAGAATTTCATCGCCTTATTTTGACCAACCAGATTCACATAAGGTGATATTTTAACATGTTAACATTTCAAAAATATTAAACTGCACAACACTATGTGTAAAGCATACCAGTGATCTTCTTTGATGAACTGAGTAAAAGTTTGAGACAAAAAGCTTCAAGTGAGACTGAGAAAGACTTCTAATGTTAACGAACAAGGTCGTATTCGGGACACAAATGGAAAATTTGAAAAACAAAATATCAAAGGGATATATCATTCACCAGCATAGCAGTTTTTGGCAATGACTTTGTAAGTCTGAAAAACAAAGAAAATCAAAGCAAGCAATGGTGGTTTTACTATATTAGAACAATATAAATAGTTCAGGTACAGATTTTACTACAACAAATTGAAAATCAAATACGGTTATATAATGCAACTATTCATTACTGATACGGCCTTACTGTGTGTCTATGTTAAAAAAGAAACTTTTAAAGCGACACGAAGAATGACATCAAGCTCTATAACACTCTGACAATCCTTGCCATTCATATCATCTTTTTCAGTTTAACAGCCATTATACCGTGTTCAATCCGGTTTGTTCTAACGAAGATTGATAACCACACATCTTTTTATACCATGAAAATATTGTAGTCATTCAGCTTGATGATATCATTGCTTCCCGGAAGATGCTGTGATGTCTTTGACAAACATTCTCCCCAAATTGTTTACTATGGAATTGTTTGCATATCCTGTTACCTTCATATCAAACCACACGAAAAAAACTACTAGGTACAATCAGTATATTTGGAATTAATTTTGGTATTGCTGTCTCTAAAGTTTATGTGGGTTTAATGCTGTTTGGGGTATATTTGATGTATTTATCTGTTAAATTGGGATATTTAACTCCTTGTGGTATCTTATCCTGCTTTTGCGGAGTTATGTATTTACCGTACCATGCTATTTATTGTGGAAGATAGGACGCATGGTCCTTCTTTTCAAAGATATTTGGAGACATTTTAGAAAGACTTGTAAACAACCCTAACACAGGTGCAATGAACATATACATTCGCGTTTTGCTTCATCATCAGAAGTTGGTAAAAACCATTTAGCTTAGGTTGTCTTTCTTTTTCAAACTTTGCCTTACTAGCAAGATCAGTAGATGCATATAGAAACAAAAATCACCGTCAAGGTTGTTTAAATACCGAGTCACCAAGTTTTGTTCTCTTAATCATTCTTTCAAGTCTGTTCTCATTGAAACAGAGGTTGGTGTAATTTTTATCTTCGTGAGATCCATCTGGATTCAATAACATGAACAAATAAATTGATTAATGTAAATGCAAAACCGTTGCCTATCGCTCCTCCAAACATATCTGCTGCCGTGGTCATTCTGTTATTTATTTATTGCTCTGTTATTTATGAGTAACAACGTTTTTACTGCGCCCAGTTTTATCTTGATGTGATTGGTAATAATACGATATGGCACTTTAGGTTTACGGTACATTTAATTTCGAAAAAATGTTCTATTTCAGAACAGATTATATCAGATTTAGGTTCAGTTTAGAAGTTGACAAAAATAATACATAAACCTTTTTTTTATTGGTTTTTTTATATATTTGGTTGACATATTGCCGTGATTCACCTTGTTACGACTCTCGGTCTTAAAATAATGTAACAGAAAGAAAGTGAAACCAACAATGTATGTAAAATCAACAAAGACAATTATTTCTCTGTAATTAAAATAAAAATTCAAAAGACACCTACAATTTGTGAATTTAATTCCAAATAATCCCAAATGTCCTAAACACAAGTCAGAAATTACAGAATGTCCGCGCATATCCAAAAGTCATATATTTAAATCCAAAGGTTAATGAGCACATTATGGTAATTCCAATGAATGTTCAAATAAATAATTCCTTTCGAATTATGTGTACAGTACTACAGCATCACAGCGCAACTAAAACTCTAATCATAAAATGATTCCCAATAGTCTGGTGATTCCAAACAGACTGATCATTAAAACATGAATGTTGTTTAACACAGGATTTAAAATTGGAATGATTATAATGCGTTCATCATGTTCTTATATACTCTTCGCAAATGGCACATTTCACAACAGGACATGTGTCATCTAATGATCCACAATGCAATACAAAATGCATCATTCGAGTGGAAAGTCCCCAACAAATAGTTGTGAATAATTGTCAACAACTCTGACCTTAAACTCAAGGTCAGTAAATACCTTGTTGACATCTTAACCAAACTTAATGTGCGACTTACTATTTGACCGTATTTTAAACACAGTCAATGACCAAAGGTTTAGGCACTCATTATAAATCCTATACACATAACACACCTATTGTGTGTAATATGTATTTTGCAAAAGCTGATGTAGCATATCATAAGTTTCAATCATTTGTCATTGTGGTTTCAGAGTTAAAAAGTTCCAGGAGCCCTTTTGTTGCTCGAAGTTGAGAATGAGTTTCAGAAACAGATAATGCTACTTTAATGTAAAGACATATACTCTTTCCAACATATATATTCAGCCATTACTTTGGTCAGGTCATCAAACTTCTTTTTATTGTTGATATCCTCTTACCTCTCGTATGAATCAACGCAATATTATTTACGCCCATTTCCTTGCTCAATTCAGTTTGAAATATCTCTATGATTCTGTTATTTTAGTTTTAACTGTATCGATCCTACCAGTTAATGCGATAGTCTTTTAATCTATTTTCTTCATGAATATATTTATAATAAACTTCTAGTGCAGCCCATATAAATGAGTTCTTTATCCTTTTGTCTTTTTCTTCAATACCACCTTACACCACACCGATGGTATTGATTACTTTTTTGGTCAATATAAGATTTTGTATCTTTTTCAGATTGTTTAACATCAACGTGTAATTAGTTCTACAATTCAACAGATGTAACCTAATTTATTGGTTTCATAGATCTAATCGTGCTTTCAACAGATTCATGTTGTGTTTGACATCCATATTTTTTGGTTATGTTTCTTAAATAGTTTTTTGTAACTGTAAAATTATCGTCTATATATAAATAGATAGATAGATAGAATATATGTATAGTGTTACGGCATTATGTATTATCTTTAAATTATAATAGTTTTCATTTGGGTTTATAATCATTGTATTATAATTCCATAGTTCAGTAGCCTACGCTATTTGTAAAGTACAATGTACTTCAACATGTTTACATGAGTCATGCTATGTCCTGGGAGAATCAATAATTATGTCGGTCAGCTTAACCCACAATGAAGATATCACGTGGTAGCGCTTGCAGATTTTATGACCTGAATCCCATGTCAATATCTTGTTGATTTGCAATAAGGTATTTTAATTGCAGTGCAAATGCACTACAAGCAGTAACATGCGCGACCTAGTTTCTGATTGGTTAAAGAAGGTTGTTGACCGAACCCATTCTAAGACGCTGTATTAGAAGTTTAAATTCTCTTTTTACGCCGTAACAGACTATATAATGCCAATATAACCACTGAATGGGCATTCTTTGCAGTTCTCCAGAATCATAAGGTTATTGAGGAAGATTATTATTGTTTATAAAATCAGCTGGTGAAAATCTATTATCTACATCGTACATTTTGGATTTAAGTACTATTCTTGAAGGAACTTAACAATATTCTACATTCACAAGAGTTTACCTGGGATCAACAACATTTGGATTTAAAACTGTGTTTCTTGTGGCACATCAACACATTAGTGACTTCATTCGGAATACTTTGGATTAACTTCCGGATTATCAAAATTCAAAAGGACATTTAGGATTATTTAGGAATTTCTAAACTGTAAGTTATTTTTAATTCTTTCACTTTGTTTGTTTGAAATATTTAATATTTTAGGAAATTAAATTGATATTTTATAAATTGTGAAAGCTTGTTCGAGTCGTTCTTTCTTTTGTTACAATTTCTAACCCCTAGACGTAACAATAGTATGTACGCTGTATCATTTATATACCACGAAATGTATACATTCTTTATTAAAAGGAAACGAGGCTTTCCTTTTAATGAGAAATTTACACAACGAGCGGTATATCAAAGATACTGCGTACATGCATTTCCAACGGAGTTAAGTTTGACTACAAGAAACTGTGTATCGACGCACATCCCTCCCAAGTGCGTTCTATGCAAAATGTAGTTCTGCGCCTATTGCATCTATCCACAGTCCTCTCTGGGTATTGATAATTTGCTTCTTTTCTTTTTTGAGCTTATTTTTTCATTCAAATTGATTGAATAAATATAAGACACAATTATGATATAAACATGAAAGTTGGTTCAAGTGAAGAAAGTAGAGCACTACAAACACAGCATGGTTAGCTTCTTGAACACTGAATGATCAGCCATTCAGTCACCGGCGAGTATATTGAAACTGGTGGGGAATATAGACTAAGGGAAATGACTAATCATCAAGAGGTAATTAAAATATTTAAATTTATTTATATTTGATCTAAGTCATTACTATGCTTTAATTAACATTGCTACCGACCAAACGATTGTTTTCATCCTCCATCTCTCTCTTTCCTCTTTCCGTTGCTCGGTTTGTCTATAAATTGTATCTCATTCATTGGCCAAGAGACATCGTCGCATGACACAGGGGAAATCCGCTACGCTCGTTGTTTTCACGGACTTTCGCCCATAACTTGCAACGAATGTCGAGAGAGATAGACAGAGAGAGGGTGGGGTGGGGTTGAGACTTACCATCAGATTATTTTTTTATTGTCTATCCCTATGTTTCTCTGTTGGTCGTGGTCGATAAATCTACTGCCTGACCAATGAGCACAGAGAGAGAGAGAGAGAGAAAGAGAGAGAGGGTGGGGAGTGGCCTTCGGATATTTTAACATTTACAAATGATATTTTTTTATAACTTTAATAAAAGATTTTAAAAAGATTTTTTTTAAATAGATTACGGCATGTATGTGCCTCCTAACCAAGAAATTTATCGTATGGTCTCGACAGGCTGTAGAAACTTTGTATCATTCGTATTGTGAACACTGTAGATAAATTGTATGAAAACTGTACATATACCATTACGACGACCCTTGATCTTGTTGGTTACTTGGTGTAATTTCAACGAAAGTCCAGCTCAAAATTATTTTGTTCTCTCACTCCAAAGATTTCCACGTATTTTTGTCCCTTATGCATGAGAGAGAGAGAGAGAGAGAGAGAGAGAGAGAGAGAGAGAGAGAGAGAGAGAGAGAGAGAGAGAGAGAGAGAGAGGTGAAATGGAAAACGGGTTTTCAATTAAATTATATACCATGTTTAATTCATTTAGAAAACAGGGATTATTCATATTTTTGTCGTTTTTTTCTTATGTCAATAAGTGGAAATTCATCATTGATCTTGAGAGTATAGAAGCAAGAGCCTACTGCTGAAACTATATTTAAATATGCATATTCATGCGCCAGGGGCGGATCACAATTTGATATATCAATAGTATTGGTATATTCAATTTCTTTATTCTATCACTTTAAAAAGCCACGTTATTGTTCATGTATATGTACAAGATTTTTATAGCAGTGGATAAATACAGAATTTCTGTCTGAACAAGACCTGTGCATCTAAAATCTCTTGTATTTTCAATATATTTTAGCAGCTCTAAAATTGTGCTAGTTCTTTCATTAGCATTAGTTCGATAGTTTTAATTTATAACCAACTTGTTCTTTCACGTCGTGATATTTGAAAATTGTTATCCTCGAGAGTCTTACATAGTTACGTATTGACTCGTTCTTGTATATAAAAAAGATGTATTAGCCGCATCAATTTTTTTTGCTGAATCTGCTAGATTGTGATAATTCGGGTATCGCTGTGGTTTAGGTCACTAATTGTTTCACTGAGTGCAGCATTTTTAACATCTGTTTCTGTACAAAGGTAAGAACTCACTAGAACCTCTCAAATATGTTTCTCCACTCATTCTATACTTGTTCTAAAATATTTAATATATAGGGAAAACAGATAAAGTTTCTTAAGCAACACGAAAGACATATATTACAGGTATAAAGTGAAAATATATAGCTTTCCGTCTTCAAGAATTATAACCATTAGAGTAATTGTTTTCGTGATGGATCTGATCGAGATAAATGTATAAATTATTGGGTTTCAGAAACCACAGACTGTGCCTGATCCAGTTATAACTTCCAGTCGTTGCTATGGAATCCTAAGAATTTATTGCTATAGTATGTGATATATAGAGTGTATTGTTTCTCGGATAAATTCTAACTGTTGAGTTAGGTTTCAGACATTCTGTATTAATACTTTCTTCGTTGTCACTGATTTTTGCCATTCCCTCCTTAAATGTGTCCATGTACACATCGAGGATGTAATAAATATGTGGAATTGAAATAGTTTTTGTTCCATTCTCAGGCTGTGGTGTAACTTTAAAATTGTTGCAGATTAAAATAAATTGTTTTATATCAATGCCATTCTTATTTGATTTTAATGCGTCGTCATCGGGTAAAGGTATTTTACATTCAAAAAACAGTTTTTGAACCTGGAAATAAACACGAAATTTGTATACTGATTTGACTAACTCGGGTACATCTTTGTCTATTAAACGTCAATAGAAAATCACACAACCAGATATTGGCACCCACAATACTGCGAAAAAAATTCATGTCAAACTGAAACTTTCCACTGTAAACGTTTAAGATGTAGTTATGGAAAATCTGTAATGGTTTGTATGTGGAAAATTGAATTTCACTTTTCTGTGCAAATTTATATTTACTTCTCATTTGTCCAAATGTGTTGCTTAAACGTCGAAATAAATTATATCAATACCCTATTCTGCCACAAAATAGATTTGTTTATTTTGTATGTGAATGATAAAATATAGTAGCAGTGTGGTTTACAAAATATGTACCAAGTACACTTTGGACATCGCTTGCATAACAGATGAATGGGTGATATTTGGTGGGCTAGGTAGGGAATTTCCAATCGCCTTTATTTTAATACTAAGTTATGCTGACATTCATAGGATGACAAGAGCCTTCACATCTGCGAAATTTTGGACAAGGGATTTATAGATGTCCGACTCCGTTCACCTGTCAGTCAAACTTTAACAGATTGCTACTAACAATTACTCCCTGACCACTGAACAGCTCCGACAACCTCATGATAGTTACTATATAACGCAATGCAAATTCAAACATTTATAACTGTGTAATTTATCATCCAACTTTCGCGACATTTTCAGTATATCATGTCAACTGATTTTACTTTCAAAGGAAGTTTTCTCCATCGTAACATTTTATCCGCTCTGGCGAGCGATCAATTGCAACCTTGTTACTGCTAAAATTGTCTCGAGCAATGAAACTCCGAGCCGTATCACAAATGTGGCAGACGTAAAGGTTTCCTTTTACTAGAATAATCGCTCGCTCGCTCGCGAGAGAGAATAATTCAATAACATAACATAATGGCACACTTTATTTCAGACATAAAGATGCCTAAATGTTTGATGTCATGTCGTGGTCACAGAGTCACCTAATTTGTGGTAGAGGAGCCGTTACAGGGGCAACATAGCGTGTAATATAGGAGGGCCTCACTGCATGTCTAACGCTTACAGAATTTCACATCATAGTTCTCCATCAAAACGTGGATGGGCCTGTCAGACAAAACAGCGGGTCGACCATTGATGAGATTCATTATTGCTATCATTGCCATCACGATGTGATCTATATATAGATTTACCGATTACCAATGCTACAGAGAGGTGAAAGCCAAACAAGATTAGACACAGCACATTAGTTCTCTCTCTCTCTCTCTCTCTCTCTCTCTCTCTCTCTCCAAAGTACCTAATGACTATCTTAATAAAAACAGAGATTGTTAACGCTAATATGTATGTATTGCCCACTAATACAATATGTGTACTAGATAGGGGACTCCATTTCCAAACTTGTTTTAATACGCACACCAGCATCAGTTCACGATGGTGAAAACAATATTTGGTAAATTGTGTACCCTAACGTTTCATTGCTGTCATAAATCGGGTCTTTTCCAGTATAATTTCTTCTGATTTTAACCTGAGGCCCTAATTCATGGATGATTTTTATTTTTCTCGATTGTTTATATCATTGTTCAAAGTTTTCAATTATTCAACAACTTTCATCAAATTGTCTACACACAAAAAATGTCATTTAAGATTTTCGCATTTATCAATCATGTCTGAAAGAAAAAGACACAATTTTCATACTTTCACTATCGCTCACGTAGTTTTTGCAAAATATCATGAGTCCAATTTATCAAATAAGCAATTAATTCTAAAAAAGAAATTACAACATTAATGAATCTATTAATAAAGAAAATGCTGTCTAGTACCCCCTGTGAATATCAAATGTTTTAATGAACTGAAAACAAGATCATGATAACATCGCAAAAATTAAGTGATGTTTCTGTCACAAGATGAAGCCAGGTTGGGACTGGATTAGTGAAGACACCGAAAGCAACTGCGTTAATAAGATGTTTATTTATAAACGCAATTTAAAGATGAACAAATCTGACACCATTATAACAAAAAGATAAGGAAAATTATAAAGTTTCTAACATGGAACTATCAACAACAAGTAACTCAACGAGAAAAATCAAAGATGAATTTAACGAATGGAATTTTAAACAAACGTGAATAACATCCTATCACCAATCAACAAATAAGAGTATATGATCTACACCCTAATATAAACAAGGTCTTATTAAGTACCAAGGGTGACCAAAGCGTGTGATTTATGCACTTATCAATATGATACTCATTTATTCATCAATCTATTAACTCATCAATTTATCAATTCATCAAGCGATATTGGAATATGTATGAATTTATGAATCTGTCGTTCATATAACGATATTGAAATGGGAATGCATGAAATTATGAACCTATCACACATATAGCGATATTGAAATGTGAATACATGTAATTTTGCACAGATAGCAATATTGAAAATAACAATAAAATGGAACACGTAATATGTATAACTATCGTGGCGCCCGTTTGTATCTCCGGTTCCACCCGCTCTAGTCAATGGTCAAGGAGCCACCACGCATGGTCCACCCCTCCCAGTCTATTGAAAGATCCCTCGAGAGCCTTCACATTAACAAAGAGCCGCTGGTCGAGAAGCCTTGGTCCCTCGCATCGAGAAAACCAGTAAACTCTTCCGAACCAACGTCACCAGACACAGCGTGCATGTCACAAGAAACCACACAGTTCTGCGACTCCACAACACCAAACCTTATATAAGGACAGCTAAAAGTATAACAACTAAACCGTGTAGAACATATGACACGGTTAGTACTTTTGTATTGATATATGTTGCGCATGCGCGCACATGAATTACATCTCGTTACACATTACATTAATCATTCAATGCATGCTGCGTATAATTAAATAAAATCCGTCTGTTCAGTTACAACAAATAGCTAACTTGAACCAGACTATAGTATTTCTAATATCATGGCGTTATATGACCTAGGCATTGACTCTCTGTAGAATTTAGAATAAATTCTTAAACATTTGATATATGAAACAATTATGTCATATAAAACGAATAGTGATAAAGAATACTATCTTAAATTTCACATACCTCTACAGCTGAAGATTTGCTCCCGTAAAGAGGTAAGCTTTCTGACAAGACTCGTCGTAGTGTAATTTGTTTATAGAGAATTCGCTCTATATGTACTCTAGCTGTGACAGATATGCGCAGCAGCTAGGTACGTAAGTTTTCACTGCAGGCAATTTGCACGTGCAGCATGGGGTGAATCGCGCTCAGTATTTCAAAATAACTAGAGCCGAAAAAATAAACAACCCTTGAGTAACGCTCTAGTCGGAAACGAAACCCGAATACATTTTTGATCACATATACATATTGATATAAATCATACAATTCCGTGACAGTTTCACAGATTTCTTTTCGAAAATACTGTATTTTAATCTGAGCATATTTTGAATTTTCAAGAAAATAAGAAAAGTAATCATGATGCCAACAAGAATATGTTTTTCTACTTTGGGATAATAGATAAAAATGGTTTAAAAAAAATTAAGCCAATTGTATTTCAAATGGGTAATTTTCCAAAAACTCGCGCACTTTGGTCTTGTTTTGAGACATAATTTTAAAATTTCAGAATTCAGCTGTAAGTTAAAATGCGAAACCATCTTTAAAATACGTTTCATTTAACTTAATTGGATATTTGGGTTATTGATAAATTTTCATGAATGGTGGCTTTTCAAAATACGACAAAGAAATTTTGCAGCTTGTAAGTGTTTCATTCTTGTGTAACTGTGTACTCTGTGTTGGAGAATAAATACGTTTGTGGTGTTTGTGATATCACATTTTTAAAAATCAGTGTTGCTCGGGCCAGGAATGTATGTAATCAGTACCTTAATTGCACGCAATGTAATGACACGTAGTGGCCATAGGGAGATAAATATGGAACTTCTCACCGGAGACATCCCCAATTACATTTATCTTTGTCCGTCCGTATGCCACCGTTTTTAATTCTCGCTGATTGAGCATTCCGTTACCGTTAATGATTTTAAGATATCACACTAGGCGCTAAAAAGCAATATGGACACTTGTCTGCATCAGGACCCATAATTTGTTGGGGTTTCACTTTTGCTGGCTGAGTTGCTGCAATGTTATGTTCCATTGGTGCTTTTCGACACTCGTCAATATTTTCCTCTGTAGTTTATTCTCTGTAGAAATAAAAATGCAAAACATTTATGCATATATACAAAACCTGTCTGAAATAAATTTATATTTCATTATACAGATACTCTTCACCTCTCCATTACATATAATTGTTTCATTTTACTATAGTTATGTGTGTACAAATCATTAAAATAGGGTAATATTACCTAAAAAGATACGAAAAGGTAGCATCGACCTCGAAGGTAGAAATGGGACGGGTTGGGGGAGGGAAGAAAGGTGTTAAACTTTTTCAAAGGTATTTAAAACAATATACATATTGTTTGTTTGTCGCATGATGATTATGAAGATAGTACGAAATCATAAGGAAATAAGCAATATTATGTCAGAGTGGTTATCAAAATATTATACTTATGCTGCTGTGACTATTACTATTGCTATTGCTACTGCAACTGCTTATTATTATTATTATTATTAAAGAAAAGGATCCGCCTCTTCACGACGCTGTATTGAGTGAAATCACTTTAGAGCTACATACACGACCGGGACTAAAAGTCGTACTAAAATTCTGAAACTAAAGTCGAATTCACATGTGACTACAGCAAAAAAAGAACGAAAAAAAACAACAAAAAAAAAACAAACCAAAACTCGGAATAATATATTCAAAACATGGCCTAGACATATGAAGAAATAGAGGCAAACAGTTTTATTTCCCTTTAAATATGTGTAATTTATTAAATATTATGAATTTGTAAATTAATGAAGATTATACATACTCTTAGACTTAGAATCTCTTATATATGTCTGCTAGTATCCAAACGGTTAGAATTTTTTTAGCTATGTCTGCTAGTATCCAAACGGGGAAACCAATATAGCATTTGACCTACATCCCTTTTGTTTGTAAAAACTAAATTTTAAATGCTTTAAAAAAATAATAATGAAGTGCCCTTGTGCGAATTTTAAGAAATATTTTTATAAGATTTTAAAAGCGGATGTACAAACTTTTCACTTTTAAAAAACAATAAAAATTTACTTCTGGTAAAAATGTTGAATATATGATGTCATTAACAGTAGGCTTCATTGGAAATCTATATCAACTCCACCATGATAAATTAAAAAAAAAGAAAAAAAACTATGGCGTTAACATTACATCCGTCATCTTAAATATTCAAATTTACTTGGCATCCCAATGTTAAATCAATCGACCTTATATCAGCCTTATATCATCAGATTGGTAAGGAACGGTGTTGGATTGTTATTAAGTGTCTTAGATCTTAGATCAGCATGTTAAACCTATGGACGTTTCTAAATTTTCATAAGATCACAAAAGTGACCCACAGTGTTAAATTATCATAAAACCCCAAAAGTGCGATCATGATGTTAAATTCTCGTAGAAAGAATCCCCCATGTGTATAAGAATAAATAGCCGTAAGCCCCATAGTTCCCAGACGAAAGATGGCCAAAGAGTGGACTTTCTCGGTAAAGATCATATGACCCAATAGTGTCCCTAGAGACACCATAGTGCCCATATATAAATGTCCAATGAGACTATTAATGATATACAATCAGACAAAATAAACATTTTCGTTTCAACAGAGAGAAAAAATATAGATGTTCAGGGAAGGCATCTGTCGAGTTAAGATCGAAAAAAGAATTGACATTTTGTAAAATGTATCAGGAACTCGAATCGATGGTCAGTTATTTCAGGATAATCATTCTCTCGAGTTCTCTTGATAGAAATTCTGATCGTCCATCTTCCCTATTTTGTGTTGCTGACGAGTTCGAAGAAACACCATGGTTTTCATGGCTACCTTGCACGTTGTTGTACGAACATCCCGAAACTAGAGGTTCCCACTGCGTCGACGACAGGATTTGTCTGAAACAAGAAACAGCCCTCAATATTTTCACGGTTGGAAGATACATCCTCAATTTGCATGGAATGTACTGGAGACGGTGTGTGTTGTCACGAAAGCAACCCTATGCTAACTTTCGATCACTTTCGACACGTCCAGTACATGAGTTTGCCTGGAAATGCTGCAGCCAATTAGGAGATTTATTTTCATCACTGTAAGATTATAATCTCGGCAGAGTGCAAACAGTGTCAGATGGACCCCGTAGGTTGAACTTTGTTTCATTGAAGAGAGATTTGATTGGAGGTCTCTAGCTACGAAATATTTATGCATGTCTTTACTGGTAGCTAAATGCCTGACTGCATCTTAGCAAAGGATATCCGCCGTGCGGAAGATACCAGCTTTGGATAGCTGGTAGATGAAAGCGGTGAATTGACAATCTCCGTCAGCGAGTGGGTCCCTAATGGTCCGAATACTTCCATCCTAGAATATGTCAATTTATTTTAGTCTTTTGCCGTGCATATATGTAATAAGATATCAACCCTTATGTTCTGTTTCTCTTTTGTTAAGTTTGCTCACTTTTGAGGCTTGAATCTCTATTGGTTTTTACTCTCCCTTGTTGGTACCTGTACGGGTTAACATGACTGTATCTGGTTCCGAAAATAACCTTACCAATATGTTTATAAAACCCAGATATATGAATGAGAGGAATCGCACACGAAAACGAAAACGCTCACCAAAACGACAACTGAGTTCCCTTAAGCTGTTGTCGACGCTGTGCAAAGCCAAGGTTTACATTCCGGTTTGTACTTTGTATTGGGGCACAACCCAACACAAGGTCTCAGACATATCAACGGTTTGTGGATTCAGGAAAGCAGCCTGATCAAGTTTATGCTTGATATACGGGGTTTATCATCTGCATGTTCGTTTGAGTCCTTATAAAACATCATAGACGGGTCAGCCGACCTTCCGTAATGGTTTTCTGTATCTGGCGAGTCCGAGGATTGTCGATTGGCCTGTATCAGTTGTCGCTCAATTTCCAAACAAACCTCACATGGAAGACAATACCGAGATGTGTACTGTGCTTGTAATTCAATTTTTAATGACCTGAGGTCCCTAGTTGAGTACGAATAATACTGAAAATCTTTGGTGCTGTGATCTACCATCACAGGTGCGTCCATGTCCCACGCGGGATAGGATGCATCTTTAAATTTTGCCATTGTTGATACATTACTGGTTTTCGTCTAATACCTTTTGGGTGACAACCGTAATCAGCTATACGTTGTTGAGCGGCTTCATTGATGATTGTACTAACTGGAGCTGGCATTGTTGCTGTTGATTGCAATGTAACCGCTTTTGGTGGTGTTCGAGTCACTAATCGTCGTAGTCGATCTCGAATCTATTGAACCGCTTGCAAAAATAGATTTTTCAACTGATCCGCTGCAACGTTTTTGATGCTATCAACGACTCGCATTGCAACTTATTTCGCAATTGGCGCAGTACGTGAAGACATGACCGCGAGCACTATTGGTTCACTTGTGAACTCTCCCAAGACTATTTCCGTTATAAGCCATGTAAATACGCACTGCTATCACACGTCCACGACTGTCATTATATTTATATGTCAGGTCGATTGCAGGTCCAACACGTACCCGTCTTGGTGAACAAGGGTAAAACGAATATGCATCAACCGACCATTATGGGATTGAACATACATAAGCGTCGCGGTAGTAATCGCTATCAAATCACCAGGTGCCTCAGTCGGGGCAAATCCCAATAATATGTGATCCTTGTGTTGTTGAGGCTCATGCTTCATAACTGCCACAGATCAGATTAACCTGAGTCGTGGTAGTGATCCTGACAATGTCTGGCGCGAAATTGTAACTGGTACCATCGGGTCCTACACACAAACTTCGTTTGTCCTCTTGAATCATATTAATATCTTCGGGTCAACCAAGAACTGTTCTCAGCGACACCAATGCAATCAGTGATTTGTTTAGAAAAAGACACATAAAGTTATGGTTTCGTTCACGAGACGGTGATCATCGAGGTAACGCTCAGGGTTATATATGCAACAACACACTGCTACGCGCGGCATCGGTTTCGCGTAAAACCGGAAGTGTTTCAGAACTCATTATTGTGTTAGTCGTATCAATTCGTCGATGTCTTCAACAAGTTCATGCATTAACAAGCGAAATGTCTCCGGGTCCATGATGTCGTTGGTGAGCAACCGCTGACAAATCGACGCGGCCTCGTTAACGACTTCGGGTGCGTTGTTGCCCGCGCGAACCGACCCCACAAATGTGATGAGAGTGTCCTGTCTCCACATGAAAGGTAGCCGTCTTGTCGAGCAGCACGTTGACGTGTGTCGCTGCCATAAGCACTGCATTTTTCCTTTTGTCTACGATCAGTGTTAGTTACTCTACAAAGAAAGTAGAAAATAGTTCAAAAGTGTAATTGTACTGACAAACTTCATAAGTTCCGGTGTTTTTCAAGACCGATTATTCCTATTTAGGCATTATTAGATTGCGAACTACATTGCAAGATTTCCTTACCTCCGAAATTGAAAAACTTGACAACATCCAAAACTACGCACCTTCAGAACTGAAGATGTGACAATTGAAGTGCTCCAATACGCATGGGTTATTTTACGTTTTGCAAAGACAGAATTTTACTTAGTTTGAATTACAATCAAGATATCTTTTAGAATGACCTTAGCAAGTAATGGGGCCAAGTGTTAGGAACTATTTTGTTACTCTTAACACACTGACGTGTCATTCGATTTGATCGGAACGGGGATAATATCCAAAACTGGATACTTAACCGCCTCATAGCAAAGGCGCTTACTAGCGGAGATGGTGCAGTATGATTTCATTGATTGACAAACTGTTCGCGACTCGATGAATATGAGTAGAATCCTTGTAGTGTCTTAAAAATGTATAACTGAATGGTCTTTCGCTCATTTTGCAAAGTATTGATTATTGTTCCTTCCACTATTCTGTATGTGGCTTGTAAACATCGATCAATAATATGATCTGCCGGTCTTGCTGACGTCATCGGCTGCTGAGGATATTTGTTGAAACGTACAAGCAGTACAGGGCTAGGCACATTTAAGAAATATCGACCAGAGAGAACGGAGATGACAGTTCTAGCTCAGAGTGGAGACTCTACACTGGGTGCTTCCATGAAACACTGATTTGTTTCACCGTCAATTCTACGGGATATATAGTCACAGACAACTTATTTACTCAGATTGTCGTACATTCTTGTACTGCGACAAAAGTGGTTGGAATTAAAATGTACAAAGGAAAATGTCTTAATTTGAAGTGTGCTGATATCGTATGCTTTGTCTGAACACCATGAAGAGAAATGGGATTCTGTCTTTGAGATTGCTACGGATAGCTGGACTCGGTCTGTTTTTTATTTGCCGGGGTAATGGAGATGAAAAGATGAAAAACCTGACTATAGGCGGGATATTTCCCATGTCAGGGAGCTGGGCGGGAGGGGAAGCGTGCCTCCCAGCTGTACAAATGGCGTTGGAGGACGTAAACAACCGTTCTGACATTCTTCCCTCTTTTCGACTTCACATGGAATACAACGACAGCAAGGTAAGGCAACCCCTTACAGTCCCCTATGTCTGAAATGCCTTTTCCCACTAGAATGATTGTTTTTTATTATGAGTATTTCGCCTTCCCCAGAGTCAGCTGGAGAGCAGCCCCACTTGCACCGATCCACCCACACTCCCAACCCGTTATGCAATTACTTGGAATGAGAAAATACAGTATTTCACACGATGATTAATTTTTCAGAAACAATGTTACTTGTCCAGTTGTTCCATACCAACTTGTTGGGCAAACTACTTCCGGTGTTGGAAGAATAAGACGTTTTGAAAGATATATTTGTTTAGGGAGCCGCGGTAACTCAGTTGGACGAGGGTCGGACTCATAATCCAAGGACCTCTGGTTCGATACACGCCCAGGCCAGCCCGCGTCGGCAGTCTTAATGTGTCCTTGGAAAAGGCACTTAGCTTCTACTTCATCGGCATTATTAACGATTATTATGATAGATCGACGGAGTGGAGATATTTTTATATAAGATCAAACGTACTTCTTTGTTATAAATCTTGCTTGCCTGAGAAACAGTATGTATAATCACTGCCATATGAGTCAACATAAGTAGTTTTCCCCACGAAATAAATGAAAAACGAAATGATTATACTGATAAATTCTAATTCCATTTCTGTCTATTTGTAAAATACTCTAGCACAACTGCTGAGCTAGCACACTTGTGAAATCTTTTCCGTCCGTTTTCTTTCATGCAAAAGAAATGAAAAATAAAATGATTACTCTGAGAAATTCTAACTCAGGTTCCTCTATAATTATATACTCTAGCACAGCGATCGGAAAATAAACTAAGAATTTTTACACAACATAAAAAATGGTACTAAGAGAAAGTGTTCTAATTTAAAACAGTTGTTAGAGCGGTGATAGAAATCTTTCACTAGTCTAATTTCATGAAGTCAGCACTGTCGGCATCAAAAGAGAATGTCCACGTTTACAACTTTGATGGTGTAAATGGGTGTTGATTGATTGATTCTTTTTTTTACATCACCAAGGATATACTACAATGCTTTAGACAAGATTATGATGTACAAATTACATCTAATGAAGATAACATCGAGACAAGTAGCAACAAACCTAATAACAAGATGGTTCAAGCAGTACGGTATGACCAAGTAATAAATTACGTATTTGGTTTAAGTAAAATGCATAGGTTTGTATTGGTTAAATATTTATCGTAAAATCTGAACATCTCGTAAACTCCACAAGGTCAATCTACAATGTGTCACCAGGTTAATTGACATTGATTTAGCATATATCAAATTTATGAAAAACAAAGTTTCAGTTAAAAGAGCACATGGTGACGTTGTATATGAAGTTGCTGTTTTAGAATCAACCATTGGAATGGCACAATTTCACATAAATCTGAAATAATTCATGCGTTTAAAAGGATTAAAGAAACGGTGCAAATTGTTTTGAAAAAAACCTGTTGTAGATGGATCTTGTGTTGACTAGACGATGACGCCCCAAGCCAAATTATCAAGAATAACGTTACTTTAGGATGTTTTTATATCGTCGACAGTGATGTAGCAAATCCACACATCTCAGTCAGAGATGACAGAGAAAGAACGGTGTTTAAGTCATCTTTACTACAATCCTGAAAGGCCAGTTTCTTACATAAATATTGATCAATTATGGTAACAATTTAAAAGAGATACAAAAATACGATGAATTGAAAGAATGGTTAACTGAACAGTCTACCGATACATTACACAAACAAATGGATAAAATATTTAAGTGGGCGCTCTACAGATAATACGTGCTTCTGAGAGAGTGACAGGTGTAAGATGAAGTTGTTTGCATTTGCAACATGCACAATGGACAGGATGTTGGCATACCTCTATGCTACTTTCATGTACTGTAGCTGGAATCGCTTTACATATTGTACTTGTGGAAATTGGACATGATCGAAGCACACAGCAGACAGAAATGGCCGCTCTAAAGTACTCGAAAAATCAGCCTAAATTAGTCAAAAGAACACTATTTTCAGCAGTTATTAAAGTAGGGAAACGAATTTTGCCAGAGTAGGCAATACCAACCTCTGAAAATACAATGAATGAAATACAAAATATATAAAAAGGGAAAAAAAAGTTATTGGCTCTTATTTTTTACTTACCTTTGAAGTCCAGGAAGTGAAAATGACCAAGCGGAGCTAGCAGATTTTTGAGAGGTGCACATCTTAAGTAAGACCAAGCTGTATAATCTATAACCCAAATTGCACCAATCAATCATACACCCCAAAAAAGAGAATTCAGTTCTTTTAACAATACCTAAGATATACAAACTCTTTTTTAAATAGCCAGAACAACCAATGAGGAAAACCTAGGTAATTCTTTTTCTTTACAAATCTAACCCTATGCAAAAGACGAAACTGGAGAGTGCCACCTTAAATATAGAAGGGTATATATTAGTCACTTGGATGACCAGCGGCTGGTAGACATTGTTGACATGCAAAGCAAATGAAAAATACAAAAATAAATGCAAAGCAAATGAAAAATACAAAAAAAAAATGCAAATACAATTTGACAGTGATAGACGGCTTCTCAAAATGCGCTTGGGATGAGAATACAAATATCGAAAGGGAAATTACATACAAGATGCTTTCAGAGATATCATCAGAGAGCGAAAAGTCTAAAAAATATACGGTTTGATGAGGGAAAGGAGTTTTACAACAAAAAATGAAGAATTTATTGGAAAAAGAAAACAGTACTTTTCAACTTGCTCAAACAAAAAAGCATCTGTAGTAGAATGTTTAAACATAATCCTAAATAATAGACTGGAAGAATTTTACTCAAAATGAAACCAGAAAATAGCTTGAGATTTTACTTAAGCTAATTGAGGGAAATAGTAATACTCATCAGATATCAATAACCAAGACCATAGCTGAAGCTAGCAAGGAAAAAAACAGATCGAAAGAATTGAACAATTTATTCAGTTTCCTAACAACTTATATGCATCTTTAGAACTCCTAAATTCAAAATAGGTGAAACAGATTTTAGAAATGCAAAACATTTTTTGGCAAAGGCCTACTTGCCTCCCTTTTACCGAGGCAATATTTCAAATCATGCAAGTAATTTTAGGCGATTCGGTTCTTTACAAACTGGAAGACATGAATGCAGAAGTAGGAATGTTGTAATAACAAAAATTATATATATATATATATATATATATATATATATATATATATATATATATATATATATATATATATATATATATATATAACATGTTGATATTTGCAAAGGGAAACAGTTTAAAAATTAAAGAATGAACGGAAAAATGTGTGTACTTGTTGAATAAGAATTGTTTAACAGTTGGAAACCAGCTGTGAAATTTGAACCGTGATTACAAATGAACGATTGGGAATAATTCATAAATTGCAGAACCAATGATCAGGAGAGTTTGACAGATGATGAGTTTCTGGAATGTGACTTGTGGAAAAAATCTATGCAATAGGAAATTAAGTAATTGAAACATGCCTGATATGTGAAATGCCACAAAGAAAAAGGAAAGAAAGTACATCCAAATGCATCACCAGTAAGGAATAAAATAGTACACATGACAAACGTGATAAGATGACTACAGTGGTGATAATGTCCTATGATGCGAGTAAATGACATTATAGAAGGAATGACAATAGAGAACATAAAAAACAAAGTTGACTCCAACTGCGTCTATCAAGGCTCAAAAACATAATGCTCAACACTAGAAGTTAGTCTTTAACATTTTTAATAAGATTAGAGGTAATGAAACGAAATAAATGCTGAGGCAATTATGAGACATTTTAACATCTATCAAATTTAATTGAAAGAAAAGATGGAAAATTATTCCAGCAACTATGCATTTGTTCTGGATAAAATTTTTGACATGTACAACTTTAACAAAGCTATAATACCTTCAATAAGAAATAATTACTTAAAAATTTAACCAAAATCAGTTTATATATTAGCAGTTGTTAAACCGCATGGATGAAATAAAATCCGGTGCACTTTGAATAGTGAGTAGATATGAAGATGACTTTTTCAGAACTTTCATTTGGCAGCTAGTAGTAATAGAAATTAAACTACTCAAATTAATGCTACAATTAGTACTTGTAAAATATTACAAATGCAACAGAGAAAAACTTACAGAAGAAATGGAAAACGAAATACAAAATGCCAGAGATATAAAGACTGTGCAAAAGAAACGAGATTAAAACTGTAAAGGAAATGAAAAGATTAGAAGAAATCAAAGGTAACAAAGAATTGCACATATGAATATAGAAACAGTAAACATGTTTACAAAAGAAGTGAATTTCAAAATAATGTCTTGTCTTTAAATATCATAACTTGTTAGGTTCACTCAGAGACGCATACATTACACTGCTTTTAATAGACCATAAAGAAACGGCGGCGCCTTTTGTTAGTAGCTATGCCAACTGCGACAACATTCCAGAAGTTATTTAAATCAACTGCTAATGTGTTTTCCCTTCAGCTTACACCAGCTCCGGTAATGATCATGCCTCAGGAGATGGATTTCAGAGTTTTGGAAGAAAAAAAAATCCCACATTAAACAACATACTAGTATAGAACCTCTACCCTTCTCCTGCATTTCAGTGGAATCCTCAACCTAATCCTAATATTGGAAAAATATTTGACATGATAAAAAGTTACCTTACTGAAACTCAATTGTTCACACACAATCCATCATACATTTTTGGTAACTGCAGTTGAAATTTTATCAAAAAGATACTGATCATGGTGTGACATGATGTTGTCATAATCAAATACGCAAACTACTATCTAAATGAAAAATACTTTAACCTGATGACGATGCGAATCAGATCAAATAACAACAGTATGGATTTGAAACAACTGATCTGATCTGCAATAATTTTAAATTTCCACCACAGCACGAAAATGGGTAACATCATCGCATGCAACAATTTACAGAAATCTAACACCTAGGTAACAAAGAATGGTATGATGCGTCAAGAGATTGTGGAGGACGAAATGAAGACAAAGTGGATAAAACTTACATCAAGAGGACAGATTATGATGACAATTCTCATATTTTTAGGTCTGCAAATGTTATCCGGTTCTCTGGCTTTCGAAATGCACATAACAATTAAGAAGAAAAAAAATAGATAAAAACAAAACAAAACAGTCCACCACACCCCAAATAAATAAGCAATCATATTTACAGTGATACTAAAATTTACTTTTTGAAGTAGGTTATAAACTTCTAATTCACACACAGTGATGTTCTTAAAAAAAGGACTAACTACTTTGATGAACTTCGCGAACTGTGCTAGATGCACTGTAACGCACCTTTCTTTAAATACATGTTTTTATCTTTCTCTGAGAAGAATTTTTTTTTATCATTTCTTTAATTTTTCCCATGTCGAACCGTTAAATATTTGCAAATTTTTCGATATTTCCAATTAATTCTGATCTAATATATTTAACTTTATATAGTTCATTTTGTTATTACAAAATGAACTATATAAAGTTAAATATAGGAGATCAGATCTTATTTTACTATCAAAAGAAAATCCTTACTTATTCTCTCATGTCCTTTTATCAGTTCGTCATGATGTTAGAGCTCTCGTTTGAAAGTTTTTTTTTGGTTTTTAAAGAAGTTTCAATAGCTTCCTTAAATCCTCAATGAATTTATTCCTGATCTGCAGGTAAATGTTATGTTCGTTAAATTTTATAAAAACATTTGATCTATTTCAGTTTCCAATTTGCTTAATTCATTACTAAGCGGTGGATTTCAACGACCCAAATCTCGCATCAATATTTTCTTAGATACTCTTATTTTTTGTCTTTGTTCAACAGTAGGTTCTAACGGATATTTATATTGTGTCTCCGGTTTTTTTCCAATTTATTACATACCCATTTAATCTTACATGCTTGATATGGCGTATTTCCGTTATAGCACACCCAATTCTGAACCACTTAGGTGTTTAATTTGACATCCGCGCGTAGATATTTTTAGACGTAGTAAATCGAACTTTTATTAATCCCAATTCATTTTAAATTTCATTGACACAGTAAAGCTAAAAAAACCACTAAGAAAACGTAAAACAGAGGGTATGTAATAAATACAAAACCGCATTCGTGTTTTGTTCTGAGTTGGGGGAAAGAACTCGTTTAATGTGTCTGATATCAAACAATATCAAACACCTTCTTCCGCCAACTCCGAACAAAATACGTATGCAGTTTTGTGTCTATATCTGTGTCTGTTTAATCTATCCTAGATATCTTTTGTTATGATAGAAATACGTGATATATGTCGGTTTCTTAAATTCTCGTTAATTCATTAATAAAACTGAATCATCAAACTTGTTTCTATTATAGTAGGTGCTAAGAGTTTTGCACCACTAATTTTGGTGATCCTCCCTTCAACTGCATCCTCTGGGTTTGATTTATATCTCAACATAACTGTTGATAAAGCACAGCTACAAAGTTTATTTTTTAATATACAAATAGAAATACTACCATTTCTACAGAAACTAAACAGTAAAAACAGGATTTGAACACAGTTAATGCAAATGAAACATATAAGGAGATAATTGGTAAAATCTTAACCGCAAAAGAGATGGAAAAATAGACAAAACACAAATCAAGAAGATGCATGAAATCTTTGCAAATGTAAGAGCTGACACATTTGCCAATTCATTGTCAGATGTCGTACTTTATAATGTGATATTATTAATTTGCAGAGTTCTTGCAATCGACGACTTAGCGGTCAAAATGAACTGATAATCGATTGCATAACATGGCATTAGATACCTCACTCGAATTGTTAACTCACCAGTACGTAAGACCAAAGTGGTTATGGTTACGCCAAACTTTGATACTAGGCGTCCTGTCATAGGTGTCTCACTATATTTGACAAATGCAAATCTGGTTTGCTATCAAATATTGGTACAGATAGAAAAGTAGGAAAGCCTTGAAACAATTGTTTTTATAACATGAAGAGAGGAAAGTGCTAATGCTTAGATTCCACATGATATGTATAGATATATGATTACATATTCAATACAACCAATGAGTGCCTTCTGAAGGCAAAGATATTAATTGACGAAACTCTTTTCAGTCTCTTTTATATTTCTATATCAATTACAGAAAAAACAATACATAATATTTGATGGCGAGCATATAAATACGAGCATTATTTAAAAAGTTCTGAACTCGTGTGCTATATAGCAAAGTTCTCTATTAGTGAACAGTACGTCAGTGTTTTCCCTCAAAATAGTTCCCATGCACCTCTACACACCTTGTCAGTCTAATTATCCAATTACTTAACATCATTTTGTACTCAATGTTGTTCATACACTGGAAAATTGCACTTCTAACCGCATGGTGGCTTCCAAATCGTCTGCGTCTCAGCGATTCGTTGATAACAGGATTCAGACAAGAATCACTTAGAGCTAAATCAAGGCTGTATGGAGGTTGTGGCAAAGTTTGAATGTGATGCTTCTTCAGGAAGTCTGTTCATGGTTAATTCGACTACCGGTGCGAAGTCGGGTGGTTCGGTATTGCTGCACAACTTCGGCAACACCGTGAAGGTATTCAAATGTCCAATGACACTAGCAGAGTCAGGCACAGGTATCTGAACGACTGGGCCTTTTCCATCGAAAAATAATGCGTATACAGCTCTCTTGACCGTCGGACTACGTTGGGGGTATTTGTGGTCTCTTGCTCATTTTCTCCGATACAAACTTTATTATTTTCGTCGAGTCGGGTTCAGAAAAGTTAAATCCGTTTCATCATATGTGACAGTCTCGTTCAAACACCTCTGTCACTCTTTTCATATTTGTCGAGTAGCTGTTTAACGTATACAACCCGAGTCTATTAGTGATCAGCCGTCAACAAATGCGAGAAGTTATTTTGCACAAACCTTTCTTGCTTTGATATCAGTCAAAGAGTAGACTTAGAGCGCCCGGATTTTATAGTATGCTCTTTGCTCAGTAGCAGAATTGTTTCTCCTTTTTAGGTCACAATCATTTACCAATATTACGTCACGTGCATATATCTGCAGGTGTCCGGCTGCAGATCATTTTATGGAACGTTATTTTGTCTATCAATCGTTACATTTATTGAAAATTCAAAGGAATAAAAAAGTTGTAACAAAATATTTAGAGCTTTTTAAATACCCTCGTACGCGTCATTTGTTGAACTTGTTCTTTGCCAACATTCACGCGTTGAGACTGACTGTGTTCTATGTGCACCTACAAGTTGTACCTATACATGATTAAGCAAAGAAATTAAAAGATTAAATCGTAAAATATAGAGAAAAATAAACAAAGAAACGAAACATAACGAGACCTACAAATATTTGGAATGAAAGGAGGAAAAAATTATTTTAAAATGACAGTTTGAGGGCGCCAAAAAGCCAAGAGAAGACACCTAATTCAGTGACCAATGATCCCCCAAAACCTTAACCTTAATTAACTACACTTTATTAAATCCTATCAAGCATTAGTAACATCTTACAAATGTTTGAAGTCTTCATCCTTTGGCATGATATAACCATGGCAGTGTTGCCTGAAAATGGCGTTTATTCGAATTGATAAGACACCATTTGGACAGGGGTGCTTCTTTAGGTCACTGTTTCATTTCACGTTTCTGTTGTTGTCGGTTTCAATGCGTGGAGTCTCTTTTTACAGCTTTGGGAGAAGAGTGACAGTTTTATGAATCGATGAATTATATGGCATGCTGTTGTATTGTTTACAAAAGTATTATTTTATCATATAATAGATCGTTTCAATATCGGCCAATGATTTTATTTCTTATCTTAAGTAATGGAATATACTACTGTATGAATGGTTAGTGCTTAATGACCGAGTTTTTATTAAATGGTTCGAATAATTTGTTTCAGCTTTTTTATCCAAGACGTTACGGTTTAAGTTTTCAATAAAAGCATTGACCTTTCAATTGACATACCTGCACTGAATAGTTTGGTAAGCTAGAAAATTAGCCAAAGAGATGGCCTATCATTAAATAATTCGAGATTGGACACTCTTGGAGTTGTTTAAGTACTTCTTGAACCAATTTATTAATAAGACTTATTCTCTTGAAGTGGGAAAATTATATGATCTATTATTTTTAAGGAAATTATATATATATATATATATATATATATATATATATATATATATATATTCATGTATACATATATTCATTATATATATATATATATATATATATATATATATATATATATATATATATATATATATTGTGTGTTCTTTTTGTATTTGTTTACAATCATAATTTTAGCGTACTTTCAGTTAATACAAACTCAGTAATGTTGCTAGTTCATTATGTGTCAGATGTTACGTCACAGTGTTAAATGCCTTTTTGACATTTCGTAATTCAGCTAATGAAGGTTAATGCCAGTTTTCAAAACTAAAATGAATTCTTGTTTACTCCAAGAAGTAAATTTTCCAGAAAGAGGTTCTTCATAGAACGACAGAAAGGATTTTGTAGAGATCCCATGCGAACAGTTTTATATGTTTCACAGAAAAACATACAAGTTTCAGTTCTAAACATTGCCAAGAAATGAAAAATAAATTGTAATGTTGTGAATCAAAAGCTATCTCGAAATCACGCGAAAGCGAAACTGTCTATACTGTTCTGCGACTGTGTATTTCAAATTTCCTGACAGAAACCACAGTTTAACTCCAAGACTGTTTAAAGAATTAGCTTTGATTCTTCCTTAAGAAGGAAATTGCTAGTAAACGTGTCGGTGGAGGAAAAGGTACAACATGTTTCCCTCTTAGACGGAAATAATTTTCGCTTCATCAACAGTCGAAGACGTGAGAAAAAATACCAATTGAAGTTGATGGAATTATGACCTTGGTGCCAGCGATTCTTGGTAATCAAGCTGATTTTCAGTGTCCTGTTGTGCGTGAGGTCATTTAACACGCAGCCTGCACCAGGGATTTGTTATCGGCTCTGGAAAAAGCTACTTCAGGCTATTAATGGATATTTTTGATGCAGAGAGATATTGCTAGGCTTAGCGTAAGAGAAGATATATACGAACGGTCATGCTTTTCGCTCACCCCCTACACCCACCCGCCATTTTATTTTTATTTTTTTGTTTATTTTATTTTTATGAGTGCAACACTCATATTTTCGAAGGGCAAACGTAACTTTCATTCCGACATAAAGAACATTATTTTACAAAATTATGATCGATATCTGCCAATGAATTTAAGTGCAGACTCAGGTTATACTTTTTTAAAACTGTGCGTAAGCTTATATAATCAAGTTTTCTCTGTTGAGTTTAGTCATGAGTAAAATGTACACGTATGTCTGTGAAATATTCCACTATAATACCTAGACCAGATTTTAAAAAAAGTATCTCCAGTAATTGGCTGAGTACAGTCATATGACCACTTCTCTGACAACCAAGTCATGGGCTGTTTCTTATTGAAATATTTTGCATAAACGAACGGACATGATGTGTCCCTGTCTTTAGAAAACATTTCTTGCTAAATGGGTAAGCTTATAAACCTTCTGTACTAATAAATGGAGAACTTTATTACAATCGACAATCATTCGAAGAACTCACCTACGGTGACCGTCTCTTTAAGTAAGAAATCTATTTTACTAATATAATTGATAGCGGAAATGCTAAACTGTCTATTTTGTTTGCAAAATATAGATTGTATTATTTGCTACTGCAATATTTCCGATGAACTAAAAAGCAACTTCTTCTATTACATAAACGACAAAGATAAACAAAGACTGGTTTAAAATCCTGATGGTTTTTTACAAATTCGAAAGATACTTGAGTAAAGTCAAAGAAGGAATAACTGAAAATGATGACAATGAAGAAAGTTTTGATGCTAACTGTTGAAAACACAACTTCTAAGTTAAAGTCACTCATATGAATATACATAACGAACTGCAACTCAAATTTTCAGGATTTAACAGTCAGGAAACTGACATGGAGAAAATCGAATAAAACACTTTACACCCAGAATTGGAATAGTTACAGACAGATTTTAATAATATATAATCCAATAAAGCAACAATGACATTAATAAGGTAAATATTGAGTTTAACACAAAAATGACTGATTTGAACAACAAGATAATTGCCAACACGAACATAAGTATCTCCAGTAAGAGTTGCAGAAGGATAATGATTGAGCTGAGATAAAAGATTTGAATGATAAGATCAAAACGATTAAAGATGTTATATTTACTGAAACTGATATTTTTTAACAGTGTAAAATAATACAATCTAGAAAAGTAAATGTAAAAATAAGAATTTCAAGATCTTCTATCAGGATGAAAATTAAAAACTGGCAGCAGTATCAAAATTTGTTCTTTATAAATATAACAGAATTGCTACAACAGGAGTAATTATTAGAGAAGCAATAGCTTGCGGTCTAGCATGACAGGGATAAACTATAAAAATAGACACGAACCAGCGTAGAATTACAAAGAAATACTGCAATGTTGAATGAAAACAGAGCAAAGACACTGGATTATTTTAATGAAGGGTTGTAAGCACAAAATTTGGAACTCAGACTGTAGGAAACCTGGATGATGCTTTTGCTCTATATACTTCTACACATCTTGAAGCATCAGCTCACCCAAAATATAATGTAAACCTTGAAAAGCCTAGAGAACTTAAACCCAGAAAACATTTCTACATAACTGCTAATGCTCAAATAAAATACGGGTACATATTCATTCTGCTTGTGATGGGTTTTTTGTGTATGTTGGTTTTATAAGTTTCTTTAAAAGGAAAGACTAATAATTGTCGTTCTTGTGTGTCGTGAATTTTGCTAGCACAATTAATGTCTTGTGCATATAACGACCATTTATTATTGTTTGCAAACTAAACAGTAAACTAACAATATATGGTAAATACATATCTCCTCACCAACAGGACAAAACGACAAGAGGAATTAAATACTTCAGTCTAGCACATCAGTGTATCACCCAGAGCAACAATAAACCGGAACAAACTTTATAAGTTTGCATACCAATGCTAAGTCCAGTATCATGAATGCACCAAAATGCTCCTTTATGTCGTTTGATTAGTAGGTAAAAGGACATACATGTTAATAACGCTGTGATAAACAATTTAGCATGAGTGCTTCTGCAAAGACATCACCTTTATCCTTTTAAGTTCAATTACTACAACATTTTATTGACATACAACGATTTCTGGTTACCTGCTTGTGTTATTGTGTTAGGACAAATAGGATCGAACACAGTATTATGAATCATAAACTGAGTTAGTTATGATCAGGGATGGGTAATGCCCAAAATACTGGTACTGAACATATACAGCTTTATGTTCTAATGACACTTGACTGCCAAATATTAACAGATCTCACTCAACCTTATCCTTGTGCTGATGCACAAGATTTCAGATTTAACATAACAGTAGTAAAACTCTCTTAAGTGATAAAAAGTGCGTAATCAGTTAATGACAAATGCAGACATAACATCGCTTTTTTTACGACTACATCACTAGGGAGAGTATCATTGACATAGCAAACAATACGTCTTTGACGAGCCTTGCGCTTCGTTATCCCAGAATGAACTTGAAAGTTTTCCAACTCAGCTATAGAACAAATCTTAGTGACAACAGAATACCTGCCAAACATGGCATTCTTTGAAGGATCTCGATTTCGGCAAAAATTTACAGAGGCTACTAAATATTTCTTCGATGAACAACAAAGTTACACACAAATTAGTGATGAACTTCTTCACGATTTTTACGCTGACAGTCATTGTATATTTCTAAATATAAGACACACACGATAATAGATTACATTGTAGCGGTCATAGATTATCTGACATTCAAGTCAGATGACGTAAAAAGAAAGCAACTAACCGAACTAAACTTGCCTTTGGTGGTAGACATTTTGAAGTATCTGTTTGGGTGATTGTACAAAGAAGTGATCAAAGATTTAAGAAAGCAAATACATTTGTACTTTACGCGTGTTCTGCGCCCTCTCCGGAACCAATTCCTGTCCAACAGTATTTATGTTGTCAAGCAAAAACAAGGACAATTATACTTCTTTTTTATGTTATTTCATAATCTAATTTTGCTTTGTAATTTTTTTTTTTTTATAAGCCCTGCATGCAAAAATGTTTTTACCTTAACCCACAAAACTAATTAATTGCAACGCTATTCAGCTCATCTTTGAAAGTCCAGGAACTTTGTTATTCATTTGTGGCAAACTAAATATGATGTGCTTGGGATAGTCACTAGTGTCACATAAATCAATTTTATTTTAAGCGAAAAAAGTTTCGGTCTCAACATGAATGCATGAATCATTAATAGTTGCATTATATCACCGTATTTGTTTGTCAGCTTGTAATAGAATTCATAAATGAACCATTTGAATAACTTTAACACTAAATCAACCATAAAATGTTTTGGCTAATTTGATTTCTCTATTTCTAAACTAACACCAAGGCATCGTGAATACTTGTTTTTATTTTTTAATTTTTAATTTTTTTCTTATTTGCAAATGATAGATTTCTATCAACTTTATTTTCATATATATCTATTTTCACTCTTGTTCTCCACATGAGATTTGCAATATGTTTACCAAACATCAATTTGAAGACGCCATTTTAGATTTAACCTACTGTTGCTGTTCAGATATGACAATTTTATCTATCTGTTTCAGTTTTAAATCGACTTATATGTTAAGGCTTTAATTTACTGTAGTGAATAATATGTTTTCTTTCTTTTCAATGCATGTAATAGTTTCTACCGTTGTAATCATCAATCATCTTCTAGGAAGATAAATCATTTTCATCTAACATTTCTTTTGCAAGGAAGTCGTCATTTTCAGCTTTAACTAATATCATTGGAGTAAACATGTAGTCTTTGGAACAGTTATGTAAGTGTTATAAAATCTCAAAATTCACTTTAAAAATGCAACCAGTATCATCACCATCTTGTAATTTGAGCAGAGTTTCTTCCGATCTAATTTGTTTATCAGTTGACCATCTGAATTGGTTCGACTGGCATGTATTGGCCCATTGCCCTACCCAAAATATTTGTGGTATCTAGGTATACAATAAATTATCTTGACGTTAAAGTTTCTCACTCACCATCATTTGTATCTTACAATCTTTGTTTATGTAAAATTCGTGATTTGCTTCAGCTTGTTTATGCAGGATCAAGCTAAACACACCTCTTATTCTACACTTTATACTTATAAACATGTCATAGACTGTTTAAAGTTAAAATTCAAAACCAGATATATTTAACGAAGCATCATGGTAGACTATATAATAGTGTGCATGAACTAGTTTGTAATTTTTCATACAGACATTTCTAAACTCCTCAAAATTGTCAAATAGAATTAATGCATCCTTCTGAATGTAATATCCTTGCAGTTTGTCAAATGTTTACTGTTCAACGAAATCTTGAAAGTATTGGTAACCGTCATCTGATATGTTTGAATCTATAAGCGATGAGTAAAAACTTTGTATTCATAATATATAGATGCTTCATTACAATTTTGAAAGCTATGCATGTTTTTTTTTTCTTTTCAAATATCTAGGCTGTACTGTTTCAGTGTTTCTGTGAAATTTGAATCACAAATTTTTGTGAAATTTTTAATCACTCAAATATTTAGCCAGCTCATTGATTGAATCAGTTTATCAGCAAACCTTATTGTCCTCTTAACTGTTGTTTCATTTTTCCTTCATGAACGTTTCAAATCGGAATTACTTGCTAAATGAAATAATTTTTTTCATCATTGTTCTGCATGATTTTCACCTATTGATCTGGATCATTGTTCTCACGCGTTTTGATGACAAGTAGCACTCATAACTGGATAAGCTGTGAATAAACAATCGTATGCATTTTGCAAATTAAAATTCCAATTGCATTTTTAATGTGCTGGGGCGTGTGTGTACTTGCTTGTTAAATGGTTTTTTCCATTACATATGTAAGATATATTTATTAAGTTAAAATGTTTATTATCTTCTTCTGTAAACATCATAGGTTTTGAACTTTTTGGTTTAATTCTTTTTACAATCATTTTACAATTTTTAAAAAAGACTGGTTTATGTCTATTGTGGATTGATTTGAGGTACAAACAGAACACTGATGGAATATATCTCGCCGTTGTAATTGTCCAATATTGTGCCTTCTGAACACGTGCAGAGCACGACTGTACCATACGCAAAGTTTTGGATGGGTAAATAGCACAGTTGGCACACTAGTACTTTGGAAATCACAATAAATAACTTATAACTTATGCTGATAGTTTTTTTATTTTATAACTGAACCCTCTTCAGGCATTATATTTATCGAGTTATGCATTGTAACGTAGTCCTTTGTGTTATGCATTGTAACGTAGTCTTTTGTGTTCTGATGATTTATTTCTGGTGTATTGTACAAATTCAAACACTTGTTACCAAAGTATTTTTATATCTATTTATCTGTGACGACACTAATTTTGAAAAATATTTATTCCAAAGTAATGGTAACTTGTATATTTGTAGTTAATGAGGCCACAATATTAAAATATGATGAATATGTCAACATGTATTTTTCTCTCAATTTCAGTTATTCTAAGCGTTTAATGTTGTATTTCTAAGTTTCTTCTGCGTGTCTCCAGATATCAAAATTTCATACACATTTACGGATAACTCAAATTTATTTTCAGTTTAATACCCTCAAGTGTCATATGGCATCGTTTAAACAGATCACTATATCTATTTATACTATATCTTGAATGTTCCTCTAGATTCATCACTCGATGGGTTTAACACAGATTCCACAGCATGAAAGAAAAACCTAACGTCTTTATTTTTTTAATATATATATTTATGCAAGCCTTTTTGTTCTTTAGTTTATGAGTTTATTCTGAGCAGCTGATATATATATATATATATATATATATATATATATATATATATATATATATATATATATATATGTGTGTGTGTGTGTGTGTGTGTGTGTGTGTGTGTGTGTGTGTGTGTGTGTGTGTGTGTGCAATGTTGAATATTCAACCCTGTCAAACATCCCGTTTCGTACTGACGCTTATTTCTGTCCTAATTTGGAATGTAAAATATAAAATAAATGTTAAACAGCATTATCCATTTCACATCTGTTCAATATATTTAGAAGCTTTGTTCCATACTACAAAATTATATACTCAACTTCCTCGGCTTCCTGGGATGGATCGTTTTATAAGTCTAATCGTTAAGTCTAATATCGTTCAGTTTCGTTGGAAATTTCATAAAAATCTTGGCTGTTTCCGCCGTAAAATATATACCGTATATACTCGCTTATAAGTCGACGTTTTTTACTTAGAATTTGACTCATACAGAGTAGGGGTCGTCTTATAAGCGCGACATTAAAAAAAAAAATCTTGGGGTAATGTTGGAAACTCTAGATGTTTGTAGTACATAAAAATACTGTCAATTCATATATTTTTACGTTTTCATGCCACTATTCCTATGCAGTAATGCATATATGGTATGCACTGTGTTTATCCGTTTCATGACGGTATTCATTACACAATACATGTATCTACAGTTATTTGGATTTTATTAATTTGAAAATATTACCGGTAAATTAAATACTACCTACCGCAAAATGAAGTGTCCGTCAATGCTTACCGTGGGTGTTTACTAGTAAGTATATTGCCTCCATTTTCGTGCAAGTCCGAACAACCTGTATTTGTATTAATATTTGTGTTTTGCTGTATAAAGACTGTGCTTGATGCAATAAAAGTTTTGATTTAATTTGCATTTTCCTTTTCCACTAGTCAGATTTAATTCCCAAGTGATATTTCCCAAGTTATCTGCCAGTGCACGTGGGCCAATAAGCCTTTGGCTTGTAAAGGGACTCACTTTGTTTTCAAGTTGACAATCCTTTTGATCGAGCCGCCAATCTATACTTGTTCAGTGTCAAGTAGAGTTCTACAACTTCCTGTGCATATACTTTGACCTTAATCCCTATGCTTGTAAACACACCACACTCTTTGTTTTCCCACGTGACAACCCTTTGATCAAGCCGCGAGTTCAGTGCCAAGTAACAGAGGGAGGCTATTTGAACTCCCTGTGATCTTGCCGCACAACTGACATGTGTTCAGTTGCAGCCTTTAATAGATTTCTGACTTTATGATCAAAGTATTACTCACAGAGCCCAAGCTCAGTCTTTGCATAAGCACCCGCATATGACAGTAAAGTCGAAAATCGGAGTCGGACGAGATTTACGATGACTAGACGACGACGATTTACAATGACTTGACGACGATGTAGGATTTCAGAACTTTATCAGACAATGAGGATTAATTCTTGGACTTTGTACCAGATGACATTGGATAGTGACATTTATAGGATACCGTGAATCACAAAAAAGTGGACATAACTTTCATTGTTTAATACGTGTGGACTTAATATATTACGAGATATTGTGAATCGGATCATTCTGAACTTCTATTTTTATACCGGTATGTGACCTATAATTGAATTCGTGGATTTATCATATAAATAGATTCGGAGTCGGACGATGTTTACGATTGCGGGATGACATTGGAGGAATTTATTACTTTATTTGGTAACTCTGATGATGAGGATGAATTCTTGGGCTTTGAACCAGAGGTCATTAGACAGTGACATTTAAAGGATACCAATTGTATACCTGTATGTGACCTATAATCCAATTCATGGATTTATCATAAAAAATGTTAAGCTATATGGATTTCATTACACGAAGATTGACAAAATGTAAGTTGTAAATTTATTTGTACATATTGAGCTCAATAATACAATTGTATTTATTCTACATTGGTTTTTGTTTTTATTTGTCCTATCTATCTATATGTCTATCTATCTATCCAGTTTGGCTCGTTTATTTTTCCTAAGTGCAGCTCTGACTCAGTGATGACATGTCACCCCTTGCAGACGGATTTAATTTGCAAAAAATACCTCGACTTATAGGAGGGTCATAGCTGAATTGGCTTTTTGCAGCCATGAAAAAGGGGGGGGGGGTCGACTAATAGTCGAGTCGACTTATAATCGAGTATATACGGTACTTATTTACATTTCTCGTAAATTAATATGTCTTGAAGTGATAATTCTGTTTAAAACTTGTGTATTCATACGTCTTCATTCTTGACATGGGGTTGTATTTTTTTTCATATTTAATTTCTTTGTATTTTGTTTATCTTGACCTAATTCAAGATATATTCAACTGTTTTGCATGTGTAATTAAATATTTAACATCTGGTCTGTATGGTATTGTTTTGAGAAATACCAGCCTAGTTTTCTATTGGTTTCTGCATTTGGGGTCTGTATATTAAAATTGCACCACAATCACTCCATTTCAACCCGAGGGGGTGACTTTCTCACGGCAAATCTTAATCTTCACCTGGCGATAGTCTTTGAACTCCGTAAATTTGATTGTTTTTATTTTTTGTGTTGGTGCTATCGTGTCACATGGCTCTTTATGTGTACGTCCCACATGAGACTAGCTGCTCCTGGGAGTAATATTTTTAATTCCATGGCTCCTTCAATTGCTCTTTGCCACGGTTGTTTGGGCCTCTTATTTTATTTATTCGTTTATTTTACCATTGTCAGCGTAATAATGCAAGACCTGCTCCTCCCCAGAGTCATTTTGACCTCCTAGGTTGCTTCATGTGTTCACATAGCAATCTTTGATTTTGTATTTGATGCATACATTTAAAACCTTTTCTTTGTTGCAGAGTTTGTATATTTATTTTCGAACTAGTATTATTTTTATGTGCTGTAAGAAAGTGACCTTTTATAGACAAACAAGAGGTTCTCAGTTATTGAAGAAGCCAATTTCCTTATATGATGTTCTTGTCACCGTAAATATTTCAGTTCCATCTGATTGATACGCATTTTTCTAAAAATATCTTTTAAAGCAGGCAAGCCGTTTTGTGGATTCTTTTTAAAGAAAGTATATACAATGAAATACTGTACTTGATTTATTTCGTTTACTTCTTGAATTTCCCATTCGTTGTTAAGACGTTTTGAATAATCCATTGAGGAAGATAGCTTAATGTCGACCCAATATACTTAAGATAGCTTATGGACATACCCAATGTGCTTACTAATATCGCTCCTGCAAACATTCTCTTAAATCAATCTGGTTTGCTGATTTCTCAAAACCATAATCGTTACATTTGTTTTGGTAAGATTCTAAATCAGTTGCCGCAAGATCGTTTCTGATTCTTGACTATGCAGTATATTTTGGAATAGTACAGAGAAACATTAACTCGCATTGCAAAAGTATATTCTTTATATGCAATTTCATTAGAATCTAAAGGAATTTTATAATTTTGCTAATGTTTTATACCAGATTCTATGATAAAATATTGATTTTGTGAAATAATGCCATCGCGAAGCAAAAGGTTTATAAGTGCCATGAATGAATATGTATTGCCGGATAGTTTTGGCGAGGAGTCAAAATCTAAAGGGAACATTCTGCCTATTATTACATTTCATACTTTTACTTTAGTCTGACTGGTTCAGGAAGATTTAATAATTTAAAAAAAAAAACGCCCAAAGTCCAACATTGGTGTAGACTCAACATGCAACGTCTACCACAAAGAAATAAGCCTTCACGTGAATATTTTTATGCATAATCTAATGTGAAAATTTGCGGGCAAGGAAGTATTTTATTCCTGTAGTAATGACTTGAGTTTGGCTGCTTTTCGATCTTACAATCCTCAACACCTTATATTATCAATCGTAATTCACCGGAACAAATTCAGAGCCAATACTTAGTACAGTGTACTTCCTTGAAAATCGATAACTCGTGTATGTGTACAGATGTTTATGCCGATTTGCACCCAAGTATCACAAACCGTTTCTCATTCCAGTCTATATATGAAGACACCTAGTGACTACGCAACCCGTCTAGTGAGATGCATTTATACTAATTTGTGTCCTTCCAGGCATAATTCAATAATTACTAGCACAATGTGATATTGTCCTCATAAAAGAGATTTCAAGATTATTAAAAATTGAGAAGACCTCTTTGATCGCTAATCTTTTTTTGAGTACCGGATATACTTTCCAAAATTTGTACCTATATAATAAGTAGGGTTTGGGAGAGAAAGAGAGTACCAACAGAGCACTTATTTCCTTGGTACAAAGGTGTAAATTAAGAAGAGTAAGAAGACCTTGGCCTACAGAATATAAGAAATTCAGAAGCTTTTGTATACCACAACAACACCAATAAAAATAATAAAAATAATAATATAGTTTAAGATCAAAGCCAGTAAGATAAATAAGTTAATTCTTTGTTATGGAGGGATCTAGACACTATGTTTCCACATCGCTTATCTGAACCGTGATGTTATAATCAACATGTCAATTTTTCCTGGCCTGAGCAAGGAAGCAAGGCAATGCTAGTCACTTAATTGCATCGTTGTCGTCATCATCCCAAATCTATATTGTTTTCGTTTTTTTTTTTTTTTTTTAGCTGACCTACAATGAGGAGGTTGTGCTGCCTCAAGCTTTACTCACGCATGCGAGACACTTGTTTTGGAAGTCTATTGGAGTTCTCTATATGATATACGAAGATATAAAAGCAAACAATTTAACGATTGCTTCCGTAGAAATTATGATGATAAATGAAGAAAAGATTCACCTGTGTGCTTATCAAATGATGGCGGTTGTAAATATGCGTATCAAAAGTAATGCTGTTTTCAGTTATTTTTATTGTTTATTTTACAGTACTTGACATAAAAGATTCGATATTTGCAGATTTCATCAATCTGAGTTCTACAATGGAGGGAAACTAATATATTATCCTTACAGTCTTGATTATAATCAGTTAACATTTTTTAATTGTTCATCTTCTCGGAACTTGTATTCTATTCAGCCATTTTCAAATTTCGAATATGACACAAACACATTTACCCTTGAAACTAATTAGGGTCAAACACAAACACGTATTCTTTTGAACCTAATTAGGGTTAAACATAGCATTGATACGTATGATACGTATGACCAATAGAAGTTTTTAAAAGGTCCTTTCTAAGAGAAAGAAAGACACCAAATACAATGAATTCTTGAAGAAAAAAAATGTCTCCCAAGCCCATGGTACTTTATGCATTACATGATTATGTATTTTGGGACATCGTAGTGAATTAATCAGACATAAATCGGCGCGACTTGTTTCCAGCATAATTAAAGGCCTGCAGTATGACGAGGGTATCATGTAGTAACCAGATTATCCATTTGTATCCACATCTTGTAGACATCCTTTTCTCAGTAATATTTTGACAGATGCTTAGCCAACTTCTCGCAAATTCTAATTTTATTGTGCCAAGTGTTCTATAAGGATGTGCCTTGTTAAGGACAGCTTTGCATGTCCTCTTTTTGATAGTTTCAGTTCACATGTATTTTAGTGAGTTTAGTTACAGTTGACTCCCACGAATGTAAAAGAGTCATTCAGTTGTAAACTTGTAGGTCTGTCTCCGTTTGCCCATCACGACGTGGTTGTGTTTTACATTTAGATCAAAAGTGGGGGGTATTTGTGGTCAATGTAAACGTTTCTAACTGACGAAGAAATAGTATCATTAAATTTTAACGTCTGCAAATTCTTCTAGCTTGCATAAACCTGTAAATATTAAGCATATTCTGACATCATTCAGTACTTGATCCAACTAATGGATTAAATTGTGCCATTTAAATAGTTTGCCTGGTTACTTTCACTTTGGGTTTCAGATAAAACCCATTATTTCATGGACACACTCAGTCTTGAGTGATTCTTGGAGTTCACTCATACTCGAAATTACTCCACTACTTTCAAAGTGAATACTTTGATTTCAAGTAGTTTCAATATTTTAAATCTCTTTTCCTTCACCTGGCAGAACTTTAAATGAGACTGCGTTTGCCGCGCGACTTGTAAAATTTGTCGTACGTTGTTTCGTCCGTCTATTTTTTTTTTCTTTTTAACAGATTTTGAGCACACTGGGTACGTAAGCTTACATCATCAGGATATCTTATAAGTTCGATTATGAATGTATCTGAGCATATTAATCAAATGTTCTTCTATCTAATTGCCTGAGTTTGTTATCACCCTAGATTCTTCTATTTTGATCTGAATATAGTCATATTGGAATGTATACTTAAATTACCTAGACCTTGGACTAATTTGAGTACAAGCGACAAAATGAGGTTATCTGACTTCTAATTGGCCCAACATTTTACCTTTTCAGAGGCTGGTTTTACCGAGTCTGAATAAACTTGAAACATACGCTTTTTTCATCAAGATAATTGTGTTAATTCTAAAATGAGAGACATTTTCCGCATATTATTGTATTTATTATTTTTTTTACCACCCTCGATGTTGCCTTTCATAACAGATTTTTATCAAACTAATTTTTTATTATGACCTATATTTTACGTATGTTATTGAGGTGAGCTGGTATCTGACTTAGTCAGTCTAGTTAATCACTCTTTCTGAACAGATTTCTTTATCAAATTTACCGTTAAAGCAAATGTTATCATGGTTTCATCTGTTTTGTACGATTTATCCGTGCATATAAGTGAGGTGATATGGCGTTTTAGTGGCCAAGTTATCGTTACTTTTATTATTTATTTTGTATTTCTGAACAGATTTTCATCAAGCATGGTACGTAAGTTTTCATCATTGCGATTTAGAATAAGCTTTATTATTAACGATATCAATGCATAATAATACGGTGACTTGGCTTCTGAACACAAATTTCCTAAAACTTGGCAAGTACACATTGTCATTAAAATAAAAATGCTTTTGATTGAACACAAAATATACTTATTTCCTCATGAGACGATCGAGCATCTGGTGAGATGTTTTTGTTACCTTGTCTAATAAATGTTTACGATAACTAGTATTTTTAGTAAACTATTGTATCCCAAAAAGAGATTATCGAACCAACCGCTATGAATATTAACAAACACGCCCACGAGTTTGTGGAGCTATAGCTATAAAGTAAGGCCCATTGTTAATTGCCAGCTGCAGGAACATAAATTCGGTACTAAGAAATACGAGGCCAACGTCTCTTGTTTCATTTACTGTTTTCGACTTCATCTTGAGTTAAATTTGTCATAACGTTCATCTTTTTTCCCCCCGTGTAATTTCAGACAGGAAATATAAATAGTTGTTTCAACCTTGGCCATTATGCAAATTGTAATTCGAATGAAGTTATTACAACATATATGGAAAGTGTGTGGGGAATATAGTCAGATGACTAGTGAAGTCAGAGGTTGTCATTTTCCGTTTTCGTTCAGAATAATAATAGCTTAGGTTTAGTTTGGGGTTGTGACCAGATAATTGGTTCACCTATAATTTGTTGTCGGGTGTGTCGATAATCGTGGTTATTGCAAACAGAAAAGTTATACAGTGTAAACTTCATCTAAAAAGCTCACCTCAGCCCAGCCTTACAGAGAAGAAAAGTTAAAAATTTTATTTTTAAGTAAGATTTTCATCAGGTCAGAATGTATTGAGAAAATTTCAAGTCTTCTTGTCTCGCCTTTTCAGCAGTCAAGAAGTCGTCGTCGTTGGCGTCTACTCAATGTTAATTTTTCTTGTTTTGTTTTACAAGCCAATAATTCTGAAACTACTAGTTGGAATTGTATGAAACTTGCTCCACTTAATATTCAGGAAGTGGAAATTGCATTTTTCTATCAAAGCGAAGTCAACCTCAAGTGGCGAGAGGAGTGATTAAGGTGAAACTTCCTTCCCTAATTTCTATATATTTTAATACAATTTAAGGCACATTTGCTATGATGTGTGCATTTATCTTTAGATTTCTGTTTGGAATATTGCATAAGTAGACAGTTAACATCGCCCTTTTGAAGGGGAGATCCTTGGGACATAATTTGGAAACTATTTGAAACCTCACACTATAACCATCTATACACTTCCTTCGAATCAAAAGGCTAGAATATTGATACTCCTTGTCTCTAGGTCATAATTTAGAAACTATTCAGCTTAAAAGTATATATATATATATATATATGTATTGTTACGACTATTGGTTTTAAAAATATGTAACAGAAAGAAAGTGAAATTAACAATGTAAGTGAAATCAACATTCAATTTATTTCAAAGCGATTAAAGTGAGAATTCAAAAGACACTTACAGTTTATGAGTTAAAAATTCAAAATAATCGTAAATGTCCTTATCATAAGTCCAAAATAATAGAATGTTCTCAATGAATTCCAATAGTCTTGAATATCCTGATGTGTCACAACAATGTTATCTAGACTGTATTTGAATGAGTTAACATAAATCCCCAAAACCATGTATTAATCTAAAAGTCACTGATCACTTTAGTATTTTCAATAAATATTGTAAATAAATAATTCCTCTCAAATTATATCTGATTTCAACAACACAACTAATACAGATTGATCTTTTAAAACGGAAATTCTAGAATAGGAATGAATTTATTTATCAAAATATGTGTATAAATACACATGCCTACATGACCTATGTCACATCCGAATAATGAGTATTTCTAATGGAAAAATATTGGCCTACCTGACATATGTCACAAAAATCTGATTGCGAAATGCCTATGGAAATACTATGTAAATATCTAGACAAAAGTTAAGTATGTATTTTCAAAGAACCATTCAACTTACAATCATAGACAAAAGTTAAGTATAAAAGCATCATACATAAGTAACATAACTATATATACTTGGTATAAAAAGGGGAAATCACTTATAGTAAACAACAGCTGAGGCAGATAAATCGTGACAGTGTGTCGCGGAACGGCGGTTTAGATATAACAGTTGTATTTTGAGGTCATGCTGACGCCATGTTCAATATGAACCGCTCTTAACTACTTAACTATTCGTATATCCTATCACTGTCTCAGAAAAGTGTGTGCACTGATGCTTTATTCTGTATCATTTCAGTGTATGCCTGGTCTCGGAACTAAAGTTTTATACGAGCTCCTGTACAAACAGCCTAAGAAAATTATGGTCTTGACGGGTTGCAGTATCGTCTCTACATTTGTGGCACAGGCGGCCAAGATGTGGAATCTTATCGTGGTAGGTAATCGTGTGAGGCTAAACCGTTAACGTTATGTAAGGACATTGAACAGCTCAGCAGCATTAGTGTAGGAGCCTAAAAAAACTATCCGTCACAAAGCTTGTATAGAAATGATACAAATACATTCTTGTTCTGTACATTGATTTGGAGAACTATATAACTGGGGTTGGTAAGTCATATAATGAGAGAAAATATTGCTTTCTTGCTCAATATACAATGCCTATGGTGCTTTATTGTTTACTCTAAATGAAGTTAAATAAAAGATACAAATATGAAACAGACTCTGAATGTTATATTTATTCAAACCAATTAACAATGTAGGAAATTCTGTGCTGGAGAATCTAGATGGTTGTGATATTACATTCAGTTGGTGTCTGTGTTGTAATTATCCAACTTTGCATCTCATTTTGCCGGAAATTATACTTAATCTGCATGCAGATAAAATGGAACTTGAAGAGTGCGGAGCTGCGATTTTCACGTTCATTGCTTTTAGTCCCTTTGCATATCTTTTATACCCCTTGTGACCTACAGTGTTTGTTTTTTTTTCTCAATTATTTTAGTTTTAAATTTGTTCCTGTAATATGCCATTTTTCACATACAACAGAATTATGACTTGTGCCAACGTCCGCCAACCTGGATATATTTAGAATCGCATTCTGAAGTTTGATCGTCATCATCTACTTTACAAAATAGAAATCGACTTCAGGAGAGGGAGCCATCTCATTTCTAACCTTTCGATAATGAAAATGATATAATTGTTGTCTTGGTTTCTTCATTAACTGAAAATGATATGTGTCGTCTGGGTTTTCATTAACTGAGGATGTGGAAAGTTATCGTCTTTCATATTTTAAAGAAAAGACAGAATGATACGAGTTCGACTCACCAGAAGATAAAAAGATGTGTTAACGTCTTAAAGAAAGAGATGTGTTACCGTTTTAAAGAGAAAACTATTAACGTCTTAAAAAACCATTAAATAACAAACAGTTTTTAAAAAAATATGTTTGAAGAAAAAATATATTTACTTATTGCCAAGGTATAGAAAAAAAAATGGTTTGATTTAAGTTTAAAACCAATACAATTATTTAATTCACGAAACCTGTCTATGAAACAATAACACGTCATTGGAATAGTGCGGACCAAAATCGTGCATGTCAAAGTAATATAGGAAATCCGAATATTGGAAGCTTCACTAAGCTAATTTGGTTCCGTACATATTTACTTCATTCTCGAACATTTTAAAAAAATGAAATCCAGTACAAATATAAATTCAGATGCACCAATACTATCTTATTTATGCTTAGATGGACATAGTATATCCAAAAATCAATATAGACCACTTACTTACATGGATACAGCATATCCAAATACCAAGAAAGACTATGTTGCATGATCTGGAAGTATTAGCATTTGAATGAAATAACTGGAATGTTTAGTGTGTGACCTTTTCAAAACCGGCCGAATTAAAACCAGTTTCGTTTGTCATACTACGCAAAAGTCCATAGAATGAACTCCGTAAAAACTATATCTTCTGTGTAGGCTTTAATGCTACTTTCGTTAGCAGACCCCATGACAAACCAGACAAACATATTAATGATTTCCTTAGGAACTACAATATGATGGAATAACAGTTGATTGGTTCAGTAAAAATAGTGATACCTTGAAGAAATGACAAAAGTTGCACATATTTAAGAAATTCGCTTCTTCTGTATCTGTAGAAACATAGCTGCAAGATTTGGCTGCATTTTGTCCAGCGTTATTTACTCCAGAGTGTAACTTATCTTACAAGACATTGGTCTAAGTGGAGTGTCATGTGATGCCATTCGTGACAAATGTAACGTTCAAGTGCAGGGGTCAATTGATACCTCGAATACATTCGAACAAACATATCATTATTTTATTTGTAAAAACAAATTTTACCCAACCTTGGTATATTCTTAAGTATTTAAATTTTAAAAATTAAAACTTGTCAGAATCTAATTTCCAGCCAATTCGTTGCTTTGGAAGTAAGATGCCTCTAAAATGATTGAAATGTATTTCTATTCTCTCATTTGAACAAAGTATGTCGTATATGTGCACCTAAGGTGAAATATGAGAAGTCTGAGATGCATTGGCCATTTCAAGAGAAACAAAACTTCATAAATATTAATGACCTTAACACTGGTATGCACAATCAAAAATAAAAAGAGACCCACTATTATGACACATAAACTCAAGTGTATGTCTATTGCTGGCAATCCTAATGAAGTTCTAAATAAATCAGTCCAGTTGTAAAAACGAAATTTAGTCTAAGTATGCTGTTTCCACCTTTAATAAAGAAAGCTAAATATTTTTAGCTGCGTATTCTTCAAATATTCTGCAAATAACTGATATATGTACTTATTTCATTTATTTGCATAACAAAAATAGCTATGAATGCACTGAATATGCTTGATTATATAACCAATGTGTTCACAATGTAGTTTGCTCCTTGTGTTATTCAAGTTAAATTAACAGACAAAGCCTGGTTTGTGCAGAACAAGGATGGATTCAACACCGGCAATTATGCTCAGTTTGACATGGAAACTTTTATTTGTGTTGATTGTTCGTAATTATCACCGATAGGGTTTTAGATATAGTTGTTATCAACTGTAAGGCATTATCGTGTACAACTGCCCCCTTTTTTTTTAAATCTTCCGATGTCAATCTCAATACAAATAAAATCTTGAAATAGCAGTAAACAAGCTGTAAGCCCGAGGTATAAGATGTTAAAGTCAGTGTTTTGCGCTGTAAGCCGGTAAATATTGATAGGAGAGGCATCTGCAGTAGTTTTCTTAAGACTGGTAGATGAGCTGACATTGTATCAGATGTGCAAGTGTCCTATTAGGGTATTTCTATTTCCTGGCCACAAAATAAGATACATACGATGTTTAAAACTGTTTATTTCCTTACGTAGTTTTCTAAGATATGTGAAAATAAAACAGTGACCAAAAATCTATATTGTTTTTGGACTTTCACTACCTACTTCGTAAATATTATTGTCAATATAGCAGTTGATGTAGACAGGTTAGAAGGAAGCAAGTATATAATTTAGAGCATACTAGTATCTGTAAATATTGTTTGCTGCACATTTCAAGCAATTATTTCTAACAAAATATGTTAAATCTAGACGTTTTAAACATAATACAGTTTGGGATGGTAGTCGTTATCACCGTTTAAATTATGCGTATTTTCACCAGACAACAATGGCATTCAGATTTATCAATTTTCAATACGTTAATCTTAGTTATATAGCTCGTTCGAGACTAGTAGTCTTTCTTGCAGCTGGCATACGGGTCCAGCTCTCCAGCGTTATCTAACAGAGCCCGGTTCCCAACCTTCTTCAGGACACATCCCTCAGCGACCCTCCATAACCCCACCAGGGTAAGGATGTTCGAGAAATTCAATTGGAAAAGAATTGCTACCATACAGGAAACTCAGGAACTCTTTACTTCAGTAAGTACATGTAGTCCCGGTCGTAACAATCATTTTTACTTACATGAGGAGAACATTTATGATGTTTCAAAGATGACAAATCATAAATAAAAGACCTTCTCTGGCTATGGCATAATTTAGATTTAAATAATAATGGTATCTAACTTAGTCTGCACGGCGTTGAGTTTAAAATCTAAGTCGACCCCCCCATCCCCCCCCCCAAAAAAAAAAAACCCAAAAAAGAAAAATAGATTGTGTACCAAGTACACTGACATTAGATAAAAAAAAAAGTCGGTCGGTGTATGCTAACAGAATGTAGGTCGCGATTTGTAACTTTGAAAAATCAATGTTAGAACAAAAAATATGGCACACGCCTTTGCCAGCTGAGAGTATGGGCAATGCAGCCTGACAGTTTTAGACTTAAGATCCGGCACACTCCAAATGTTACTGCTTTCATTTGAAAGTAAATATAACACTGATTCTGACAAATTGATCAATGAAAACATGTCAATAAACGTTTCTAGCATAGAATTTACCTTTGTCTTCAGAAACTCATTAATTTCTCCTTGTCCTCAACTGAAAAATGGTGTCTTGTTTTGATTTCTACACTGAATAATAATAATAATAATAATAATAATAATATTATTATACAACAACAGCAACAACTTTGTATGGTCTGTTGAGTAAGGTCCATTGTATGACTGTGTATTAAATAAACTGGGTGGCTGTCTCATGTTACTGTTTTTTCTTCTTAAAAATGGAACAAACTCGAATACTACATTCTAAACATATTTAATTTTATTCCAAAAAATCAATAGTTTCTATGCACTGAAAATGCATTCTAAGACATTTTTGGCTTGATTCTAGAATCATTAGTTTGTATGCATTGGAAATGCAATCTTTAAAGTAGAAAAGGTCAGTACCTAGTACATATTATGACTGATGTCCTGAATCTTGGACAAACATTGTATTAGTCATTATAAGCGATTTCATGGGCTATATTTAATTGTAACAATATATGATCTAATGCTTTTTGTAAACTTACTGGCTGCAGCATACGTAGCAATTTGTTAGTGAGTGCATTCAATAAATTCCCGTCTTTAGACCGCAGACTGGCATTCCCATGTTTAAAAACGATAACAAAATAGAAAGTGGTTTTATGAACATTATGGGTATCTATTTTCTTTAGCATCGATAACAAAAATATTCTGTACTAAATCATTGCAAATCTAATCTTACTTTACAACCTTGTAAATATGTTCATGTTTAATATTTAGTATTAGTATATGAAAAGGAATGGACAAGCCCTAATCCTCCCTCTTCATTTATTAATGTTTAAGTGAACGCGGCTTATTAAATAAAATGTTTACTTTTTTTTCTCTCTCTCTCTCTGTGTTTCTCACAAACACACAAATTGCCATACAGACAAACAGACCACCTGTTCTTTTAGATCAAACCCTGTGTACATTGCATGGTAGTTATGTTTAAAATAGGAGCGATGCGGAGAGTTGTGACATTATAGATGGAGGTAGAGGTTTTTTACTTTATAAGAGGGATCATATGTGGGATGGGGATATAAAGAAGTTAGTTTTGTTGAGAAGGCATTTAAATTATATTTTATACCTCTTCTTTTAAATCCTACGATTTGAGTCAGTAGATGAGTGGGTGATGGTCACTGCCAACGGAAGTAGGTATGTTATATGAGTTTTACTTTATTTATAAGGGGGATTATGAGGATCGTAAGAGACCCTTGTTAGTAAATAACTGTGTACTGGATATTAAATAAACTGAGTGCTGGATAGTAGATAACCGGGTGTTTGTAGCAGATATTTTGTTGGTGGACAGTAGATAACTGTCTGGATATTAAATAACTGGGTGTTGGTAGTATATAACTGGTTTTTGGAAAGTAGATAACTGGGTGTTGATAGTAGAGAACTGGTTGGTGAATAGTGGATTACTGGGTACAGGATAGAAGATAACTGGTTGGTGGATAGTATATAAATGGGTTCTGGACAGTAGAGAACTAGATGTTGGATAGTAGATAACTGGTTAGTGGATAGTAGATAACTGTGTGCTGGATATTAAATAAATGAGTGTTGGTAGTAGATAATTGGTTTTTGGGTATTATATAACTGAGCGCTGGATTGTAGATAACTAGGTGATGGGGCTATTATAAATGGGGTAGAGTTTCTAACTTTATCAGTGGAATCATAGAGTGGTAAGGGAAGATAAAGAAGTTAGAGCGCAGTCAAACTCCCATTTTCCCGGTCGACAGTCTCTAACGAATTAGAATTCCCTCCAAAATGGAAGTAGCATGTTACAGACAGACTCCTCATGTGAAACGTATGTCGTAATATGGCATTTCATTTAGAGTGCAGACAAACTCACATTTTCCTCCAAAATAGAACCAACATGTTACAAACAGATCTATCTGGGCTAGATTGAGTTCCCTAAATAGAACCAACATTCCTGGATACTAAATAAATTGGGTGATTGTCTAATGTGAACTCTCTCTCTCTATCTCTCTCTCTCACTTCGAGACACACACCTCTGGTAAGATACACAACTTCGATATACTTTTATGTCCCTACATTTATCAAGCAAAGCAAACTACGGCATTTCATTTAGAGGGCAGACAAACTCACAATACCTGCCAAACAAATCTAACATGCTACACTGTTACAAACAGACCGACTCACCACACATGATAAACCTATAACGTAATACGGTGTTCCAGTTCGAGTGCAGACTGTCGCCACATGCAACACTGTTACAAACATACAGTTCAAAATTGAGGCCGAATGTTAATTTCCCCTTATGCCCCGTACATTTTTACCCTATTTAATATTCCCCCCCCCCTCATGCCCTAAAGTGGCTACTATACTCTTTAGGTAAACTTTTAATCATGATTCAGTTCGATTCAAGAGCAAAATATTCAGATAGTTTAATGATGATGCTGATGATAATCAGTTAAAATAAATTACGACCACAAAACATTAATTCTGTCAGCAATTTGTGAAATTTAAAGCATGTGATTTCGTTATAAACCATGAGATATGAATGTGGCGGGAACTGTTGCTGTGATTCTTAAAAAATATATTTAAAAAATCTCAGTAATTTAAATACTACAGGTTTATTTTTACAATCAAAGGTTAAAAAGAAAAACACTGACATATGCTATAAGATGTAGTTTTCGTTAGAAGGTTGCCAAATACATGAGTAACATGGCTATTTTGTAATTTGAAAAAGGCTTAGCCATTGTGGAGAGATCTGCCTCCGGGCCTAGTGTATTAAAAATACCAAAAACAGAAAATGGATTAAGGTAACGTAAGAAAGGCAACGTCATTCAGATGACCTAACATCAAAATAGAAATAGGTCTTATTCAAAACAATACGAATCATGTAATTTATTAGCAAAAAATTAATAGTGTTGTTTCTATCATACAACTACAATGTAATTTTTTTTATCAGACGGTGGAGGACTTGGAGGAAAGGGTAAAACGTGCAGGGATAGAGGTTGCTGTACGCCAAAACTTCCTCACAGACCCAACCAATGCCGTACGCAATCTTAAGGTAGTACATGTAGTATAGATTGTGGAAAGTCTCAAAAATTTGAGTTTTAAATTCTTTGATAATGTGTTACCGACGTATCATCGTCTATAGCACAACTCCTAATGTTTAAATTTATTTGCTAACCTTTTAAACGTTTATGGAACTTTAATCTAATATTACATTTTGGGACATACTTTTTCTCTCGGCGAGATCTTTGCTTATGCTATTTTGCTGTCATTGTCAATACAAAAAGCACGATAGCAACTTTAACCAATAATAATAATAATAATAATAATAATTTTAAACACTAAAATATGAATGTAAATTCAAGTACTTTCTAAGTTTAACTGGCAATATAAAAAACTGTTTATTCAAGAAAGGGCAAAATCTACTAAAGTTATATTTTACCGGGTTCAAATACCGGTGCTAAATTAATAAAATATGGCGCAATTTGTTAAGAGAAAGAAATATTTGAAAGGTCTTCTGCTTAGAGTCTATTGTATGCTAAATTTGTTATTAAACCTTTGGCTGATTATGCGTATGCTTATATTATATCTTGCGATGAAATATATCAAAGCAAGTGGAAAAGAAAAATTAAAGAATATTGTGCCGAAATTTCCCTTGAAACCCAAAGTGTTGGGAGTAATTTACAAAAGAACGATAATTTCGCAACTGCCAGCAAAAAGTATGTGTCTAAGCTGTCATTATTATTATTAGATGTTATGCAAAATTTTGAAGGTTTAAGATGAGAATGTAGATGCTATTATTTTTCACTCTGTATCCAACATAATTATATCATAAAAATGCAGTGAATTGAAGCATTATACGCACTTATTACTAAAAGAACTACCTGGTCGTTATTTTTCCATTGTTTTCTAAAGCTTAATAATGTACAGGTCAGTGTTTTACCTCTCTATTGCATATTAACATTTTTCCATCCCTAGGAAAATCTCAAGAATGCAGAGGATTTATGGTGCAGGCAATGACACTCTGACTTATATATATATATATATATATATATATATATATATATATATATATATATATATATATATATATATATATATATATATATATATATATACACACAAGTCAGTCCGTCATAACATTTCTAATTAATATCTAGAATATAAATTGACACGTTACCTGTATTTCCTGCTTTTAATTCCTTGGACAGCGTCAAGATGCTCGAATCATCGTTGGCGTATTTTACGAAGACATGGCAAGAAGAGTATTCTGTCAGGTATTTATTTTCAATATTATTTGTATGGTCAACACGCCATCTGATCCTTAGCAAGGAAACAAGTCTTTTGCTACGATTGGCGTTTACAATAATACACAAAAATTTGTATGTTGTGACATGAACTAACAAATAACACAACGTTTGCGTTGGTATTACATAGGCGTTTTTTGTTTGGGAATGTGAGTAGTCATATGTAGCGATACGGAGACAAAAATTACCATATAGGGACAATGAGAACTAACATTACGGCCTCCATCTTGAATGTGTGACACATTAGATGGCTTTATGGGGATAAGGGGAAATGTAATGTTAAAACTACACTTACTAACCAACACGCCGCTTGAGTGACTAACATCCATACTTACTGAACGACAAAGGTAGGAACACACACACACACACACACTTATATACTATCACACACAAGAGCAGGTAGTGTAAGGAGAGAAAAGGGTATAAATAGATACACATCTATGAGGAATTTTAATTTTCGTTGTGAAAGACATACAAAACAAATATTGGCAATGATTGAGTAATATAATTCGGTTTCTCAGAGAACTGGGTGTCCTAGAATAGGGGTGTTGGTTGTTGTCCTAGATCATTGACGTTATTGATATTCAGGACAAATGAGCCTCCTTGTCCGGGCTCGACAGCAGGGGTACATCTGGGCTAAGTGAGTTCATCTACCAACAGAAACTGACAGACTAAAATTAGTCATATCTGCCTCCATTTCCCAATCTTCTGTTGTGAGGATCAGAAATTCTGTTGTTGCCATCTCTGCTGTTCCTCTATTTTATCCTCTCTCTGTCTCAGCCTCTGCTGTACCCAATGATATGAGAGGCGTTGCCGATGTTGTTCCTTCTTAATCATTTCCAGCTCCCTTGTTTCATCTTCGCATTCACTCTTCTCCTGTTCTACTTGTTCATCTAAGACTATCCTCACCATCTTATTAGCCAGCTTGAATGACGGATCACTTCTTTAAATGCAATTCCATTTTTTCAAGCCGGTTCAGGAGGTGAACTATATCTTCACTTTAATTTGCCGCTAATGTTCTGGCTCATTTCCTTCTTGGCTATCAGGTCGACGATGGATGGCAAAATTGGTGAACGCATATCTTTAGAGACGCAGCTGTGAAGTAAAACATGCCGCGGAGTGGAGACACGGACGGAAAAGTAAAACATCCCACGGAGTGGAGACACGGACGGAAAAGAAAACATCCTCTAAGGAAAATTGGACATAGAAAAAAATAAAAGGGTATGTTAAAGAATTAAAAAAAATTAAAAATAAAAGAAATAAGTAAAAGAATCAACCCCATTTTTCTAAATCAACACTTTTTAAAAAAAGTCCCGATCACTCAATTATGAACAAATGAAAAGGGAATATTAGCGCCAGCCCTTCTCTCATTATTTGCAACTGATAAATACTCAAACAAATGTTAAGGAAATTTTAAACTGTCACGAGTGATCGACAGTTTCAAACAATCGTGATCTTTAGCTTGGCATAGTCGTTACAACTCATCTAACATAGATTCCAGTAAGTCCAAAATGATGATAGATGTTTTCTCTGCAGGGACTTGAAACTTGATGTTTGACCGTGTAAATGTAAGCATTCATTATAAATTTTCAGGAATTCACACTGTGGGTAGGTCTAATGTGAGAATAATCTTCTGGAGCTACCGAATGACTTTCTTTCTTGGCCGATCTTGACTCTCTCGGTCTTGGAGAGGTGGAAGTCGATGGTGTTGGATAAGGATCTATCATATCCTGTTAGAAATCGCTAGGGTGAACTTCTGCCAACACTTTTCTCAGAGTGTGAGGCGACACAGAACGTCGGAGTCACAAGGCTTCTGGTTTCTCCTTGGAAAGGTGTGATAGTTTCATGACGAGAAATTATTCAAGTTTCAATTGACTAGGATTGCCTCTCTCTCCCTATATATAAACCCCATCTGCCTAAGAGAATACACAATTTTCAATCTGTGAGCCACAGCATACAACACTTCTGCTGAGGTATCTTTCTCTTAGGTTTCGCCAAAGAGATTTCATACATTTCTATCAGAAGTTCTAAGTCCGTCAGAATGTCCTGTAACACACTGACGGTTTTCTTGTCACTCCCTTACTTATCCTCGTTGTTCAAAGTTTTCATCTCATCTTATTCCTTTCTCTTTAACCGTTGTAAAAAAAGTCTCTAACTCTTCCTTCTGTTTTGTTTTAAAATCATCACAGGCTGACAATGATGAAGAAGGGGGTGAAGGTTCTACCTGCAAAAGTTCTTGTAAAGATAAGAAATCGCAAAAGCCAGCTCCAAATTCAAGTCATTATCGTCTGGAATAATATTCTCTATAAGTATAAGAAGTATCCAACGCAGGCGCACCCTAACACAACGTCTTCATATCGGCCGTGTTATTCCTTCTGAAATACCATGATTTTTTTCTCAGTAAACTCCTCAACTCCGAATATGGAAAAAATTTCAAATTTTGATCCCAAATTACAATTTTACGCTTTAAAAAACCCATAAACTGGAACTCACTTTAACTTGGAAATATATATTATAGCTGATAATTTCCTGACACACGCTGGAACAGATTAATTACAGTTAGCAAGTACTCTAGTTGGGTGATCTGTGAGACAAAGACCCGGAAAATGCCCAAGGGCACGTGGGTTAAAACAACCCTTGACACGCGCGCCGACACAGCCTAGGTCTGACAATAGGCTAGTCTAAAGTCTTTGCACCGTACAAAAAAAATAGCTTTTAAGGCGAATTATTAATAACTAAATGCTTGTAGGTAAGCCATTTAATAAAGACTGTTTATCTGCTTATTATCTAATTCTGATTGATGCTATTCATTTCTAAACATGATCAATAAAAACATTGTTTGCTTTTTTTAAAAAATTAAATATCAGGGCTTTATTAACAAGGCATGTGTCACGAAATTGTGTATGATTTATATCAATATGTATATGTGATCGAAAATGTACTCGGGTTTCGTTGCCGTGTACAGCGTTACCCGAGGGTGGTTATTTTTTTCGTCTCTAGTTATTTGGAAATACTGAGCGCGACTCAACCCATGCTGCATGTGCAAATTGCCTGCAGTGAAAATCCAAGTACCTAGCTGCGCATATTTGTCACAGCTAGGGTACCGTATATACTCGATTATAAGTCGAGTCGACTATTAGTCGACCCACCCTTTTCATGGCTGCAAAAAGCCAATTCAGCTATGATCTTCCTATAAGTCGAGGTGTTTTTTGCAAATTAAATCCGTCTGCAAGGGGTGATATGCCATCACTGAGTCAGAGCTGCACTTAGGAAAAATAAACGAGCCAAACTGGATAGATAGATAGACATATAGATAGATAGGACAAATAAAAACAAAAACCAATGTCGAATAAATACAATTGTATTATTGAGTTGAATATGTACAAATAAATTTACAACTTACATTTTGTCAATCTTCGTGTAATGAAATCCATATAGCTTAACATTTTTAATCCATTTATATGATAAATCCATGAATTGGATTATAGGTCACATACAGGTACGAAATTGGTATCCTATAAATGTCTCTGTCTTATGTCCTCTGGCTCAAAGCCCAAGAATTCATCCTCATCATCAGAGTTACCAAATAAAGTAATAAATTCCTCCAATGTCATCCCGCAATCGTAAACATCGTCCGATTCGGAATCTATTTATATGATAAATCCACGAATTCAATTATAGGTCACATACCGGTATAAAAATAGAAGTTCAGAATGATCCGATTCACAATATCTCGTAATATATTAAGTCCACACGTCGTACAAATAAACAATGAAAGTTAAATCCACCTTTTTGTGATTCACGGTATCCTATAAATGTCACTATCCAATGTCATCTGGTACAAAGTCCAAGAATTAATCCTCATTGTCTGATAAAGTTCTGAAATCCTACATCGTCGTCTAGTCATTGTAAATCGTCGTCGTCTAGTCATCGTAAATCTCGTCCGACTCCGATTTTCGGCTTTACTGTCATATGCGGGTGCTTATGCAAAGACTGAGCTTGGGCTCTGTGAGTAATACTTTGATCATAAAGTCAGAAATCTATTAAAGGCTGCAACTGAACACATGTCAGTTGTGCGGCAAGATCACAGGGAGTTAAAATAGCCTCCCTCTGTTACTTGGCACTGAACTCGCGGCTTGATCAAAGGGTTGTCACGTGGGAAAACAAAGAGTGTGGTGTGTTTACAAGCATAGGGATTAAGGTCAAAGTATATGCACAGGAAGTTGTAGAACTCTACTTGGCACTGAACAAGTATAGATTGGCGGCTCGATCAAAAGGATTGTCAACTTGAAAACAAAGTGAGTCCCTTTACAAGCCAAAGGCTTATTGGCCCACGTGCACTGGCAGATAACTTGGGAAATATCACTTGGGAATTAAATCTGACTAGTGGAAAAGGAAAATGCAAATTAAATCAAAACTTTTATTGCATCAAGCACAGTCTTTATACAGCAAAACACAAATATTAATACAAATACAGGTTGTTCGGACTTGCACGAAAATGGAGGCAATATACTTACTAGTAAACACCCACGGTAAACATTGACGGACACTTCATTTTGCGGTAGGTAGTATTTAATTTACCGGTAATATTTTCAAATTAATAAAATCCAAATAACTGTAGATACATGTATTGTGTAATGAATACCGTCATGAAACGGATAAACACAGTGCATACCATATATGCATTACTGCATAGGAATAGTGACATGAAAACGTAAAAATATATGAATTGACAGTATTTTTATGTACTGCAAACATCTAGAGTTTCCAACATTACCCCAAGATTTTTTTTTTTTAATGTCGCGCTTATAAGACGACCCCTACTCTGTATGAGTCAAATTTTAAGTAAAAAAACGTCGACTTATAAGCGAGTATATACGGTGCATATAGAGCAAATTCTCTATAAACAAATAACAATACGACGAGTCTTGTCAGAAAGCTTACCTCTTTACGGGAGCAATCTTCAGCTGTAGAGGTATGTGAAATTCAAGATTGCATTCTTTATCACTATTCGTTTTATATGACAAAATTGTTTCGTATATTAGATATTTTAGAATTTCTTCTAAATTCTACAGAGAGTCAATACCTAGGTCATACAGCGCCATGATATTAGAAATACTATAGTCTGGTTCAAGTTAGCTATTTGTTGTAACTGAACAGACGGATTTTATTTAATTATACGCAGCATGCATTGAATGATTAATGTAATGTGTAACGAGATGTAATTCATGTGCGCGCATGCGCAACATGTATCAATGATAAAGTACTTAAACGTGCCATATGTCATACACGGTCGCACGCGAGTATAATTTAAGTTCATCATCTACACGGTTCAGTTGTTGTACTTGTAGCTGCTTTTGTGTATGGTTTGGTGATGTGGAGTCACAGAACTCTGTGTGGTTTCTTGTGACATGTACGCTGTGTCTGGTGACGTTGGCTCGGAAGGTAGTACTGGTGTTCTCGATGTGAGGGACCAAGGCTTTGCGACCATCGGGTCTGTGTTGAATGACTAGGCTCTCGAGGGATCCTTTAACAGACTGGGAGGGGTGGACCATGCGTGGTGGCTCCTTGACCATTGACTAGAGCGAGTGGAACCGGAAATACATCTTGGTCGTCAGATGGACGCAACGATAGTTATATATATATTACGTGTTCCATGTTATTGTAATTTTCACTATTGCTATCTGAGCAAAATATCATACATTCCCATTTCAATGTCGCTATATGAGTGATAGATTCATAATTTCATGCATTCCCATTTCAATATCGCTATATGAGTGATAGATTCATAATTTCATGCATTCACATGTTCAATATCGCTATATGAGTGATAAATTCATAAATACGTGCATCCATGTCAAATATCGCTAACTGAGTGATATGTTGATAAGTGTATAATTCATGCGTCCATCTTGTGGATAATTTGTTATGATGCATTATTTGTAGATCATATAATTCTATGTGTTGATTGGTGATAGGACGTTATTCACGTTTGTTTAAATTCCATTCGTTAAATTCATCTTTTATTTTTCTCGTTGAGTTACTTGTTGTTGATAGTTCCATGTTAGGAACTATATAATTTCCTTATCTTTTTGTTATAATGGTGTCAGATTTGTTCATCTTTAAATTGCGTTTATAAATAAACGTCTCATTAACGCGATTGCTTTCGGTGTCTTCACTAATCCAATCCCAACCCGGCTTCATCTTGTGACAGCATGTGGCCTCGCTGTTGATGTTTTGCAGACGCAGACCGGCAAAACAGTATTCTAAAAGTCGTATTCACTCAATGACATACGCTGAAGTTTTAGATCTTATGCAGAGATTAGATAACTTCGCGATTGTTAAGGTTCAGCCTTATTTGTATGCAGCAGAAGAAATGGATTCATTAACACAAGCCACATAGGTTACATTAAGATGTAAGAAAAAATAGACAATGCTCTATCGCTTCTTCAAGCCAGGCTCTTGAACTGTAAACATTATGAATTATATGGATATTTAAATCTTATGGATTATCAGTCATGATTCTAATTGACTTTCCTCAGATGTTTATTGTGACTAGGACTGTATTTTCGGAAGGAACGCATATTGTTCAGCTCATTCTTAATTAAAAATACATATTTTTGAAAACAACAGCTTTCTTAATTTTGTACACTTTTACACGCACATACACTGATAGTCTCATAATTACACACACTCTCTCTGTCTCTTTTTTTCTCTCTGTCTCTCTCTTTCATCACATAAGCGCTTAGAAAAATATTTATCTTACATCTGCAAAAACCTCTGTAAACCGAAAACACCTCAAAACCGAAACATTATTTTGGGTCCCAAGAGTTTTAGGTTTGAGTGGTTTATATATATTCTGCTGTATTCAGGATGATGGAAGATATAAAACACACCCTGTACATAGAGGTGCTTTTCCCTCTGGTGTCACCTATTCTCAGATGTTGACCAACGTGGAATCATCGACTATCATTGCAAGCATGTTGCTTGATGCTGACTACTAAGTCATCATGTTCTATCACCAAGATTACATATACTGCTATCTGGAAGAGAAGAGTGTGCATTGAAAGGCAACGATGCCTTAAGAAAGTCAAACGGTGCCACCAGTGTAAACATCTTTGATCAACAACCACAACGTTCCTTTTCAGGGCCACCCATTTCTCGCAGAAACGGAGCTATGCTACTCAATCGTTGCCAATATTTGTTTTATATGCTTTTATGTCTTTCACAATTAAACCTTAACTCCCTCATATATATGTATGTGTGCATATTCCTCCCCTATTCATTCCTTACACATCCTACCCTTGTGCATGATAGTATATAAGTTTCGTTGTATATTTCTACCCGTTTCGTTGGTTAGTAGATGTTGGTATTAGTTAGCATATGAGTGGGTGTTGGTCAGTAGATTAGTAGTATGTGGTCACACAAACGGCATGTTGGTTAGAAAGTGTAGTTTTACGAATACATTTCTCTTTGTGAGCAGGGTGTAATTTTTGTAAAAAAAAACATTATAGGGAAAATGGGAAATCACTTGTTAATTTTTAATATTTCAGTTTCTCTTGTCCCCAGAGTGTCAATTTTATACACAAGACCAAAAAACCATTTCTAGGAACAATGGGAAATCTCAGGTTTATTTGAACATTGTATTTTCCCTTGTCCCCAGAGTTAACCTATGGACATTTTTAACATTACCATTCCCATGACCATGTAATTAGTGTTATATTGTTAATCTAATAGACTAATGTTAAATTCCCATTGTCCCTCAAGTGTCGTACTAATATTAAACCTGTGGATTTTTTAACATGGAATTCCCATTGTTTCCCAAGAATTATACGTTCAAGATAGAGGCCGTAATATTAATTGTCTCTATAGTGTCATTTTTGTCCTCATATCGCCACATATTACTAATAGTGTGCATACACTGAACTATTTCGATGAAAAATGTACTTAGTTGGTCATATTTGGTCGCTACATTCGCACAGATTGGAAACTATGGATAAAATCTGAAACATATTTGGTCATTTTCTTGTCGAATCTAAAAATAACATTTTCAATAAGAGAACTATTTAAAGAATAAACTTTAGAAATGAAATACACGCTGATGTCTTGCGGTGTATCTACATGTAGCTATAACCTTGCAAACATTGTAAAATTATGTCGTCACCTTCGAAATGGATAACCTTTAAAATGTACAGATATTTTAATAGTACACTTTAATACTGTTCAATATTTGTGATAGGTAAAGAAGACTTAATACAACACTGAGAATCTGGCACATTACGATAGCGTGTCGGCATCGGACATAGTATCGCATCGCTATTTAAGGTTTAATCTGCCCGTTTTTTCATCAAAAGCAAAGTTGTTCACGCCCCCAACAATGAGCGGAACTTTTCCAAGTATAAGTTTTCTTTACTGACAGAAGGTTAAAATTTTAAGACGCTTAAAATGCATGAGATTCTGAGAACTTCGCCCCCTAGGCTTCCACAGAGTGGGGGGGGGGGGTGTCCATCCCACAGACCTTACCTAAATGTGTACGCTCCCCCCTCCCTAAATGATACTAAATGATATTTCTGATCAGCCACTGGGTTTTATTGGCGGTAGAAGTATTGATGTATGTGTTTCACTGCCGTATTTGCTGTAAATATAAGCTTTGAAAAATGGAAATAATTGTGTCCATTGATTGGATTCGGTTGTTGCTTACGACCCTGAAGAATATCAGTCTCTATTTATTTTTGTTGACTGACAAACGAGTGGATCATATATAATTTATCCTTTGTCTGCAATGATCTTATCAGCGTTAACTTTTTACACCTGAATTAAAACCTTACGTAGCTGCCACGAAATTACTATACAAACATGTCGTCAGAATAAAATTACAGAAAACCCTCAAGTCCTGTTTTGATGTAGTTGTAAATGTCCCCATGCGTTTTTGTCCATGTATTTCTTTTTGAGTCTCGTGCTTAGTAATTTAAAGATTTAATGTACCGGTATAAATGTTACGGTCACACACACTTATATTTTTTCGTCCGGTTATCTATATATTACTTCTCCGATCCCTAGCTCTAAATTATACGAACTTAACATTTAAAAAACAAAAATATTTCCTTTCTCAGACTCAGCTCAGAATTTCTACGTCAATGATTATATGTCTGCCAATCAAGCATCAGAATTTTACTTCAGTCTTACTTTGAATATAAGAACTTTTTATAATTTTCTCACCAGATTTCATTTTATTTTACTTTTTTCTTAATCTTAATTCAATTGCACGTTAGTTCTACAATTGTACCGGAATCCACCTATGATTTAAAAATATAGAACACGTTAATGAAATTCTAAACATTTTCCGCCAACTCATAAAAACAGCAATCAATCATTTTTCGATTTTCTAGGCATACAAAGAGAAGCTTTATGGTAAGAAGTACGTTTGGTTCATCATCGGTTGGTACCCTGATAACTGGTACAAAGTGGCAGACAACACCATCAACTGTACGGCGGACCAGCTCCGCGAAGCCCTTGAAGGGCACTTCACTACAGAAGCAGTACTTCTGCACCAAGGCAGCACGCCAACTAAATCAGGAATGGTAAAAAGAAAAGTCTACTACACTTGTCACCTATCAATTACTTCATTTTTGATCTAAATAAGAAGGGTCTTCATATTAACCGGTGATTAATATATTCTAATGTAACTTCACACTTGTTTAAACCAATTTCCCCCACATAAATATTTTTATTCGCTTTACATTACACACAAGACGTATTCCAGACTCTGAGGCAGATAACATTACAATTGCAAGCCAGGGTAGAATGATATAATGTTGAGTTTCATCAAGTAGAATATCCTTGGTCAAAACGTATTGCCCACTTACTAGTATAGTCATAAAAACAGCAAAATTAGCAAAGACAACACAATGATATGACGTAATTTTATGACGAAGCTTTATAAGAGTGCATTTGTAACATCTTCAATCTTCCAGTGTTGAGTGAAAATTACTCAAAATGTTGACCCCCATAGCATATTCAAGTCCTCAATTATTACAATTATAATTTCTCTATATTTCACTGTTAACCTTATGAAATTTTGGCTTAAATTGTTAAATGTAAAGTCATTATTTGGCTTTTCCTGTTGTAATTTTTTTAATAACGTTGGTAATAGTTTTCTTTGACTAAATAAAACGGTAATCGAGTTATGCACACTAAATAGAATATAGATTGGGATAACTGTTTTTTGTAAACACTGTCAGTGCCGTTATCTCTCAATTCAAACCGGTGTACTTAAATTACAAATATTCACATGGGCAACAAATGATGGGGTAGGGGTTGACGTGGAGTCTTCAGCAGCATTATTGTTTCATACACAAGGGTGATTTATGGACTCTATTTAAACAGAGCATTTTTAATACGAGATACTATCATGATAATTCTGTGTGTTCAATAAATAGTCGATTTGTAGTCCACTTGCGATTGTAAGCTGAAATTTTGTGGCAGATATATTAACGACAGCCCCAATACATTGTTTAAGGTAGAATTTAAATGCTTGAATACTGTCGATCATGTTAATGCCTAAGTAATGGTTTGCCTCTGTAAAATTATGTTGTGCTTGCAATAATAGAGATGATGACTTCCGAAAATTTAACCCTAGAAAATCGTCTTGTATGCTTTTAATATTGCTATTTGGAAGATGATAAATATATTTTTATTTTCCGCAGCTTATGATTTGAGTCCTGTTGTATTTTTAAAAGTTTATTTCTGTTCTTGTGTTATATTTTATTTTAGAAAAGCGGCAAAAAGATTTGGTATAAATTCGACGAGATAGAAAAACTGGTCTCTATATATTCTCCTCCACCTGTTATCAGTTTGAAAAGAAAAGAATAACAAAAATTCTTTTTTTGTACATTGTAACTTTAAGGATTTGATATTTTTAGTTTGTTGTGTTATTTTGAAGCAGCGTTCAATGACTTATGATAACATCATTAAAATGTGTATTTCTGCCTCTATTGCTCCTTTATATATCCGCACTTTTGCCGATATATTTTGATAGGTCATGTCCGTGCCTCAGACTTTCCGCCTGACCGTTCATCATTGTTTTTGTTGTAACCTAAACTTCTTTATACTGACTGAGCGTGAGTGATCATATTTGGTATGCCGTTGTAGGAGTATAAATAGATGACAAATAGGTGTCAGATCCTGGATTTATCTCAGAGGCGAAGAGGTTGTAGGGATCAAAAGTAACTTTTTCGTTGGTAACCTCAAGTCCATCTACACCGATTGATGGAGGATAATCATATTTGGTATGATGTTTCAGGAGGATGGATAGATTTTTGGAATTCCGAATGCAGCTATGGTGATGGTGATTTGGGGCAGGGGGTTGTAGGTGGAGGGTGTACCAGTTCCCACCGGGGGGGGGGGGGGGGCGAAAATTAAAGTGCGGATATTTGTAATGGCTTCCATCTCTAATTTCAATTATTTTCTTCTGAATGTATGAGTACCCTACCTTTTTTAAAAAATCTTTTTTTACTCGGTATGGTGTGAAATAAGAATAATTATTTAGGTGTCATTCATTGATTTTTAGTACAGACTCTGTCCTATATGTGTCAATACCTCTTAATTTGATTTTAATTTGATCTTCCATTCGTATCTTTTTTAATGCTTTAAACAGTCTCGAACTATTGATTGCACCCTTACAAGACCAAAGTCAATTCATTCCCGCGAATCCAGTAAACTAATGCCGCCGCAAGAATACATTGAAACCTACTAATGCTATCTGCTTAATTTTTGTCTTCTATATTTGCCGTTAATTATCGAAGCCCCATCTCCCAACATACTTAATTTGGAAGTAATTCGAAACATATGTGTGTTACCGGGAGTAAGTTTTCCACAATAATGTATTTCCGTTATGTTTATACGATGCTTTTATGCAAGTAAAATAGCAAAACTGGTTATGATTAACCTCCGACCGTATTTTTTTTTTTTTGTCTTTTTGTTTTGTTTAAGACCACCAAAGTATTCAAGCAACGACTTGACGAACGGCTGCATGCTCGGGATACGAGTCAGGTGGGGGGCTATCCTGAAAGTCCGCTGGCGTACGACGCAGTATGGGCACTTGCCCTTGCACTCAACCAAACTCAGGAAAGGTAATAAACAATACTACTATTAAACTTGTTTGACAAAAAATGCATTAATAGCATACAACTGATTACCACTGATTCTACGTATAGATTAAAATTTAAATTCTTTTGCATATTCCCGGGGGAATACTCCGATACTTTGGTGCTACATAATAAGCTCATACTCTTTATGGAGTGGGGTGGGGAGAATTCAACTTTGCATTTTTAGGGTGCTGAATTTTAGCTGATATCATTGAGAAGAATGGGGGGGGGGGAACTGAAATTAATTATGGTATTTTCTGGCGTAAGCTATGTTGGCTCCATATATATTTAGGGTCACCTATTTCAAAATATGACTATGATACCTGTTTTAGCTCTATACTGCAGTAAAATAATCACCTATTACAAAATATGACCACGATATCTGTTTAAACTCTATATCGTCCACCAGTTGAAGTCGAGATAATCCTTGATTCGTGCGCCTTGTTTCTCGCAACGTAACGCGCTTGTTTCGATAAAATGACGTCATAGACTGTGTCACCAGCGTTCTTCAAGAGTGACAGGAAGTATTTTATAAGTAAAATCAGACACAGTGATATTCAAACAGGTAATTTCATGTAATTTAAAAAAATCATAATGAAAATCTATATTTTCACTAATGCCTTATTTGTGTCAGACTTTTTGGCCTTGAATTTTCTATTATATGCTTAAGATAGGTCCGTCGATCACATGATGGCTTTGTTTACATATCTTGAACAGGAAAACCCACTTTGGGAATTTATACAACGGGATAGCCAATGTAAATATTTGGTTTTAATCATGTGGGGTAATTATTCAATGTAGCAAAAATTTACACTGGAAATGTATATTCACTATGGACTTTTTCGTTTCAGTATTCTTTCATAATAAACATATTCTAAATCAAAAGACATTTGACCTATTATTATAAAATGTGTATCGATTCACAAGTTTCTAATTTTAAAATTCTCTCTCCCTCAATTTCTGTTTGTCTGTCTCTCTTTCTCAGAAAATTGATTCATGTATTTATATGGTAAAGAACAATCAGGCAGTAATGTAAGTGCACAAACTGCATATAGAATTAAAGAAGGAAAAAAGAAAATCCTAAAATTTTATTTTTTTTAATTTCAAAAACATGGAGACGTAATAAACTAATAATATACATACCTTGGCATAACTGGCACATTCCGGTCATATGCCAATGACCTTTTAGTAAGTGCCACGAACCATCGATGCACTTCCAGAAATAAGTAAAATTACACACCCTCGGAAAACCGGTAATTTTGAACTAATGTACATGACTGCCAAAATTTTTCTAACAATGATTGAATGAAGCAGATATAGTTGAACACTTTCTATGGTTATAACGAGCGCGTTAAAATTCACGTTAATTTCACGAAATATGGCTGTTCGAGGATACTGCAGTTAAATAATCACCTATTACAAAATATGACTAATGATACATGTTTTAGCTCTATACTGCAGTGAAAATTATCACCTATTACAAAATATGACTATTATAGCTGTTTTGGCTCTATAACTGCAGTAAAATATTCACGCAAAGGAAACATTTTGTATCACATGCAAATAAATCCATGTACTGTTTAGTAAAGCTCTCAATCAGTGGTGAACCTTCTTATTGCCTATATATTAATGGCACACAGGCATTAATCTACCTAAATCATTGTGAAAACATTAACCTGACCAAGGAAAGGGCTGATCATGAGATCTTGATTCGTTTAAAATAAAAATTCATACTGTGTATTTGGGTTGAAAATTCTTTCATGTATATATTTGGTGTACAAATTGTTCTTGGAACTGTCTGGGTGTAAATTGTATCTGGTGTGTGTGTGTGTGTGTGTGTGTGTGTGTGTGTGTGTGTGTGTGTGTGTTGGGGGGGGCTTCGCAGATTTGGGTATTTGTTTTGGGTATACCTGCTGGCCTCGGACAAGTCTATATTGCATCAAAAACTGACAGTACTCCCCTCCCGGCGTGGTCATAATAATAATATATTTAGAGTTGAATTATCCTTTATATGATATCTGTGTGAACACCTTTTAGTAAGGACTATTACAGTAGTCGTGATAACATCATTAGCATTCAATTTCTAGAGACATTTTTGGAATGACAGGCATTTGTGTTACAGGGTGCAAAATATAATGTTTATTACTTACCTTAATCCATTTAGTCCTTACAGAAATCCATTTTGTCACACTAACTGAAAAGTGTCACAAATCTGAACGAATTTTCATCTGTCACATCTAGCAGCAGGGGGGGGGGGGGCCAACCGACCAATTTTTGTGGCGACCTCATTTGGGGAAATCGACGCTTCTATAAAAAAATGGTCGATATGTGAAATCGACACTTCTATAAAAAAAAAACAGGGTCCGGCCAGTAGCTCACCCAGAGTGCCTGCAGGTAAACCTAGTAGGATTACTCAGCGATGAGATATGTAATTGAAATCGGCATTTTATTAATAATAATGAGTGATTCTGCGCATACCATGGAATCTCATACAGCTAAACTGGCACGACAACGACTAGACTCGATTAAGAAATATCTTTCTGTTCGTGATTCTGTCAAACAGCAACTACAGCAGCGTCAGGAAGCTCAAGTGGAATTTATAGAGGGTACAGAGCAGTTATTTAAACCAATTGTCGAACCAACCAAAAAAATTGTTGCAGCAACTGAGGCAACACGAAAAACTCTTGAGACATTACCCGCTGACATTGCTGGTCGTTTTCAACCCCAACCTGAAGTTCAGCCACCGCCAAAAGTTAAAATTAACATAATAGATAAATTTACTGAGGAAGGTATTAACGCTATCAAGAATCCAAGCAAAATAATTGATATTGCTGCGTTTGAGTGGGGTGAAAAGAACAAATATGTAAAACCCGAATATGTTAAAACTTTAAAATCTACCGATTGGGTTAAAGATGTTTATCGCGTTGCATATAATATTCAACAAATCAGATCTGAGGAAGGTATCCGTGATTTGAACATCTTCACCAAAGCAGTAGATGAATATGAAGCAAAAATATCACAAGCGAGGAGAGCAAAACAAGAGGAATGGGATCGTGAACTTGAAAAAACAGCAAAAGAAAGGAGAAAATCGGGCGTAAAAACTCGATCTGAAACAAAGAGAGAAACAAAAGCTAGGTCAAGAAAACGTCAGTTTGATCCGGAACCACGGTTAGAATCACATGACGAATCGCCACCTTATGTTGAGGAAGAAGAAGAAGACTACAAATTGACATTTACAGATTATACCACCACCACCACCACCCCTTACGGGAAAGGGTTTAACTCGTAGGAAACAAAAACCTCTAGACAACGACAATAATCGCGATCATCGACTCTGTCCCGATAACGTTCTTGCCGATGTTGATCGACTAGAAATTCTGATTGGTGGAAGACGAGCCGGCAACAATTCCCCTGAAATTATTAACGAAGCAGCTGCGATATGCCAGCGATTATTCACAGGTGGTATCATGGATATTAACGTTTATCGGGTATTGATCGATGAAATTACTGACGATTACCACAGCGACTACGAGTAAGTTCGTAGTCACAATTAGATCCGCGGTAATAAAAAATAACATGATCATATACAATACTCAACGTGGACCAATCATGGTTAGGGTGATAAACTCACGATCGCCAGTATATAAAGCTACTTACGGAGATGGACTTGGTGATGTTGTTCAAGGACTATTTAGAACGGTAGCTCCAAAAGCGATCCCGATTGCAAAACAACTAGGAATGAAAGCTATTGATGTTGTTCGTGATAAGGGTATTGGCGTTCTTGGTGATGTTGCTGGTAAAGCATTCTCAGCAATCAGAGACAGACTTACACGATTAATTCGACGAAGACCGCAGGTAAAACTACCCAGCACCGAGGTAATGCCAGCAGCTGTCAGTAAAGTAATAAACAAAGTTGCAAATGCGCGATTGAAAGAATTAGCCGGAAATGCGAGTATTTCTAACGATGAATCTTAGAATGTTACTGCGAATTTGATAGCGGGTAGTGGTCTAACTCGTCGTCGATATTAGACAACTGTGATTATAATAAAATGTTCAAGCGTATATCTGATCCTGCATTTGACATGGACGCACCTATCCTCAAAGACGAATCTGTACGTGACCATCAGTATTATTCTTACGAAGCACGAGAACCAAACCAACGCGGGAGAATTGAATTACAAGTCCAAGATACATCTAGATATTTTGTACCCGCGGAGGCATTTATTGAAGTTCAGGGTAGACTTTTGAAACACGATGATACTGCATATGCAGCAGGTGTGCAATGTGGGTTTGTTAACAATGGTATTATGGCATTATTCAACAGTGCACGATACATCATTGACGGTAGAGAGATCGAGGTGTGCCACGACAATATTGACATTGCCACAACAAAGGATATTACTGACCACCCCAATCATAAGTCATTTCTCACAGTACAAGTACCACAGGCTACCGCTGTTGTTCCGCAACCAGCTGGAATGATAGCTAGACCTGCGGCTGCTTTTTCGGTACTAAAGGATGCTAATCCAAATTTCAACTTAGGATTCGCAGCACGTAAAAATCAAATTAACGCTGATGGGAGATTTAGTTGTGCAATTCCATTATCGCATATCTTCGGTTTCTGTAGGAATGTTAGAAAGGTTATATTCGAAGCCAAACATACAATCGCACTGGTGAGAAGGGGTACTGACAATGATGCAATATGGCGTTCCGCTGCTGCTGGTAAAATAACATTGACAAGACTCGCATTGTGGATGCCAACGATGACACCGTCAATTACCGAAGAACAACGACTGCTCTCATTCATGGATCGCGGTGGTAAATCAACATTGTCGTGGCTGACGATGGCCACAGACTCAATCACGAGTACAACTGTTGGTACCTTCACATGGCAGATCGCATCACAACAGGGAGTTTCATCACCACGGCATATATTCATAGCTTTTCAGGATTCCAGGCGAGTTGATTCCCAGACATACAATCCGATGGTGTTTGACAATCTCCAAGTGAGCGAAGTTTCTCTGAGAATAAACGGATATCAGGAACCATCTGAAGAAGTGTTATTGGATTTTGTTAATAATCATGTTGCACGTGCGTATCATCGTTTGATGACATTTATGGGACGTGATCAGAATGTTGATTCTGGTTTGCAGATATTTCAGCGCGATTTTGCAACGCTAAATCCGATGTATTACTTCTCACTGGAACATTTGGACTTGTTCAGACAATCAGTCGTTGATATGCCAGCTGCTGATATTGCCTACAGAGCCATTGCTGTAATACTATCAGACAAAACAATGCTACTCGAAGGCGTCGGCGGGCGAATGAGAGTCGTTGATGCTCCAGTCGAGAACATGTAAAAAAAATACATCGAAAAATCTGCAAGCAGATTCAATTGGATAATTTATAATATCGTATAAATGTCATATCATCATGTTAATGTTACTTTGACACCTGGCCAGATTAAAAAGCTGCAATCTGCGGCAAAAAATAAACACGGAACAACGATATTACTGAAATCAATGGCCGCAGACACCGGCCCAAATAAACTATCATTGACTGAACGTCAGATGAAACGTTTCAACAACGCTAAGAAATCAAAAACTAGGATATACGACTTGATATCTCCGCGAGTGCGGTCAACGATATGTCAGCAATCGGTGGTATATTTCCACTTCTTGCAGCTATACCAGCATTAATCGCAGCTGCAGCCCCAGCTGTTGCAAAAGCAGCCGCACTTGGCGCTGTTGGGACAGCTGCTGGAATGGCACTAAAAAAGGCAACAGGTCATGGAATACGACGCAATGACCACGGACGCCGGCGTTCAAAAACATCCACAAAAAAAACGCGGACCACAGGTTGGGGTCTAAGATTACCAGGAACCTATCTAGGTCGCGGTCTAAGATTACCAGGAACATAATTCCTATGTCTAATTTTGATTTACTTGATGCTGTACAAAAATTAAATATTGCAAATTTCAGAGGTGTTTTCATGCGAGATCAACTACCAAGGCGACCAAACAACGTTGAAACTGGTATCAATAATCTTGATTCCACGAGTGTTCCAGGTACTCACTGGGTTGCTTATGCGATTGATACACATAGTGTTATCTATTTTGATTCATATGGGCTAGCACCACCAGTAGAATTTTTGAAATACATTCATCCGCGTGTTCCGTGGCATTCAACGTTACCGACACAAACAATAACAGATTTACCAATTTGTGGTCCAGAAGTACTTGCTGTTCTTGAAGCAATATCAAAGTCTCGTAGTCAGCTATCTCGTTCACCACCGCTACATAAAGTCGTACATGAATATACGGCCGGTAAAGTCAACCATGCGCGACTGTTAGAAACTCGCCCAGGTTTATAATGGTTGATATTTACGGAAGATCCAAACGCAGACCAGGTCCACAAACCACTGATGATTTATCAAAATACGTGACTCACGACGAGCTTGATGATCTTATGAACTTGACCGGGGTCGACCGGGATGAAGTTGTTGTTTTTCAGGATCAACATGGGCGGCTAAAGACGAGTAATATCAGGTGGGTTGATATTATCCGACGTGTTTTAGGTGCTGTCGCAGACAACATACCTGTAATTTACTGATGCCGGAAGAATCAGAGACTCCAGTATATCAATCACAACGATCAGAGATCAGATCAACGAAGTGCGAGCACTCTGCGTTGCTAAAACCGGTGATACAATGACGGGTGAACTCAACATGAACGGAAATCAAATTGTTCTTCTGAGAGAACCAGAATCAGACGATAACGCTGCAACGAAGAAATACGTGGATGAACATGATTCCAGTCATAGCACCACACTAGACAAGTTGCGAGCCGAGTATGATAGGAATGTAGGAATGTTTATTAATTTTCGCAGAAACATAAATAAAGTCACTGAGGATTTCTTTGGAAATCCCAAGGTGGTCAACGCAAAGCTAGCTGATATTCATAGTGATCTTACCAAAATCAAAGCAAACTACGCGGATATATCCGGTGGTCTTCCAGCTGTCATCGAAACTATCAACAAAGTACAAGAGAATCGTGTACATACGGTAAAATCTGGATCAGTAACATGGTCAAAACAAAATAACACTATCAAACATACCACAGAAGCTACTGGCGTGTACAGGCTCTCAGTGTTTAGCGCTGCGAAATTTAGTATATTTACAACATACCCATGGCGTCATTCAACCGATATATTTCCGGAATCAGTGTCAATTGTGCTAAATCAAAATGCCGAGGAAATATTTATATTGGATCCAGAAGATAAAGATTTAAACGCAGCGTTGTACTGGTGGTGTTTGGAATTCGTTGCAGCAACACCACAATTAATTATCTGAATCCGATTTTCCTCTGGAAAATTCAAATTCGTCTTATACAGATCCGTGTTAGTATAAAATGGCATCGTTGAATGTCCAGGGAATGTCCAGGGGGCATCGTCAGTGTGTAAACACGCCCTACAAGTTTGATCTGGATGATCGTACACAATTTTACAGGTATAATCAAGTAAGTGCATGGCAGGCATCATTGAAAAATATCATCGACGGTTACATGATAAAACAAAAGAAGTATAGTAGACGTATCGTTGTTATCGATAATGTGGTTTACGCGGTATCCGCAGTGGTTGCTGGAACAATGACGTTAATCGGTACGTTGTCAGCAATCTCGATCGCCGCCCCCGCCATCGGAATTGGCGTTACTATTTTCGCCGGCGTATTTGGTGTTCTTAATATTATTGCAAAGCGACTGTCAACCTGTGCGGTTAATAAACTACACGAATATACAACGCTGCTATCAAATGCAATGAATGCACATGCGCAGATGTCATCGCTAATATCAAAAAGTTTAAACGATGGAGTTATATCAGATGATGAGTTTAATGCAATCAGTGCTGTTTATCATGACGCGTGCCGGTTATTTAGAATCTGTGTAGATAATAATGACAGCGGCCGCGTCACAGACGCCGCAGGAGATAATAACATTGTTAAGACAGATTTCTGTTAATACTACTCCATCGACAACTACGATGATATCAGCGGTGTCAACGCAACCAGAATTTGATATTATCTTTCCTACGCCGATAACTTCCCCGAATCTGTCTACGACAGATTTGCTACCGAGTAGATCGAGTTTAGAGATCGTATTGGCACAATTAAGAGTGTATCATAGTTGGCCCAATACCAGATCAAAATCATTTGGCGGATTGGATGCCAATAATTCACTGGTATTTTCACACAAAAACAACGCCGATGGTACGCCTGACTGGAACGTTGTTAGTATTCCAACGGGAGCTTATCAGATTGAACAAATCAATGATGAATTTCGGCGGCGAATCAAGTCAATTACAGGAAAGGAATCCAAAATTGGAATAACGGTCCACGAACCAACACTCAGTGCTGCCATTGAAATATACACACCGGATTATGCCGTTGATATATATCAATCGTCGATCAGAACCGTATTGGGATGGCCTGACACACCACCGGTTCATGTTGGACCACCAGAACCAAAGAGATCTGATTATTCGACAGACATCAAAAAGTTTATAGAAACTCATGAGTATCAAATAATATCAACATGGATTGAATCTGAAATCCCCCACTTCATATATATTCTTAATTACGACTACCCATTGGTGATGGACGCCTCTATTTCAGCTGAATTTAAAGATATCTCCGCGGACCTGGTCATTAATAAAATTAATGAGGAGTATAACGCGTATATAACTAATCTAAAAATATTATCTGAAAAATACCTGTCTGAATATCCGAATGATAATTTACTGCAAAAAATTATAGCGATAATCCAGCATTTGAACATGGTGATCGCTAACGTAGAGAGATTTCAGGACAAGGCGATAGGTATGATTAACCAACCCCTTATAACCCAATCATAGGAAATAAATTTCTCGAATACTTTAAGATAACCAAAGATGATTTACCTACATTCAAGATACCCGGTCTTAACCCGATGAAAAGAAAAAGAAACTCAAATCGATCATCGATGATCACTTTGATAAAATCCAAGCCGCATGGAACGTAATATCACCTCCACCAACGATTCTGCGGCATAACAACGGTTTTGGTGATCGATCGGGCCGTCACATATCGCCAGGTATAGTCAATACTACGTCAACGATTTCTGTAAACCTTGTATGTGACGCTGTCGATGGAAGTTATCAAGCGGGTCTATCAAAGGAATTTTCCAGAGGAAAATCGGACTCACTGAAATCCAAACAAGCTCAACAAGGTTACATTCTTTATAGCTTTTCTCCGGAAGTACCTCCTGGTAGTTTGATTGTATCAGTACCTGTTAATCCCATTTATCTACGATGTCATAATCCGTCATTGTCGCGCATACACTTTTCACTGGTCGATCAAGATAATCACTTGCTGGATTTACGCGGTGAAGAATTAACAGTGAGTTTGTATGTGCGCGCGCGATAAAGATCGCAATATCCAGTCAGCGTGCACGGTATGTACACACACGCCGCCGCGTCTCTCTTTTTTCAACCAAAAAAAAAAAATATTTTTTTTAACTCGTCGATGTCCCTGGACATTGTACGTGCACGGTGTGTACACACACACTGCGGCTCCTCGATCACTATCGGGCCATAAGTTTCTTTAACTGTCTTACACGCTCACTTATAACTTTTTTTGCTTCATATTCTTGAGACAACTCTGATCTAACTTTCTCTATTGCGTTTGCAAGTGGAACAAACTCAGCAACTATTTTATCATCCCGATCATCCAAAGGATGATTCACCGGTAAACCGGCTAACGACGTTGTCATTGCCTGTTGCAACAGTTTTATAAATCGATATTCTGCAGCTAGTGTATACCTACCTTCCTCACGTCGTTGTTGCAATATTTCAGAATCATTTATAATTCTTTCTGTATTTGCTAGCGAATCAGTAAGTTGAATACTCGAATCTTTGGAAAATAATTCACTCGAATCTGCGTTCGCAGATTTACGCTGTTGTAATTTTTCAATCGCAGAAATAATCGCATTAATATTTTCTTGGTTCATATAAATAATAAAAATGTTTCTTTAAATAACCGATTTAAAAAAAAAATATTTACAACATCTATTTACAATTACATCCGATGTGAACCCCTAGAGTATCATTAACATTCTAGCAGGTCCAGAGGATTAGATAAATATATACACATATATATAATATAATCTTTTCTTATCTTATCTTATCTTATCCATACGTAGGTATGAATACATCCCCATATGAACCCCTAGAGTGTCAAATTAACATTCTAGCAGGTCAAGAGGATGATCCAGACATTAGATGAATATATACAATGGTTACATCCCCATATGAATACATCCCCATATGAACCCCTAGAGTGTCAAATTAACATTCTAGCAGGTATTGGATATTTTACCCAGAGTGCTAGCACTCAAGCGCGTAAATGATTCGCGTGAATAATGATCATCATGATGATTATCATAGATTCGAGTGCGGCTACTCTATGTATGATCATTGGACAGTGTCATGATGATCATTCACGCGAATCATTTACGCGCGACACCCCCAATTATAATAATTTTTATTACAAACGCCGACAAAGTGTCCGTCGCGTGATTCGAACATGAGAGAAATTTCCACTTGTTCGGAGTGCTAGCACTCCTGGGAAAACATACGCTTAACCGTTACACTACGGCGCTTGCTTATTTACTAGTCTTCGGAACTGGTATAATACGTGAAAAAAAACCCCACTTGTAAGTCAAAGTAGAGTGCGCGCACTCCGATACAGTAGTATTGATCCGTTTACTACGCCGTGTGTCTACACACTGTGCTAGCACAATGTCCAGGGATACACTGACAAGGAAGTAATTTAGTTAGCACAGTGTGTACGCAGATTTTGGTTATACGTACCGAAATTAAATTCTTTCACCGGAGCGTTTCGACCGCGCTGATTTAGTTATATTACTGGCTACAGATCTGACAGCACTTGGTTGAATATTATAATGTTTTCCAGCAGTGTATAATGACGGAAATTCAGTTACTTCCCTTGTTTGCGTATTTATTCCAATAACACGTCTGGGGGTGGCACGCCTCCCTGTGGATTTCGAAGATTCCTTCCATCCGCATTTCGGCCCGCCAAAACATTTTCTTGTTGATTTACAACTCTAAGATTCTCAAGTCTGTTATCAGTTTTAACACCATTAATATGATCTATGACAACACCTTTACCGATCAAGCCGTTAAAACACTCGTAGATAAATCTATGAGCGCAATATTTTTTATTCTCACGCGGTTGTCCTGGACATTGCGATCGAGATCGCCGCACGGTAATCAGTAAATAACCGCTATTATGAGGATAACCGATAGGTTTTTGTTGGTGTCCAGGGACACTGTGGCGATCTCAATCGCAATGTCTGATTAAACCAGCAGGGTTTGCCTCATAATCATCGAAAATAGGATGTCTCTGAAAATCTTCGACGTTTATTTGCTCCATTATTAGATATGTATATATATATATATATATATATATATATATATATATATATATATATATATATATATATATATATAATATAGTAATATTATTTCTCTAATATATATATATATATCATTCGAAATAAATATGTCTATGATTGTCTATTATAATATGTTTTTGTCGTTTATCGTAGTACTGTTTCAGCGCTCTGTATTTTCTTCCACCGCATGAAACACAAAGCTCGCTTTGGCCTCTAACTCCCACTCCACATTTTATGCACGGTTTTGGCCCTGAACTCCCCCGACGCACACTTTGCATGTGATAGGCACAATACTCGTAATAGCAATTTTTTCCGCATGGAGTTGCTGATCCAATCATCAACCATTTACAATTATCTTTGCCTCGTAATGTCATTATATAATATTTAGGATAATATTTAATTTAGATATATACTTGCCTTAATTATATAATGAGCAGGAGTACCGATGAAGAGTTTTCGAGATTAGCCATGATTGATAGTATTCCCTCTGGACAATCGGTCTACGGCCGATCGATGTTTAATTTTGACCGATTAATGAATAAACGAGAACGCCCAAGAATACCCTTAGATTTACAATTACACGATTACATAAGCGAGGCCAAGAGGGAGTTTCGTGATGATAGAGCGGCTCACGTTTGGTCGACGTTTCGGATCGATCAAGACGATATCTCCATCGACGCCATGATGAATGAACAGCGGGCAGCGACAATTATTGGTTATCTGGACATCATGTATCGATATTATTTTAGAATTAAATTTATCACGGCGTCGTCCGATGCTGATGACGGTGACGTTGTCACTAAGTGGATCATCCGAGATAAACGCGATCCTGTTCGAGAATCAAAACCGGGCCGCGGGCGGCCTAGCGATGTTGTTATACTAGATAGACATTCTAGACCAGGGATGTTAACAGGTATCGACAGGCCGTATTATGAAAGGTCATACCCTGTGACCGCAGTTGTTTATGCGATTTATCCGCTGAACGAGCCTGACATTACTGTCTTAAACTGTGCAGCTCAGCGAGTAACAGAGTACTTCATGAACGCGCTACGAGGAAAGGGATTAACAGATATGCGACTCAAAACAATAAACAAGTGGTCCGAAGGTGTAAAAACGCCGGGAGTGCGGATAGCGAATATTGCAGAACTAGAAAAGAAACTAAAATTTCCAATAAAAGTTCAAACATTAACCGATGAGATTTTATACGATTCTGGTAAATATAGGACGAAGGGAGCCCCAATGGTGATAATTTACCACAACGCCCACGCGTGGACAACAGGTATAACAAAGTTTCCCCTCGAGAGGAAAGTTAGGATTTACAGTGGTGATATGATGGAAGAAATTTATAATATCAGCAAGACTGATCCTGTGTCAGTATGGCTGTTTCGGAGTAATGAGGCCGGAGTATTTGACCAGTTCGTGTTGCCATCTGGGTTAATTTATCGCAGACAATATCTTCAGACGGAAATGGAACAAGTTGCATTAAAATACACCGTAGAGTGCGCGCACGCAATCGAGATCGCAATGTCCGATACAGATTTCGTAAGCAAATTACCCTGTACTTGTTTTACGGTACCATCGATCGTTGCTCATTTTGCTCGGCGGAAAAACTCATGGCAACCGACACCCTCGGAATTTCTCGAGGATGTTCAGCACTCTTGTATCGAATATAAACATGGAGGGTTGTGGAATACAACATACGATCATAATGACGTTATCTCGGTTGACATGGTTGCATGTTATCCTGCTAGTTTTCTTGGACTTGGTGAATGTAGTCCTTATTTCTCACGATTCGGACATCCGACACACGAAATGACCAGAGTTGCGATAAATGTCGATTTACCTGATTATGATCTAACTGGATTTGCCTTGATTTAATCATTTGAATTTACACGGCGCGCCCACCCCATTATTCCCAATTGGTTTGGTAGTCATTTTACCGAGCGTCGTTGGGCTCCTATAGTTCTATTAAAGTATATGCTCGATGTACGGATACTGGTACGTCTGACAGTAAGCGAAGCAGTAATTTCATATAAACCACAAAAATATGTTTGGCTACCAGGACAACGCGCAGACAAAAAAGACAATTCATTTTCGAAAGACATTGGACGAAAGATTATCGGTAAATTTACAAACGGCGCCGCATCTGGTAATAAACGATGTTGCACACGGCTGATCATTGATAACGCAGAATTAGATTTTGTAATCAATAATACAATGAAGAGAGGAACATTCGTGAGTACGGAGCGAGTAACATTGAGAAACGGAAGTGAACTTGGCACGATTGTCAGTTACAATGATGGCGATTCACCACAATTTACTCATTTGAGATCCTCGATGTTGGCTTGTGTCTCAATAAACCTCTTATCGATGATAACTCGATTTACTGATGAAGCTGTAAGAGTTGCAACGGATTCATTTTATATCAGCAAGTCTGTCGTAGACAGATTCGGGACAATGTCGCGTTTCAATAAAACAGTGGTAAACCTTTCAGATGAAGCTGATTGGGGCTCGTGGAGAATAAAAAACGAGCAAATCCACCACTATTCCGATTCTGCGGATTACAACCCGGCTGCAGAGTATTACAAAAATGAGAAATTGTCCGACAAATCATTGGCACCATCAGTTCATGATCCCATATCTAGACATAAGACAGTCTATCTTAATGGTCCTGGTGGTTCTGGCAAGACAACGCGTGCCATTGAATTTACTCAAACAGTGTGATCTCGTAGTACTAACTCCGACCCATCGACTCGCCAGGGAGATGAAACTCCGAGGTGTTAAAAGCTATACTTATCATAGTTTCTTTCGGTGGCGCGGTGATGAATGGCATCCATCGCGAATGGGACAGAAACATATTCCCAAGATCATTATCTGGGACGAAATATGCACAGTGTCCTTAGAAACGTTGCAACCGTTTCTTGATTGGCTAAAAACAAGATCAACTGCGATTATTATGTGCGGTGATCATGGTCAACCTCCACCATTCACAGGGAAATCACCCCATTGTTGGCTACTCGACCATGTTGATTGTTACGAAGAAATGTTGGAAGATCATAGGGCAATCGATGAAATCCAATGCGCGCTGATACGCAGTTGTATTCCAGAAACTACCATCGACGATTTTTGGAAGTTATGGCATCCTAATAATCTGATCGTTGCATCTAGGAAAATAGTTCGTGATACACTCCAATCGAAATTATTTTCGCTCCACAAAGAAAAATTTCCAAATCTACCAGTACCGTTGTGTTATCGCCCAGCAGATACTCGCAAACAAAATATTGATGTTGTTATTCCCGGACGCCAAGAAACACAAAAACTTGTATCTTAATGACATTGTCACTGTTGACATCGACGTTGTTGAAGAAGCCCTAAAAGAACCAACATGCTGGACATTGGGATATGCAATAACAATACACTCGTCGCAAGGACTGACAATTTCAGACACCATTGTTTGGATCGTCGATGATCGTGTCGAATGGTCAAATTTAGGATATTTGGCAGTATCTCGAGTAACAAAAATATCTCAATTACGTAGGATGATTTATACCGTTGCAACAGAAGTTGTCCAAGAAAATTATCATAGGGAATATTAACAAGACTATAATAAAGAGGAAACTAGATGCATATCAGCGAAGTGACAAAAAAAAAAATAAACGCGAGTTTGATCTTGATGTAGAATACGTCATTATGCTGAAACAACAACAAAACAATCATTGCACTCAGTGTAACGCAGTAATGCGCTGGCAATATTCTCCTAATGACCCACGACAATTTACCGTGGACAGAATTAATAGTAGTTTGGGACATATACGCGTGAATGTCATGCTGACCTGTCTTGAATGCAACAGACGTCGAGGAGCCAGCTAGCGAATCCATCCTGGTGGTAATTGTGTATCTTCAGGAATTAATAGTAATTGTTCACGGACAAATCCACGCGTCGGAGCCGCCTCTAGTCTGTAGATTGCGGGCCTACCCGTAGATCTTACTACGCTGGAAATCCTATGGGTAGTTACACTCCAAATAGGATCAGTTGCTCTTTTTTTACCACCTTCAAGTTCACCAGGTTCATATAAATACCTGAAAGTGACGTTACCGAGTAATGGTTTTTGTGAGGGCAGAGTGCTCCGGCCACTAAACCGTATATGTTTATTCGTTATTGCATCGACAGGTTTCATAGAAATTCCACGCGTGACTTCGTTGTTTAATGCGGCTATTACCCTTGGTAATCTTACAACCCATTCACGAGATCGAGTATCAGTAGAAAGTAATTCCTTTGCATACTGATATCCGAACAATCGCTCAGCAAGTGTTCGATTAAATCGTTCGACAATTGCCTGATCACGATGTATTGCGGTGTGTCCGCGTCTAATTTTGACACTATGTTGTTTCATCATCGATGATACTGCACCAAGAAATTCTTTTCCAGGATCAACCTGTAACAACTGTGGCCACCGTAAAGGCCCCCGCGAGTAAATCTTTTTAAATGCATCTGCATCTCCGCTTCCTTGTATCTACTCGCAACGTCAACGACGGTCAGCGCGTATTTATATGTACGTCTTTTAATAGTGTCATGAGGTAAAAGCAAAATATATGCCTGATGAACCTCGTTGGGAGTGCTAACATCAAACCGTCCGTATTGAATTTTTTTAGGTGGGGGTAGATAAATCTGCCATATTGCCTGTTTGGACAACCAATCTGCAGCAACTTCACAAGCGACACCCGCTGCATTGGCGAGTTTGCTAATCGCTGCTGTACCTTTGCAATATCCTCTTGGACTATAATAAATTGATTCCATTACCATTACCAGACTTTTAATTACCTTGGAATATTCACTGGGTAAATCAACCTATGACAGATTTGCTCCGAACGCCAGTTTACCACGCATGGCCGATCTTATCAACCAGTTGGCCAGTGACTCCCTCATATTTTTATTTTTTACAGATTTTAACGCGTGAATCAAGTTGACGGCTGCTATATGACGTTGTTGTAGATCTTGATTTTTATACGCAACGTCATGAGTATGACACGCTTGATCAATCGCATTTATTGGAAATTCGCCTGGTTTTGGCTGATTTTTTTCGTCAAGTCTGATATCAAGTCTAGTTCCAGAACCACAATAATTATATCCCGGAAGGTGTTTTTCGCCAGGATACTTTCCCCATGGAGTTCCTGGTAATCTCCCAAGTACAGCAGCGATATCACCACCCTGGAATGCTCGCGTTGGCTTAGACGACACAAACTTATATTTCTTTGTACCACACTTCACGCACGTGCCTGTAAGTGCAGGCCTGTTATTTTTTGTCTTTATTTTTTTTAGTCCAGTGGTATCAGTGACTTTTCTACATCGAACACAATATGAATTCATAATATATTTATATCATGGATGTAATTGACTTCTCAGCAACGCAGGAAAAAGAACTAAGCATCATCCTATGTTGCCAAATTCAATCAGGGCAATTATTGTTGGTCCATCTGGATCTGGTAAAACTCAGTTGCTACTCAACCTAATAATGAGATGGCTAAAATGGGACAAGCTTTATTTAGTAGCACCATCTGCAGATGACCAGCAATGTTATAATGTCCTTAAGGATTTCAACGAGAGCGCAGAGGAAGCAATGGACGGCAAAGACTTCATTGATTTTATCACAGACATCGACGAAGCACCATCAATCGAAGATCTTGATGGCAGCATTAATAATCTTGTAGTATATGACGATGTCATGCTTGACAATCAAAAGAATCCCGCCAGGATATTTTTACGAGGCAGACATAAAAATACGGATATTGTTTATGTGACGCAGCGATACTGCCAAATCCCTAAAGTGATCAGAGATAACTGTAACTTGTTAGTCGTGTTCAACGGCGTTGATACTCATACGATTCAAAATATTCACTTGACTTGGTGCTCCGGAGATATGGACCTAAACAAGTTTAAAAATTTCTTTGCACATGCTCAAAAAAAACCTCATGGATTTATTTCAATCTATCTACATGACCCTACAACAAGATATCGCATTGGTCTCGATCAAATCTTTGGTTGAGTAATCCTACTAGGTTTACCTGCACGCACTCTGGGTGAGCTACTTGCCTGACCCTGTTTTTTTTATAGAAGTGCCTATTTCACATATCGATCATTTTTTTGATAGAAGCGTCGATTTCCCCAAATGAGGTCGCCACAAAAATTGGTCGGTTGCCCCCCCCCCCCCCCCCGCTGCTCTTCTTCTTTATATGCCAAGTGTCACGGAAGTTCTGAAACATTACACAATACTACAGCAATATTTTCAATTTATTTTTTATTTTTTTTTCAATATACCACTTATGTGGGCATGCTTTGTTAGCAAGAGCACATGCTGGGGCTTTTTGCCTACACCGTGGCAGTCTTTGGTATGTGCTTCCAATATGTCGGCCTTATTAAAAGCGTGGAAGCACCGGCGGCAGATGTGCTTTTTTCCTTCTTGCCTCTACGCTTGTAGACCAGGCGGACAAGGTATGCCAGTATGACCTTTTTAGCTATGGCACCTAACCTTTAATATTATTAATACGCATTACGTCGATATTTCTGTTACAAAAGTAGGCCGTTACATGAATTCTGTCCGCTAGCTCGTTGTTTTCACCGTAAACACTTTGTTGACCTAGAGCAGCTTTCTAAACTGTGACGTGAAGACAAAGTCAAAATTTAGGCCTTTCATTATTTTAAGTTCCTTGCTGAGAACATCTTGTACCATATGGCATTAAGAAACACCAAAAGTCAGCTTAAAGACTGCTTTTTATGCTTAAGTGGCGCGATGGTCTTTCACAATCGGCTTGCTATAGCAGTGGCTCGCCTTCCTTGGATCTCTAGAAAGGCTGGCAAATCCTCATTCTCATTTTTCTCTAGCACTTGCTATCGCACTTGTTCTCGCTGTCGCTAAACTCTGGTCTATCTGAAACATACGCTTTTAACTCGCCCCCCCCCCCCCAACCGCTACTACCAATAGGTTGACCTTCAATCGGCTGGAGCAAACCTTCCATTTTACATCTACTAGGGAATAAAAAACAATATCATATTTAAAAAATAATAATCTTTTCATTTTCACAGAATAATAATGAACTTTTGGACCAGATATGCCGTATATTATCGTAATTTTTAAGATCTCGCTTTTAAATTTCGTACTTATTTAGATTTGAAATATGTAGACACTGAACAAAGTTAAGAACTTATTGTATCGTTGAAATTAGAGCTTATGCATTTCCGTCTGTTATCCGTATGAGATTGAACCCCATTAAATATAAGGACAAACAATTATAGATAGGAACTGGTCTCGTAATAAAAATTAAACAGTTAGAAATAATTATCTTGTCAGTAATTCACCGAGTGAAAGTGTAAAAATTAAAAGTGGGCACGTCTCTGGTATATTTGCCTAAAATATGTACTAAAATAATTATTCAGGCCAAGTTACAACATCGCTGTTTCGTGTGGAAAATATTCGTTCATCCTAAGACCATGCCTGCATGATTAATTTTACTTGCAGGCTTGAAGAAAGGAACATGTCCCTGGACGAATTTGATTATTCCAACCAATACATTACCAAGGAGATATATACGGCTATGAACTCTACGAGATTCCTAGGAGTTTCAGTAAGTACATTTCTCCAGTTATCCTTAGTGTTATATTCCTATTCATTTTGATGTAGTTCTTACAAGTCTGCAACATGATATCATTGTTACCTAAGTAAACACCCGATTTGGGAATTTATTTGACAACGTGGTGCTGCGATGGTTTTACTCTTCAAAATATTCGGTGTCAGATATCAGAAAACTGAAATATTCTGCGATCACAAAAGTTCCTTAAAATCTTCGCTAAATGAGTGATAAGTAAGCTAAACAGTTTGTTTTGGTGGACTAATGACTGGATACATGGATATAAATGTGAGTGTTGCTACTAATCATCTATGTAAATGCGTTCAAAGAATAGAGAATTTAAACTGCGGAAAGTCAAAATAAAATCTAGAAAGGTTTAAATAGTATCATAGTTGAAGGTTTTGAATATTAAAAATTAACTACAGGGAAAATCTGATCCGATATAAAGAGACTCAAGGAGATTGCGAGGTCTTGATAAAGATTTGGCATTTGCACCAAGTAATATCGCTATCTTTTATCACAATGCTTGTTTGTCTCTATGTACTCAAGAGCTGTTACACATGCTTGAATATCTACATGTTGTTTTTAGATAACTTTATATAGAACTGAACTGGTAAAGTAATAGCTCACCTTGCAATATTAAACACTTTAGCTGATACCATGTGGTCGTCATATGTCTTCCATCAGTCAGCATTTAATATTTTCGATTTCTTTTCAAGAATGACCTAGCTTAATGTCATCAAATTCGACATAGAGCATTTTGACTCAAGTGGTATTCCTAATGATACAAACCATACTGATCAGCCTTCTGACGTTGATATAAAAGAAATTATACGAAATCTCTTAAAATTTGTGAGAATTTAAAATTTGAATTCATCTAGTCACATGACAGGTTACACAAAGATGAGAAAAACTTGTGCATACAAAAATTCGGAAATTGCTTGGAGGAATTTAGAAAAGATTCAAGACCAAGGTTAGCAGCTGAGGATGAACTGATTTTTTACCAACTTGAAAAATCGATAACATTTATTGGGAAATGTATAAAGTTCAAAGGTAAAAAGAGCAAGGAAAAAATCGATATCATTCTTGTCAAGCTAGTATAAGGGATGCGACTTCGTCAAGATGCAAACGGTAGCGAGTCAAATATCTTTGGCTAAAAATAATCTTCATGTCTGAGAGGTAATGGAGTGACTGTTTATTGTTCAAGCTCACAACATGGTCGATTTTCTTGCTGCAAGTATAACTTCCGTAGGCACACACATTCAAGTGTCACACGGTATTATGGGAAATCTTGTATTTTCACATGTGAAAATATAAGGATATAATTTTCAAATGTGAAAAAATAGGAAATATTTTTAGTGACGTTCAGCATTCTTTGTCAGGATTACAAACAAGTTAATTGTACTCAATTTAGTTGTTAAATGTTTCAGAAAAAAAGTTGTAAAAAATGAAATTACTTAAATAAACAATTCATGTGTATCTTCATGTGTTGGTCTCTCCTGAGACAAATGTTTTTTTTTTTTTTTGTAATTTAACAAATTGTTTTATTTTTAGTTATTTTCATCGGTTCTTCACTTTCAAAGTCCAATGCCTTTGGAGATTTTTTAAATGTTGGTAAAACAAATCAGTTGATCCTCAGCTTTTTACCTTATAACTTATATCTTTAAACTCTTCCAAGCATTTCCGAAACTCTTGAATGCAGTCCTTTTTTTCTCACCCTTTTCCAGCCCACCCAACCCCACTCCCGCGTGATTGGGGATATAGAATAGATCCGCTGCGCCCTCCTGCATGTCGTAAGAGGCAAGAAACTGCTGTGGCTCAGTGGTTAGCTTGCCGGTCTTGCGACTGAAAAGACGCGGGTTCAAATTCTAATATCGAATCAACGCAAGTCGGTTACCGTGGTGTGTCCGTTTTCAAGACACTTTACTCCAATTACCTCAGCACTAAATAAACTCCTTGTGTTACTATAAAACACTAAACCAAAACTAAACGATACTCTGAAATTTAAACTAAAGTAAATCACATTTTTGTGTCATCTGTTGGCTAGCTTATGCAGTGAAATTTACTTTTATAGCAATAACAAAAACAGTTAACCTCTTACCACTGTTCGCAGTATCGCTCGCCGTCAGGCCCATAACGTGAACTTTCTTGAATCAGAAGAAAATGACCTTTAACTTATTACGCCTACGGCTACCTTCATTTTTAATTACTGCCCATGTTCATGTAAGTTTTTCAAAAAACTTATCTTTCTCAACTGACAGGATTATAAAAACTGTTCCTTAGTTGAGTATAGGCAAAGTGCAAACTTAAATTTGGTTCTATATAACAATTTTAAGGCAAAAATCCCACTATAGCTTTAAAATCATCTGCAACTTTCTTGCTGATATAATTCCGTTTTAGTCGCATGCAAAATGGCTGTCTGTATCGAGCGAGGATTGTCTGGAATCAAACTCCTCAGCAGTAGTGGCTTACATGAATAAGCAAACCGCAATTTCGAAACTACTATTGATTGATTGATTTTTACTTTTGGGGCGAATATATTATTCTGTTTGTGCTATTAATCTTTAATATTGATTTTAGTGTTCTCGTCTATGAAGGAGAGTTGTTCTAAAAGAAAACTGTACCCCTCAAGATGTAAAAACACAATAAAATTATGAATCGACCGCTTCCCCAGATATTTATCGGGATTTTTTTTTAAATCTGGTCGACTCGTCTACACCACTTAAGCAATCTACATAAATAAGTTATCACTTAATTTTTGTAATGTAACTATCAGTCGGTCTATCGCTCTCTCTATTTTTACTTGACATTCCCGTGCAAGCCCCCAAACCCCACCCCCTCCTTCTGATTTTTCTACTTCAAACATATTTACTTCTCCTGAGATTTATCATATCAAGTGAAACATAAATGGGCTTGAAAACAAGTAATACACAACGTTTAGGGTCTCGTCATTTATAAGTTGTATCATACTGAAGCTCACCGTTTTGAAATGGTGAGAAAGCAAAACTTTCATAGAAGTAGTAGCTGAAACGTTCACGACCACTATGTCCTTACTACCCACCAATTTTGTTTTAGATCCACACCCTACCATCACCACCCAATCCCCTTCCCTTTTAAAATAATATTTTTATAAACAACTCTCGAAAAAAAAATTCTTCACCAACTACTACTAAAACATTTTTACAAAATGTCCTCCTCTACCACCAAAATTTTGCGCATACTAAAACCCAACCTCCTAAAGAATTAACTTTTTAAAAACAATTCCTTACTCCCCACCCTGAAAAATTGAATTTTTGAAAAGAACATTCTACCCCCAACATTAAAAATAAAATTTGTATAACAACAACCTACACTGATGATACTGCGCAACATTTTTTACGCAATGTCATGAGCACTAAAATCCTACCCTCAGCATTGATTTTTTTTAGATCAACACCTAACAAAACCGCAAGTACCTCAAAAATATAACATCTAACTACCAATATTATAAAATATATGTGACTGCATCTTCCCACCACTAATTAAAACTACATAATATTTGTCTGTCCATCAATCCAGCCAGAATTATAAAATATTTTTCTGTCAAACTTCCCACTAATAATAAACATTACAAACAATATTCCTGTTCATCTTAAATAATAATAATAATAATAACAATAACAATAACAATAAACAATAATAAACAATTAATAATCAATAAAATCAAAAAAGAAATAAATTAGTTATGAATCTATTACTACAAGAAAGAAACTTAATGTTATAAATACACGTGTAGAATATCGTATTTATCCAACACACACAGACACACACACAATGTTTATTATATTTCGAACAATGGGTTTATAATAGTTTTTTTTTATCGTTTTAAGCGAGGGTAATTCTGTTTTATTAATTTATGATTTACAATTGAATAGTTTTAAAAAATAAACAACACCACCATTCAGCAACATGCATTTTGATTTGGCTATATATGATAAATGAGTCGATAAATAATACGACACCATTCACCAACATGCATTTTGATATAGCTGTATATGATAAATGGGTCGATAAATAATAAGACACCATTCACCAACACGCATTTTGATATGGCAATATATGATAAATGAGTTGATAAATAATACGACCATAATTTTGGTATCCACTAAATCATTTTTCTGTCCAAGATTGATTTGGAAAATATGATTATTTGAACATGTGATTATGTGAATCATGATTAACTAACTGAACATTTAGACTGGTTTTCACCTGCTATTTAACACTGCGAAAATTTCTTGACTGTTCAATTTTGTTTCGTTTTGTGCTGTTATAATTCAAATAAGAAATCTTGTGGTGAAAATACCGTATTGTTGGCACTACAATAGACCGGCAATATCTAGTCAATCATACAAATTTGAGCTGTCCATCTACTCCATTTTATTTTACCTTGACCCCAGGAACGTTATAGTATGTTTATCTACAAACAATTGGCTGGATACTAGTGTTAGAGAGTCCGGACATTAAATTACTACTTATTGTGAAATTTTCTCGATTTGCACTCAATGTCTAACTTGAGGTATACATTTTGACCGTCTTACATTCATGGAAATAACATCGGTTCCCATCACCAATAAGCATAACACCTCCACCTACCTTCAGCAGACCATGATCAAAGGGCTCATCACTTTGCCTTTGAGAAATATACACATATACATTGAATTAAGGGCATTCCTGATACAACCGCACATACAAAGTTTTGTCAATAGAACATAAAATGTGATTGGAATGGAAATTTACTTTTGATCGTTCAACCTCTTAGGGACTTTAAGAGAAGGGAGCCATACCCCTACTGCTACAGTATTGATAAGTAAACTAATAAAGTTTATTGGATTTCAGTCAATTTAGCCAGGTACAGAAAGACGGACGGCAGATAGCACGATATTCGCAGTGCTATGTATTTTGTTTAAAGGTATGGTAATAAGGATATTCAGTTGCTCGTCTTAATTTGTTTATAAAATTTTAACTCACTAGCAAAATATCTACACCACATGGACAATGAATTCTTATCGGTTTCTTTCTTTTTTTTTTTTTTTTACTTTTTGTGTTTTTTTTTTAAAATCTGAACTCACCCAACCACCCACAATCTACCATACCATCCCGCCGCGTCCCGATCCGTAACTGGTATTGGTATAGAGTCTTTTCTCTGTTTCAGGGAAATGTGGCTTTCTCATCGCAGGGAGACAGAATCATGTGGACTCAAGTGGAGCAAATGATCAGTAGGTCTACAATGCTCTTGACAAATCAGAATTAGAATACAGGCAGCTCATATATACAATATTGTTCAACACGACAAACATTCTCTGTCGTGGCGTGTTTTTCTTAAGGTTCAATTCTCTTTTTAGGGTTAGGAGGTTTCCGAGAAAAATCTGTACGATGGATTTTTTACTGTGGCATTTAGTACGCATTTGATCAAACAATTTCCGAATTAACACCTAATACTGACAGATTTAGTTGCAGAGAAACAGAGGGGGAGGGACGCGAGGGGGGGGGGCGGTAGGGATTGGATAAAACGATCGAATCTTTGCAGTTATATACCTTATGATGAGCAAAGGTGTTAAGCGCGTAAATCAAGACCAGGTGCTGGTTTATTATGACATTTGCCGATATTACTGACTTTGATGTCGTTGTGTTTCTATTTCACAACATTTTGTCATCTGGAAATAAAATGATGAGTGAATTAAACTTGGGACCTTTCTTTGAAGAGAGTGTCCTGTATTTTGAGTACAGTACTTAAATTGTTCAACTCGTAAGAACATATTTACTTTTTCTCATTTCAGAGTATTGTTTTTTGTACATTGCACTTCTGTGCGATATGAAGGATACACATTGGTATTACCTTCTGGATCCTGAATAAACTTTTGTTTCCAAAACTGAAGAGTATTTATCTGCAAAGACGTGTTTTTGCTTCTAGTTCAAACCTACTAAATTAAAGACGTGTATTTGATTCAAGTTTAGATGGATGATATTGACAAACCAACTTAATAGAAGACGTGTATTTGCTTCTAGTTCAGATGGATGATGTTGACTGGATGATATTGACTCCTACACGTTTGAATGACGAGGGGTGGGGGGTGGGTGGGTGGAGGCTACGCGAACAAAGGTAAAATATTGGAATTAAGAAAGAAGATATATATATATATATATATATATATATATATATATATATATATATATATATATATATATATATATATATATATATATATATATATAGATATAATTGAGAAAAATCTTTTACAGCCGCATAAGAAGGCTCTGGAGTGGAAAAAGACGAACTAGACTACTTAAATTTAAATTAACCATGTACATCACATTGTGATGTTTCAAATTTACAATGTAATCTGTATGTTAGTGGTTGAGCAGAAAGAATATGTTACAGAAGCGAAATATATCCCTTAAGTTCACAAATGTGAGGAGTTTAATAGCTTTAGTGTAATTGGTAACGCATAGTGTTATCTTCCCTGACTCAATGTTTACCATCATCCTTTGCAAGACTTCCTTTATTAATTATAGCTTGCGTTATAATTTCATAACTCTCTGTTGTCGGACTACGTTATATTTTTTTTCTGTGGTACCTACCATCAATTATTAAATATCCAATTGAGTGTGTTTAAATTCTGCTTGATGCAGTTGCGACAGTTTTGCAGGTCAGTTCAAGCGTGTGCATTTGAATTACATTTTGTTTGCAGCGAAATCGATGCTCTTTTGATAAATTGCATCAGGACAATTTTAATTTCTACCTTTAATGTCTGTACACTACTCCTAAATTATGAGGGGACGTGTTGTTTTTATATCCGTCTGCAACTGTGTATTAATCAGAACCAAATTTTACGAAGATCCAGCTTGCCATATTTACGGAACTGATTTAAAGGAGATTCTAATCAGTTTTATTCTATTCAGGAGTACCAAAATCAGTTTTATTCTATTCAGGAGTACCAAAATCAAGAGGAAAACAATATATTTTATTAATTTAATAAAACAGGGATTTGCACAGTTGATAATGACAATTTAAAGTAACCATTTTTCTCTCTTTTAGATGGTACTTACCACAAGAGAGGTTACTACGACAACAATTCAGATAATTTTACCTGGTTTGGCACTGAAATATGGGCAGGTAACTACATTGTCTAGGTCAAAAAAAGATTTCTATACACAAACACACATATACACTTTCTCTCTCTCTCTTTACCAAATTTTTTAGTAAATATGACAGGAAAGATAGCCTTCTTATATCGTTGATTAATGAATGTATGACAGGAAATGCAGCCTTCTTATATCGTTGATTAATGAATGTATGACAGGAAATGCAGCCTTCTAATATCGTTGATTTATGAGTAAGCGACATAACATGATTGTGTAGCTTTATACCTTCTTTCCTGTAGTATCCATTTATATATGAGTTGATTGGCTGATGAGAAAGCTCGGCCACTAAGTACAATTTAAAGAGTCAAGGCTTTTAGTGCATGGCCAGTCGCCCACGCACAACGACATGAAGTAAAAATGATTGACTGAATAATTAAAATGATAGCTCTCCCATAAGCCATCTACTCAGTGCTGGACCACTTTCCTCACTAATGGAATTTCACTGAGTCGGTTCCAAAACTGTGGCAGTATCCTCCGACACCTTACCACTGAAACAATACCATACTAACAGTTATTTCAAATATGACTACTACTGTAAATGGAGATGATAAAATGCTATAATCATGGTACTTTAAAATCAGAGATAGAGCTGATAAGTCGACACCAACAATGTAAAGATTCTTCATTTAGGAACTAAATTGATTGGGAAAGTTTTATGATCTGATTTGTTTTAAGCAAATGACTGGTTGATTAATTTAAATGCCAGATATCATTGTTTATTATGTACTATGTACACTTCTCATTCCTCCTCCTCGCTCTATGTACATGAGAGTACTGGGCCACGGTAAAAGTAACTGACATCAATAGCTCAGTGGTAGAATTGATGGATTTCAAAACCAAAAATTGATAGATCGAGCTTCACATTCACCCAAATATTTACATTTCAAATTGGGCATCGCAACAGTACGTAAAGGATTCAGATTTAAAGCACAACACGGTAGGTTCAAAACAAAAATAGTAATTAAAATCGCTACGTAGGCAATAAATAAAGCAAACTAATTGTCAGAATAACATTAGGTAGTTGCTGTTCTTTGTGCAGCGTACGTGCATCCAGAACCTTTGACACAATGATAAACAAACAAAGAAACAATCGGTTAAATGAGCAACCATGTGAACGATTAAAACAGCTCAGGTCAGCTAGAAAGGTTCTGGGAAGAATCTGATCTCATGTATCCACGTAAAACTAGCAACACAAATGTCTGACTAGAGGACAAATTAATGTCAGTTAAGAAAAAGATACGCAACCTCCTCACTTGAATATTATGTAGTTGGTGATGGTAAGTAGTTTCTTTCCTATCTACTAGACTTTAGGTACTGAGGTGGGCTTTGCTAAAATTTGGGGGGAAATCTCAAATCTATCTTTTTTCATACACATTAAAGTTTTAGCAGTAGTAAAATATAATGTAATTTGCAAGATAAATAAATAAAAGATGAAGGCTTTTATTCTAGCTTAATCGAATCCAAAGTGTGTTAGAAAAGCATGCAAGGCGACTTTGATACTAGTAGGATGTCGCAAAGAATTGAGTTGTATTAACAAGCAAAACCTAAACAGAATTATTACGTTAAAGGTTAAAGATTCTTTCAAGCGAGATATACATGAGTACAGATTCTACGGTGTTAACAGTCACGACTTGTATGAACTTTTCAACGACACTGAACTATTTTTGGGGGAAAATCATAATTCGAAAAACAATTCGTTAATTTGCTTCAGCAAAAGTTCAGCTTAACTCAACTATCTGTCTTGTGAAGAGAGTACGCATGATGGAGAAAAGGATGAATACAGATAATTGTAACGTAGGATAAAACCTATGAAAATTATGACCAGAGGTGAAATAAATGATGTAACGCGACTGGAAATAAGCGAAAGTACGAGGTGGATGCTCCATAGGATTGAATAATTAACATTGCAAGTGGACAGATATCAATCGATAGGCAAGAGGCTCCTATATTGATTTGCCTGAATGGGTCCAAAATAAAAAGGTTGCATAAATATAATTAAAGTAAGAGGGACAACAGATTTTTTATGCAGTAGAATCTGTGCTAAATGCTCTAATTGATCATTTGTGCTCAATTATGTTTGTCCTAACCGATGCTAATAATCATAAATCTTTGAATGTTGTGAAATATTGTCGTCATTTAGCTTGAGAAGATCATCGCTTTCCGTTGACATCCTCGGTATTTGTTTTTATTAAAAAGGCCTACACAAATATGTAAGTAACATATACGTTAACACCCATTACAATTGAATTGAACATGTATTTTACTTGATCATCTGAAGGTTGGTAGAAATCATACGTTTTAGGTTGTCTTTGTTTTTCAAGTGTTTATATGAGTAGACGAATACATAGAAAATTCATAATCCAGGTTGCTCAAGTACTGAATATTAAACCTTGTTCTCTCAATTCCCTTCAAGTAGTCAAGTCTCATGGTCTTTTCTCATTGGAGTGATCGATATTTCTCTGCTAATTGTTACATAGTGTCTAATTCGTTCCTCATCGGACCCATTAGAATCAAATAACTTGAGCAGATAGTTGCTAAACTGTTAGCTATTACTCCTCTAATCATAACTGAGATAGAGTTATGTCTCTGTACAGTACAAAAATCGTACAGCAATATAATATTCCTACATATGTTACGTCTACTCATGGAATTCATTTTTGTTTTGATCTTTCTTTCAATTTAGCCATTTTTGTATCCAATGCAATGCTTTTTATGGTCATTTGCTTAAGGTGTTAGTTTGGCGTCTAATGACTCTATGTTTGCATTTATTTCAGTGTTTCATACTGTCAATTGTCCCACTTAACGTGAATGTCTTTTTCTTAATTTCTTTGTTGATTTCAGTTTTGAATGCCTCAATGATGGTAAACGCTTGCTCTGAATCAATTAAATATTTCCTCACTCGCTTAGTCTGTTTGTCAATTTCATCAATAAGACTTCGCACCACACAGATGGAATTGACCTCTCCTAGAAAAATATGCTCATTTAGTATCTGTTTTGACTTGTTCAGTATCAGTAAACATTATTGAATTCAAAAGTTTTGTTCACGACAATTCTGTCATTCAAATCTAAAATGCCATATTTGTATGTTGTTCTCCTTTACCTAATTGTGCTTTCAGTAACATTTTCAAAGTCATCTAACTTTTGGGCTAACTCTGTGAATTCGTTCTTTTCCTGAAATGCTGACAACATATTAAAATTAACGTTTATCTTGTTCTTATTTGTGTGCTGAAATAAATCAAAAGCTTTTTAGTATCTTGATCATTCTGTGGGATTTTTTTTAATTGAATCTGTCTATTCAAGTTGAGTCTGAAAAATGAGATAGTTCTCCAGAGATGTTTTAATTTTTGTCCATGTCACTTTACAAGACTTCTATTTTACTATTCGTCCTATGCTCGATTCGTTGTAAATATTATAATCTCTTACTGACTGTAGGGCTTGTACGGCAATAGATAATGCATTATATCTCTGTTTGAACAAGTCTTGAACTTTTAAACTCTTGTTCTGTTCTCCTCAACCAGTTTTTCAACCTTTCTGATTTCGACAGATTTGTTTTTACTTAACATTCTACTCAATAGACGTTAATTCTACTTGTCAACTGATTTGCTTCACGTCTTGTTGTCTTTCAAATTGTTCTCACTAAATCTGTAGAGTATCTGGTTATAAACTCTCTTCAATACAGATCTTGTATATCTTTTTCACTTGTCTCTATGTTTAAAGGGATCGGACACTTGTTAATTTCCCAAAGAACTTAATGTTAATATATTAATTAATAAAATGATTCGTGCATAGATTGGCATACTAATTACATATGTTTTCATTGATGAGAGTTAGAGAAAAAATGTCGGCCTTGAAAAGCAGATGTTCCAAACCATTTTTAGAACTTAATTTTGTTAAAAAGGGGGAAACCTGGTGTGCACCTAATAACATACCCTTGCACCAAGAGTTCATATGATATTTTGTCATTAGTAAATGAACTACAGGATATCAAAATAAAAGCAAATATTTTGTTGCGACGATTTAAGTGTGTGAAATTAATACGGAAAAAGAAATTAATCAATTTACCATTCAATGGATGCATCTCCACACATTTAGTACTCAATTTGTATTCTCCCACCATTAGACCGGTTACCTGGCTCTAAAATAAGTAGTAATCCGATACCTGTAGTTTAACTGGGACCTCGAAGTGATATTTTTAAAACATTTCGTACATGCTTTATTTACTTAAGGTAGAAATTACACACTACAAGCACGCCGTGAAAAGTTGTTACATTTCTCTGATGCTAATCTGTTAATTGTACTCCTCTGTAATTGTGTGTAATTGCCATAACCATTGTACAGGAGATTTTAGAGGTTGTAATAGCTATTGGTAATTAAAACATTCTTGTCACTGATGTAGTAAAAGAGATTGTTTTTGAGTTCATTCAAAATGTTGGAATACCAAACGACAAAATCTATTATCTGCAATGAAATGGATATCGTGCCATTTCTGTTATCAATTGTTTCGTCAAAAAAGTTTTCGTTTTTAGGTAGTGGGTCTGTTATCAATTGTATTGTCAAAATAGATTTCGTTTTCAGGTAGTGGGTCTGATAAGCTCTCGTCATTTAACTCGTCCATTTATTTAGCGCTTCTTTTGTTCCTGATTTTGTTTATGATCTCTTTGTACTTGTTGTACTCGTTAAACAAATGAAACTCAACTCAACATATCTGTTTAATTTAGTGATAAATCTACCAATACCAGGACAAGCAGCAAAACGTGTTTAGAAAGGAACAAAACAATTTGTCTAACATTCGTGACTAACCAGCCTATCATATTGCTGATTCTTTTTGGGGTCAATTCAAACAAACAATCAGCTAAATGTTTCAAGCATTTTTGATCAGGTCAAAAAAGTAGTAGGTGGAGACGGGGAAGCAGGTAGAGTTAGAAGAGAAGGAGGTGTAATAGGAGGTGGGAGAAATGGAAACAAAGAACTTCTTACCAAATTTGCTATATACATAGCAAATGTTAAAACAGTGGAATTTCTCTACTTTGATCAACATATCAATAGTGTACTCTATGAATATTATCATACAAATCTTCTATCAAACTTTTCGATTGTGTTATAATTAATAGATCGTAAACCAAGGATATGTAAAAGCAAAATCATCTCTAGTTTCTCAAGAACCTGTATTGGTTGTCTGATGGTAACTGATGGCTCAAGCGAATATTTTGTTTGTGTCTTTGACATTGGACTTTCTCTAGTTTCTGTTGTTTTACTCAGTGTCTCTATCCGTAAAGTTATGTTTGGGTCGAAGTAGTAACAGTTTGTTAATTGGCTAAATTCTCAATATTTAATGTTTAGTTTTTTCTCTATGGAACTAGCTGATAAAAACTTTATCCCATGACTATTAGTGAACCTTAAATCAACTTCATAACCAAATCTGTCGATGGATTTGATATATATCGCATGATTACTATCTCCCAGCATACCTCTCGCATATTTCTTTATAAAGTCTAGGCCAACTTTGTAACCATAATTTCTGAATAGTCTCTCAAATGTAAGATCTTTTTGTGTTATTGGTCCAGTATCAGCACTTAACATATTTTGATTATCTGGGCGTAGTGGTAAAATATGTTTTGAATAACGGAGAACACAGGGGAAACATCTAACCACGACATTATCTCCCAATGGCGAAACAGCGGAGAGCGGACACATAGCATCAGCCTGTATTTTATTCAATCCAGTTCCAGAAATGCTGCAAGTCTGTTCTCTAGTTGGCAAATTTTCTGACTAGATAAATAATGACATCTCAAGTGAAGCAAAAGTAAACATATCATCAACACAATTTACTACGCGGCACTTATATATGTTATCACAGCTGAGTTGAACATGTATTTGAAGTCTACAATTAGTTTCATTATCAACATTAACATTCAAGAAATTGCAAAGCTAATTATCTCATTTCCACTCAATCAGTTCACAATGTACTACCTGATGGCGAGTGTATTTTCACCGGACAAATTTGTTAACATCATACAATTCAATGCAAAATCTTTTTTGTTAAATAACACTACTTCTGGCAAAACAAAAAGTATAATAAACACTATTTACCACGCGACATTAACATTTGCCCAAACTGTTGTACACTACATCCTTTAAAAGAAGCTATTGACTTTTTTTTACGTATTTATCTAGAATAGCTACTGGCATAGTTGTTCCACTGAACGTTACTGGATCAATCATTGGAAGTGTCTCAAAGGTTTGGAATGAAAAATTGATTTGTAACAAAGTCTTGAAATATGATGAAATTGTGTATAAATATAGCAGATTCTTTGTCTATTTCATTATCAATGTTTTTGTTTTTTGTGTTTCTAAAGTGTCATGTGTCTTTTGAACGTCAGAGAATCTCATAGAATTAAAAGACCTTGTTTTGTTGCTCTGTGACAAGGGCTCATGACCTAGACTCTCATAATCATGGTCCTTCTTTTTGTACTCCATTTTTCCTCACTTCGTTGTCATATTTGTCCTCTACTGTTTCTTGTCGTACTCTTACAGGTTCTTTATCAGCATTCGGATTTCTTCGCTTGTTTACGTCAGTAATGATGGTAGGTTTAAACCCCAGTCAAAACAAGTCAATGTGTTTCTGTAGATTGTTGTTTTGTCGAACGATGCTACCTAGTTTGATTATCATATCATTTTGTAACAAACAGATACCGTCATCTCCAGCATCATAGTGCAATTTCACTTTTGAGTCAATTATGTATTGTTGGAATGTTTCCATGATGTTCTCATCTGTGTTGTAATCTTGCTGGCCTAAAATTATTATCGCCATCAACCCTTTAACACTTTCTGACACTGTCAAACATACTGAGTAATATATGTTCTGTTTCGAACCTGTGCACCCATTATATGATCTAATGCTTCATCTCTCAGGTCATTACAATCTTGCAGTCAGAAGAGTATGTTCAACCAGTATATTCACCAACATCAACGCTTTCATTTTAAAATTTGGTAACTCAGTTCAATTTGTCATACCAAAATCCCCCATCTTTAATTGCTTTATCTATTACGTATTTATCTTTCTCACCAGTTACATCCATCATTCAAATTTTCATACATCGCTATTTGATTGTTCACATGAGATATCTGTTTTCAGGACGTGGTAGCATTTTATAATTGTTCCAAATTAAATTAAATTGTTTCAATCTATTGTCGGTTGAATGCATCACCATGTGGTAAGAATATATTACATACTTGCACAAGTTTTCTCAGCTGAAAGTCGACGTGAAATTTGTAAACCGATGTTACCAAGTGTGGAAACGTATTTTTGAACATTTATGTCTATCAAATGCCTGCAATGAAATACCGTAATCAGATGTTGTTATCCTCACTGCCCAGTTTACTTCATTTCACCAAAAGGGCATGTTACACTGTGATCTGTGTATTTTCGTAGATTAATGACTATCTGAAGTCCATTCATGTACGATAAAACGCTTAGCATTACCATTTGTCTGAAATTATCTTCTCTTGTGCCAATACATCGATTCTCTATTTCCTGTCTTTACACATTTACAAGTAATTCTCTGTTGATTTCGATTTCTATTTGTTTCATTGATGAAATATAAAATTATTCATGGTAAATATTTTTTTCAGGAAAAATGAAAAGTCCTTTGATAAGTTCTGTGACTAAGTGCTCTACTTTTCAAAAAATGTTATTTGTGATTATGCTAAAGATACACTAGTAGTACTGAAAATATGGATGCTTTAGTCATGGATATGCCTTAAAATAATGTTTGATTAGATAGTAAAACCAATATTAGTTATGGTTCTGAAATTTGGGGTCAAGCGTATTCAGAATGTATTTGTAAGTTTTGAAAGTCGCCATTGTAAAAAATATATTTATGTCTCACGTAATGTAAATAGTTATTTTCCCTTGGAAAATGTGGCAGACTGCCGCTGTGTGGTACATATTAATATAAGTGTGTTAAATATTGGTTACAAATTGTTACATATATAAGATGCTTTAATTAATGAACGAATTACGTTTGATAAATATTATCTGGTTTTGTTTTGTGTAAAATACTTAAACAATCTAGTTTTCAGAGTTCTATTAAACATTTTAACTACTGTTACCTTTTCGTCGGAGTAGGTTGAAACGTACCTGACGTTTTCCTTGTCGAACTAATCCATGTCTTTTATGTTGCACAAAATAATTTCCCTGATTAAACTGTATCTTTTCAAGGCTCTCTTTGTTTGAAGATGTCTGTGCAAGTGTCATGTATGTCATCTCCCTTTTTTGTTTTTAATCTCTGATTTCATCCGCATTTTGAAGGAAAAATAATATTTCAATGTCAAGGTGTATTTGAATCCATCATTATGTTTGACAAGTTTATGTCAACAATACTTGCTTGCTAGTAAATTGTTCGGTTAACACTTCTTTCAATTCAGCATATTGTATTCTCTTTTAGTCACGTTCAATTTGTTCCCACAATTGATTGATGTTTGTGTAAGCAACTAGACTTTGCGGATAGTAGCTTCCTTAAATGCTGCTGTTTCTCTGCCATTGAAAAAGGTTCTCTTCATACTGCACCGTTTTGATCATCCTATTCTCTGGATTGTTACTGCGTATCACTATGTTTTCATCGTTCAATTCAATCTGTAAATCAGCATTGTTTTTGAAACATAGCAGTCAATCTCTTGACACCTGTATCACAAAAACTAAATTTTCACATGAATTCCTTTTAAACTTGTAAACCAAGACAAATATACTTTATCTTTTGATACCGAGATTGTTGTTTTTATGCAGAACTTCATTAAATATGTCTATCACCCAAATGAAAACTGATGAGTTGGTCAGAATTGTAGCTTTGCTCTATCATTTCTCTTGTGCAATGAATTTCAGTTAATGTTCCTGGACAACTTTTCAAAGTACAGTAGTTTAAAAAGTGGCCTAGCGCTCAATGATGATTTGTATACAGTTGCAATGAGAGTGGTGAAGCTATGATTGTGTTTTTTTTTCTGTTTTATACATTTTGTGTTGTATGCAATAGTAAGGAAAGTGGTCCAGTAATGAGCAGATCCCTGTTGGAAGAACTGGTATTTATTATTCATTTTTTATTTTATTTTGTTAAACAAAATGTCTTTCTAAATTAAATTTCACTAAAGGCTTATCTCTACAAAAAGGCATATACATATACGATTATAATGAAAACTAGAACAATTCTTGAATTTGATATGGTATTTACATAGCAAAAGTTACACGGAAAGTAGGACAGATAATATAATTATTATTAAGAATGTTTTGTAATGCTCAGCTTTTTTAAACTATCTTTGTTTTGTTTTGTTTTTGTTTTGTTCTTATCAAATTGTTAAAAAAAAATGACAAAGGTGAGGCAAAATTTTCAACAAATTTTTCTTAGAAACTGAAATTTATTAAATATTTCCTGAAGGGATATTTAATTTAAATATCTTCTGATAGCCCTGCATATTTCTGACTAGCACTAAAGTATAGCTCTTTTCCAGGTGGCAAGCCCCCTCCAGACCGCACACTCCAGGTTCCCGTTCTGCGGGTCGTATCTCAAGGGCTTTTCTTCTCCATGTGCGGACTGGCAGCAGTAGGAATTATTGCTGGGATCTGCTGTATGATATTCAACATTACCAACAAAACACGCAGGTTCAGCTCTACTGAATATTCTGTTATTTTGCGTTTGAGTCCAAAATGCTTGTTTGTACTTCTGTATCTGGATAGAAATATGCACCTCTTTACAAGCATGAAAGTAACTGTAGAAAAGTGCATTGAGCTGATATTTGACGTTGATTTTATCTTCCTAATGTTTCATGGATCTGTTTTATTTATATTGGTAAATGTCAAAATGAAGTGAAATATTATAATAGTTATAACAAGAAACATATGGGTTTCGTTTGGCATTAAACGAGGTTAGTGAAATATTCATAATGTAATGAACCTAAGGTGTGTCCTATTTGTATTAATGTCGCCATTTATATCTTTCTTAGGTTTTAGCGATTATTTGTTTCATTATGGAGATATTTCCCAAACTTAGTAATTAGCCAGTTACTAGGAACAAGCGTCATAATGTACGGTAGTCAGGAGACTTTATGGTAACATGGATTATGTTTGTAAATTAGACCCTCCCTAATTCTTAATACAATAAGAATTCTCGAGATTCACGCGTATAAGTGTTTAGTAATTTGAGACAGGAATAATTGAGAGTAATAAATGTATGATAATCATACGAATGTGAAGCAAGGAAAACCATGCATGTCTGAAATTCGAGTCTCGGAAATGTGTTGATTGAAGGAAAATGATTTTTGACATTAGCGCGTTTAAGAACCCTTCAGTTGGCTACAACTGTTGTCTTGAGGTCCTTGGAAATAGGGGAAACATAGACCTCAAGCCAGTCTTATGAATGTGTTTTTTGATTCTCTCGGTATTGAGATGCTCTTACCGTTGTGTGTCACAATACAAATCTTTGCTGCAGAAAAAGCTAACAGTTTCGTTGTCTAGCCTGCTTTAACAAAGATGAGCAATCATTCATTACGACAGTGGAGTTGGCGTCGCTGTTCAGGTTTTGATTCAAGGTTGTAAGGAGGTTAGGTTTTTATTCAAGGTTGTCGGAAACAAATCTTGATTTGGTCAAAGGTTAGAAAAATATTCGGATTGCTAACAATTGACCTGTAATTCAAGTATTTGTGGTGTTTACACGCAATGAACTATGCTCTTATATAGTGGGTGTGAACAAAATACATTAGAAACAATTTTCAATATACAGTATATTGACTGCTCCAAATTATACCATCTCATTTTTTGCTTGAGAGCAAACAGTTAATGATTTGTTTTAGAAACTGTTGACATTGGAATTATTAGATTTGACTATAACATGATATCAATTAAATATTTCAATTTAGATTCCATAAATTACATGCAATTGTAATAATAAAAATAATTTTAAAAAATGTTACTACCTCAATGATATATCTCATAATTTTAAATGATAGTACCACTACCATCTCAAAGCCATTGGAATTTGGATACTCTAAACATTCAGATTTGATCAAACAATCTTGACGTTGATATATTTGGTGGAAATGCATCTGTTAATTAATATTTCGAGGTATTCTGCAATCTTAGAAGCGGGTACTCTAATTAAATCCACCAAGGCTGTACCTGTGTCTACATTCTTAAAAAATATAATTATAAAAGTGACACTGACATACATTCGTGCTTGTCCATCTATCCATAGGGTTGCCAGTCTGTCCAAATAGTTTTGTGTGCCGAAGTAATCACGTCACTTTTGATAGATTAAGTTTCTTGAGATTTATCCTCCTCTAAATGAGAACTTTTTTCATAGCTTGCTGGAACTTTTATCAGAGTAGAGATAAGAGAGAGAATGAACATAAACTATCCTGTACTCTTTTTCATTTTTGACGAAGAAGTTAACTTGATGTATCAAAACTGAGGATATACTCAAGTATTCTTTATAAATGAAAGAAGGCTCTTTTCAAAGTAATTCAAGATGTCAGATTAAATCGCTAATGCCTTCTTGATGCTTACTGAAACATTGTTTTCATCCATTGATCAAAAAGAATGTTAAACCGTCGCCACTTTTCGAACAAATTTTAAGATGTTTAGCCCATTATGGCCTCATGATTTTTGACACAGTTACATCGCCCTCCAGCAATATATTAATTCTGAGCATATCCATGCCTTTTGGAGGCCCTTTTTTAACATGATAACTTCAGTTGAATGGCGGATGCCATTGAAAAATTCTCATAATGGTTTGTAAACTATGCATAACCTGACCAATTACGTCCATGAACCTCATTTTGCATGTTTTGTCCGATTTCTTTTTTGCTGATCACATTCACGTTTTATATATTTTGACATGCAGCTATACTTACGAAGAATGATTGAGGATAGAATCTGAAAAGTAAGAGTTTCAAAAATTGTCATTCCTATGGAAGAGCCTTGTAAAATGTCACATTGTCATTCCTATGGAAAAACCTTGTAAAATGTCACATCATCATCCCATTTGGAAGAACCTTGCAAAAATGTTCTTTTGATGACCTTTACATTTTATCATTGTAAATATAACGGAACAAAGAGACCATGTTCTACGACGATAAAGTATTTTACAAGGGAAATGTCTCCGAAAATACTGCATAAAATGCAACTTTGCTCTGAGCGTTCGAAAAATATGCAATTACGAAGGGCAAATTTCAACAATGAAATATGAACTTACTTGAGCGGTGCACTATTCTGTATGTGAAATTTATATGCAAACCATGGTAAATCTGCAAATAAAAACTTCCATTGGATCGGGAATTCGTGAGCCATGTATGTGTGCACCAAAACCTGCATGTGACGTATACACCCAACCTTGAATTTAACAGATACTCCAATGTAAAGCAGATTTCTATTTGATAGTTTTACACAAGGTTAAAGTGAACTGAAAGGGTTGGTGCCTATTTAAAGCCAGATGTCCTTTTTCAGATGCATTGCTTATTCACAACCGAACATAAATAATATCGTCCTCCTCGGCTGTATCATCTGCCTGCTTTATGTGTTTCTCCTGGGTCTGGATGAACAGTTTGTTACTCCCGAAATCTACCCCAAGCTATGCCAGGTAACAAACCATGTAACTACTCCAGCATATCAAACTTAACAAACATAACTGAACTTGCCCATCAAAGACAACCTATATTTTTTTGAAATCGATTCTCTAGAATGGAAATATGATATAGACTATTGCTAGTGAAGTGGTCATATACAGCGGAAAAGACGCAAATACATAAATATAAATCAGCTGTTCTGGTATGTCATCTTGGAAAGGGCATGTGCTGTAAGTCGTTACGGTGTGTCAACCAACTAACCAGTCAACTGAACGACTAAATCTCTGTACTGGCCGATATTTATTTACTAAGTTGCCTAACACACTTTACTATTTGTTATTCGAGGCATTCAGCAGAGCGATTTGTCACCATCGCTTTTTGTAAGTTTAATGTTCCCAATTAGCATTTCATGTGGCAGTGACTTATATCTAAAAATCTGAAAACTCGTATGTACTTCTTTGGTTGATTTTGTTCAATAATAGTTAGAACTAATTCATTAAATAGCGAAAAAATTACTTTAAGCTTCTGTCGGTTCAATAGTGTCTGAACATAAAAATAGAAAAAGGAATTCGTGAATTATTTTCAATTTTTAACTGTATTTTTTCATCACCCTTTCCCACTGTGCTAACAAAACATGAATTTATTTATTTCATTATTTTTTAAATTATTTTGATTGATTGATTAATTGATTTATTTATTATTAGCTGCGAACCTGGCTCTTAGCCATAGGTTTCTCACTCGGATATGGCGGCATGTTTTCCAAGATCTGGACTGTTCACAGACTTACTACGATGAGGAAAAAAGACAAAAAGGTACGTGCGCATTATGATGTAATACAGTGTGAATCTTACTTCCCTCCTGTTAGGCTTCGAGAACATCTAACATCAAGTACAATAAAGTCAGCCTGACAGACGTACCACGGTAAAGAGAGGGATTAAAAAGGATAAAAAGGGGATGGACAGCTGAATAGTGGGTACGACTTTCAGATCATGTTGTTGTTCAGTTTTTAGCTCTACTGGTCAAAGAACAGAAAATGGTCTATCGTCCGTTAGCGCAAGTTTGTTACCGCTACCGTTCTAAAACTTTTGCGAGAATCGGTATGACAATTCACACACACATTCATCCCAAGAGGTCTAATTGATCCTAAATGAAAATGTTGGCCCTTGGACATCACTATGGCTGTCATCTTTCCTACACATCACCATATCGGCATGGATTTTTCATTAAAAGACTTCTTATGATATACAGTTGGTACTAAATAAAAATTATGCAAATCAGAGCTCACAAAAAAGACACTGCGGCCAGCTTGAACATCTTTTATCGTTACTCCTCCTGAACAGATGGTAATTTTCCATTGAAAAATTTCTTATGATGTTTAGTTTGTTTACAATGAAACTGGTGCTGGTCTAACACCACAAAATAGTTGCCACTGCACCCATCTTGAAAATCTTGTTCTCTCCTCTCTTCTTGAATAATTTTATTAAAATACATGGGGTTTTCACTGAAACACTTCTTAATGTATGTATGTATGTATGTATGTATGTATGTATGTATGTATGTATGTATGTATGTATGTATGTATGTATGTATAGTTCGTCCTAAATGAAAATAATGGCGCTAATGATCTCCTGAAATGGCCGCCGCAACCACCACCGTGAATATCTTCTGTTGGTGTTTTTGTTTGAAACACTTCTTACAGTATGTAGTTTTTCTTATATAAAAATTCTGCTGATTCAGCCTCCTTCTTGACGACAGTCTTAAAATTTTTTTATGGCTATTTTCTATCAACATGGGGTTTTGAATATACTTAGCTGATTCTGAATGTCAAGTTACTCATCTGACCTCCAACATTGGATGATAGTGAGAATGGTGGCATTGGATGATAGTGAGAATGGTGGCATTGGTAAGGTTTTTTTTCTAAAACACTTGTTGTAATATGCAATTTGTTCTGAATACAAATTATGCAGACCTACTTGACCTTTGGGTCAAATCAGTAGTCACTGATTGTATTTTTGTGTACTTTGATGTGCTTATGAACACAGTGATTTGTACATATAGAAATGAAATAAGTGGGAGGCAATGGATGCACAGACTGGACTGAATATCATTCAACCTTTTCACAAATACTCGCAGCACCACACTCTTATCAATCATCTGAATTGTCACGTTTACAAATTGAAAGTTCTGAAGCCTAGTGTATCGAAAACAATGCAGATCTATTAGGGCCATAGAATTCGTTATGTATATTTTAGGTTTACATCTATGAACTCGATTGTATTTATTACATATTGTTGGTGGCTGTTGCAATGGTAAATCAAATGACATTTTTTAGCGACGTAACGATCCAGATCTCGATTCAAAACTTATTAAAAATTGGGTGGGGTTTGAGTTTCGTTGGTTACCCCACCCCCTCAAAAAAGAAAAAAAAAACATAATGGGGATTGTAATCACACGGTTTCTTCTGATTCTTTCATTAATATAACATATTGTTTACGTGCAATTATAAGTCATCGGTGGCACGCATCCCTTTCTGTAAGGTCGAAACATCAACAAATATGTTGAAATCGCAACATGAACAAAATATAAAACAATATCTGACTGATGAATCTACACAGCCATTTAGCCGACTTTAAAATATGTACAGATTTCAGTACAAGAGCGAGTTTCATCCCCTGACCACATTTTAGGTTAAACAATATACATTTCCAAACCCTATGACGATAGCGTAAGCCTTGCAATGATAAAAGAAAAGGAAACCTATCGTATTTGCCCCTAAGAACATTTGAATCTGCTTTAGATTCTAAATACAAGAACCTAAATAGAACCTAAATACAAGGGCATATAATGCAATTACTATCCTATTAACTCCTTTTGCTTTTTCATCAATATGATAGGAAAAACGAGGTTAATTTGGAATGTATACCTTTGAGAGCTTAACTAAAAGGGCCGTAATAAAGTCACTATTTTGTCAAATTTCTAAGATACAAAGATACTATTTTGCAGGATTGGGACCTTCTTTGTTAGACATTATGTTGCAGTGTTAGGACTTTATCGGTATAAACTAATTTACAAGGTTAGCACTTTCTTGGTATAAATTATTTTGCAAGGTGAAGACTTTCTTGATATTTAAATTATTCAAAAGGAAGAAGTAGTGACATGGACAGTGTTCCTTTTTTATCCGTTAAATTATAGCTTACTTTCTTAAATAATAATTTTGAAAAACCAAATAATTAAAAAAACACGAAAGGTTTCATATATTGCGATATTTGTTATTTTAAAGTTTTCACCAGAGCCTCTTCAAATGTCAAGACTTTGAAAGTAATATCATTTTCATCATGTGAACAAAACTCGGATTCACACTTTCAGGTGGTTTATTTATTCTTGGTAATAAGTTCTGGGACAACTTTCTTGGTTGATACATTTTTATCAGACTCTTTTCTTTGCTATTGAACTTTATTGACAGGCAGTGAATCAGCTGGAGTTATACCTGGTGGTGCTGGTAGTACTTCTGGTGGATGTGGTTGTCCTGGTTACGTGGCAGATAACGGATCCACTGTACAGAGACCTGGAATATTTTGATCTTGAGCAGCCCTCTGATACAGAAGAAGACATCATGTTGCAACCGTATCTAGAGCACTGTAACTCGACAAACATCTCTGTTTGGCTAGGTAAAGTAAGCTGCTTCTCCACACTAAACTCCCATTCTTCATCTATTTCGTAGCAAGAAGGTGGAAACTTCCGAAACACAATGATTTCTAATATGATATATATTTATACCCCTAGCGAGCCTATGTCAAGATGTCAACACCGAACAATGATGTTCTCAGAACCAGCAAATCGACTATAGAATTTATGACGTCGCTAGTTGCGTAACATGTTGTGTTATTTCCATTGCATGTATATATATATATATATATATATATATATATATATATATATATATATATATATATATATATATATATATATATATACTCATTACCTTCATTTAAGATACATAGTGAGTTACCTCATTCTTAACCAAATAAAAGAAACTTTTCCACAGATATTTGTCCAAAAGTAGTAGTTAATGTGTGGCTACTACGAGTTTCCTTTTTTTCAGTTACAACTCGGCTTACTACTTTCTGCAACACGAGGGCGGGCGGTTTAAACATGTTATCGAAATGCAGTGTAAAAATGCAAATGTAAATTTACAAAAAATTCAAGCGTAAATATGAAAAATTGATGCTAATTTTATAATGTTTTCCGTAGTACACTGTTTACATATGTACCAAACTGATCATAATATAGTCGCTCGTAAACATAATTATTCCATAACTGTTACTGCAAAATAAAAAAAGCCGTAAATTACAAAATACTATATCAAAAAGTGTGGTATCCTTATGTAACATGACCTTTTTTCTTATTTTATTTATAATTTCCATCGCTGATGCAAGAATTAGGTAAATATTGATTGTTGAGTCGTCTGTCTACAATTTATGTATCAAAACTTCTCATAAATGGAAAAATGTATAACATGAATGGGTGTTACATGTACGCGTACGATTGTCATTTTATTAAATATCAGGTCGATCTCTAATGTACAGTTGTATCGTCAGAGTCTTCTCGCGAAGGTATAACGCGTGCCTATCCTGGTCGATAACGGAGAAATGAAGGTGTATCAACCGGGGAGTTTTGTATGGAAGATACAGGGCGCCATTAGTGTAATTGAGAGCAGATCACTCTGGGCTGCATTCGGGAAGAACCCGAACAATACGTAGCCCTGAGCGGCTACGCTTGATGAATCTAATCGTCAACTGCCACTGATGGCGTCACAAGTTAAATTAACCTGAATCGTCTAGGTGATCCTGACAATGTCTGACGCGATATTGTATCCAGGCCCTCCGGGTCCTGCGCGTAAAATTTCGCTCGTGTTCGGGAATCTTATTAATATCCTTGGGCCAACCAAGATACGTTCTCAGCGATGACTGTACCTTGTCAACCGCGTACTGTGAAGATTTTATCCAGATGGCAGAGCTGAGTGTGACTCTTGTACGCATATGAAAACTGTAGAGTCTTTACCGGTTACCAATGAAATCCTTCGTCGGATTTCTTCATTGACTGAGTCAATCTCGTATGCGCAAGTGGGAAGCCAAACAATGTACCATGTTGCGCTCGAGTCCGACTAGAACACGAGCCAAGGTCCACAATTCATTGCCTCCTTCAAAATTATCGTTTGTATATTTATCAAGCCCGCTTTTAAAAGCTCCCACTTTGGACCTTTGTCATATTTCTTCACACCAAACTCCCTGAATACTATTTTGGGCAAAACTTCTTTGATGTGTGTAGGATGTTCGATGGTATTTTCAACAATAGTTTGTCCCAGTTGTCGGGTCTACAAACAGCTGCACGCTGGAGATTTCTGCATTCTTCAGTAAATAATTTAATCGGTGTTCTCTCATCTGTTACTTGTACTCGGGTGGTGGTCTTGGAATATTCCTAAGTGCCTCTATAACGTCTTTGTCGAGTACATGGGTGCCTTTTGCAAACCACACTAAATTCCACTCCTCTCCGATTCCCGCAATCGCCTCTGACAAGCGTTCGATAGTCTCTCGTGGATTTCTCGATATTCTCGTCGTGTTTAGCTTATCTTGATAATAGGATCTGGTAGTGCTTTTGTTCCCATCATTTTTGTCACTTGTTCCGCGGTTTCGCGCGCGGGTTTGATCAGTGGGGCAAATGTTTGTTCGAAGCCCGCTGTGAGGTCTTAACGTGCGGTCTGTCGCAATTGAAACATTTCTTTGACACGTTCATGGGTAGCTATGTAATCGCTGACAAATCCAGTCGATCCTGGCCGTTAGATTACTTCACAAATCCGCGTCCAAACCCGCGCAATACTTGCGCGGTCCACCCCTCAAGTCGATCTTGAAGATAACATACGGATCGCGGGTGACCTCCGTATTTCGAAACTCATTTCACGAAGCGTCCAGCGAATATTTGCGAGACTATTGCGAGTCATCCACACGAAATTATCATCAACATATTGCAGTTGCTTCGGATCACTTTAGGCACGTGTGCATATCGTTAATATGGAAATACCGCCGCGGTTACCACTTTCGACAAATAAATGTTCATCGATGTCAGTGAGCAGTTCTAACTCGATCTTTTCGATAGCAGTGCATCCAAGGCGATTTCTAGCGATGAGAAGTAATGCTTGGCGGTATTGCAAAAAGTCTACAAAAACAGACACGTAGATGCGCAAATACAGATAATGGTAGTCACCAAAATTTCGACAACCAAACGCGGACCAGACATTGATCGCGTGCGTGTGAGTAGCCGTAGGCAGGAATGCCTTTGCGGGACACCGATGGATGAAAGGCCTCAATCAGTGGCAATTGAACTTCAGAAAAATTTTCTCAGTACTCGTAGGGACAGATTCCATTGCGCATTTGCAACTTTAAGGTTTCATGTTCAGCACCACCGTATTGATGAGTAATCGTAAAGCGGTTGTAGGAAGCTTCGCTTCGTACGGCAAGATTGTTGTCGAGTTTTTCCCGACTGGAATTGAGAAACTGCAGTGAGTCAATGAACGAACTGCAGCCGACTCCTTGCATGATTAAGTGGCCATCATACACATGCAGGTTATGAAACACAACCGGAATTGCATGCATTGTGTGCAGCTCCTCTGTACGCGCCAGTGATGTGGCAGTGATCACGCACGTTTTCATCAGTGGAGCTGAAAGCTGCATCACAGATCCAACAATGAGTCGCTGCATAAAACTCGCGATTGTCATCACGGGTCATATATAAGCATGTGTGTGGTCGAGGAGAGTTGTTGTCGGATCCATTTCGCTGTAACCTTGAGTAATTGAATATGGCTTCTCGCTGACCGCTCGACAGTAAAAGGTATGGTCATCAAGCAGCTGTTGTGTGGAAAATACATGGAGGCAGCGCAGACACGCAAATGTTCTACCATGGTGCTTGCTGTACCGAAATCATTCGGTAAAATTCCTGTATCCACGCGTCGATGCTGGAACATCACAGCCGTCCATGTTTTCCATGTTGCTTCACAACAGTAAATAAACCTCAGTCCGTCCGCATGAACCTTCGCTTTGTGCATGGGGTGGAGGGGTGGGTGGGTGTTCAATTGCATAAAGCCCGCTGTCCCAAGCATACATATTAAGGGCGATATCAGGGTTGAGTTCTTGAAACTATTTGAGTACGATATTAGAAATGGGTACAGGAAATTTCATGTTACCAAACTTGAGTTCACTCGGGTGCTGTTTATATTTTCGAGATTTATCTGCAATGTCGCGCGCATAATGCAACGAGGATAGGATTGCCCATTCAAAGCGCTGCCTGTCATCGTTTTTCACTTTTATCACTGCTCGGGTTGAATATATTTCGGCGTTGGAATATAACTCGACCCTCGAAAAAGTATTTACGGGGGAAGCACTATCGTGAACTTCCGAGCATGCGGAAAGAGTCCATCCTGAACCTTCTTGGGTGTAATCATCATATTTCCTGAGTATCGATGCAAAACCTTCATATTTTCGCGGTTTCAGAGTACATGGGCACGACTGCCAAAGAATGCGAGAATGCTTTTAAACCCGTTGATTGAACATTTTGTTGTCGCGGTGGGAAGGGACATAGTAAAGTCCGCAACAAGAGTAATTTTCATCTTGGAGCTGGATGTGCCTGCGTGCTTCAATGTTGATGTTGATTCCCGGACGCATGTTTGAAAGATGTTTGACATCGTCGCTGCTTGGTTTGTATACTTTTGTATATGTCCGATAATCTTGTAAATTACCAACGCGCTTGTGCAAACGTAAACTTTGGAACTTGAACAAGTTGACGAGTATATGCGACAGCCTCAGTGGCAATAGTAGCTGCGATATGGCTATTGTTTTCCTCATCAGCGACCACACATGCGACTTCGGCACGCCTGGCCTTTGAAGGAATCTTGATACGTAACTGCGCTGCTGTTGCACGAAGCTGTCTCACTGTCAACCGTGGCTCATCTGGAGTAAGTCCTAATAGTATAAGTATACTTGCATTTACTGTACCTCATCTCTTGGTATCTTTATTTTACGTTATCGCGCGAGTTTATTTACAGTCGGCATGACCTTATATATTAAAAAACATTGTCTAATTCATTTGATCCTAGTTATTATTTTTGCGTGACAGCATTCTCGGCTTTTTCCTTGAAAATATCGTCGACTTTTTCCTTGACTGGCGTGTTGGCAAGTCTTTCTCCACCGCTCGCGATAATACTCGGCAACGGATCTACATGGTCGGCAAAGCTGATTATGCGACTTGACTCCGATACCACATTTAAGATATGGTCGAGCAACCGGGCCAACAGAAACGCAATCAAGTGTGATTTACAATATCCATAATGACATGTTCTGTTACAAAATTCTCGTTTTCCAAGGCATACGCCCTTTCATCTATTGCATCCCAATGGACTTTATATATACATGCGGAAACGTTTTAGTCTCTAATTTAATTCCTTTCTCTTATTTCCTGCTTAGCTGCTTTGGTATCCGAAGATAGTATGTGATTTTACTACCACAAGTCGTACGCTTTTCCCCTAAGATATAATACCACATCAGGCTCTGCAAAATAAACAGGCTCACCATCTTCCATATCATAACCAAGTATGTGAGGTCACTACTCAACTAAAACTTACTTCAAGCTGGGATCAAGCCGAATCACCCATAATGATTCATCGCTAAGTTTTACAATAACTCGTTCATGACAACCCCTTTTACGTTTGTACCCAATAATGTCGAACGTCTTGTGCCACTCATCTATTTGCTCTATGGTTTGTAGTCTTTCATACTTAAATATATCTTTGGTAAACTTATCACATAAAGCCAGCTGCCTTATTCTTTCGTCGTTGAATAATTCTTCATATTTCTTCTCAAAGTCAGTGACTGTTGATGCCATCTGTATATCTATGCTAATTGTCTTCGCTGGACGGTTCGTTGATTACGCTGAACGTGTCGCTGTCTTCACTCACCGATGACTCAGTCAACGTCAGTTTTTTTGTACAGTATCGTACAATGACTAATCTGGAGCTTTATTATATTCATCGCCAGGTTTTCATCGTGCTTACTCCAACGTTATCCATAACTCGGTTAATTTCATTAAGGTGCTCCTGATACGTTTTTGAAAAATTATATAGCATCTTTTAGGCCTCTTAAATAATCGATATGACGTTTTTAGGTTAAATAAAGATTTAATCATTCGTTGACATTACAAACAAACCCTGGTCTTGTCTGGTAATTTAATTCCCGCATTATCCGCAGACGTAAAATCTTTCACATTACTATATGTGTCAAAGGCTTCTAATGGCATTATATAATATTCCACTGCAAATACTCTAATAGTGAATCACTTATGCGTTGTGAGCGTATATCGATCTGTTGGTGCATCTATCTGCCTGCGAACTCACAGGCTGCAGCCACAATATTGACCTGCGGTCTGTGAGACGACAAAGTCGTTGGGACTTTTGTTTTTATCACCAATGGGTATTCGTTTCAAAACCCGTGGGGATTCATTGCATATATGCAGACGTTTGTTAAACACGAAAAAGGGGGTCTGGAGTGGCCAACCCAAATACACGACCAAAATCTTAAATGTCCATTAGGATAGTACTCCAATGAGATATCTCTGAGAAATTGCTGAAAGCTTCCTTATACATTCAGTGAAATTTCAATGGCACTTAAATGACATCTTCAGTATGATTTATTCTTAACGTTCTTTATAGCGTTAAAGATAAGGACATGATGTTTGTGGTAATGAACACATTACTTATCTGTACACATACATACATGCATATATACTTACACACATTTAAGTAAATAAACAAAAATATACTGAAAAGCAGTGCATTTGATTTCAATAAGGGAAGTGTAATTTTTAATTACTTGAAAAGAATGAAAATGAACCTGGTAAAGAAACAGAGAACTTAAGAAAAAGAACAGAATCTATTCGTTTTGGACAAGGGTTGGGAATATTTAATTCAGGGAATCAGATGGTTGTGAGATATTACATTTAAAGTCAGAGTCAGATATTTTGGTATCTTCCTAACTTTTACAATAGTTAAAACAAGAAAAATGTCAGCTATGTCCACTTTGTAGTTGGAATACACAAGATCACTTTCAATGACTATGTACACTTTATGAACTTACGAACTGCCTATTCAAACTCCAGTCTTTCTTGTGTGTGCGTTGCTTTTGCCAGATCTGAACGTGCAGCCACTTCAATTTAACTCGTATCACTCATTATGATCGACTCTTAGTTTTCTTCATACTGTACTAATAACATGCCTGACACGTGTCATCTAAGCTTGAGTAATGTTGTACATCCAGTTGTTGACATACCTGTCCATTCAACTTAATTGTCCAAATGTTGAGCAAGAATTAGAAACACATGTTCGCACATGATCATAAAAATGTGATGTTCTTACTGAGTTTACACTAAGATTCCATTTCAAAGTTGAACTCTTCTTATGTTATTCTGTACTGAAATTATTTAGTACATAATTGTACTAAGTCTAAGTTCCAACTTTAAAAGTCAATACATCATCCCCCAGTTGTATCCTAAATTAACCAGCAAATTATCTCAATCACGAGCAACTTGCAAGCATGATTTCATTTATTGTTCTGTCTATCTATTTTTCTCTATCATTCTCTTATATTTCTCCAAGCACAATGTTAGTACCACAGTGTTGTATAATCAGACTTCTCTATGTTTTTCCATATCCCCAATAAAGAACAGTCACAACAGTATATAATTCCTAATGATTATTGTATTCAACAATCGTTCCATGAACAGAGGTAAATGAACTCCAGAAATATATCGCGAAATATGTACTTAAACAATTAGGAGCTTCCGGCAAAAACTTGATTATTTGGATAGTATAGCTGAAGATTTGTAAATTTTATGCTTTTTAAAAAAGACAGAAACTATCACGGAGGCGGCATCATGGTATACGCTTTTGATAAAATAATTAGCAAAAATCTGAACGATTCGTACTTTGGCTGTCATGACATTGAACTCATTGTGGATTGAGGGGTAGGTTATAGATCTAACTACACTTCTATCAATTTATGGGAATGTTTTGAAACTTCAGTTGATATCATTAGTGACACGTATTTACCGCGTTCAACTTGTTGACACCCCTTTTTGTTTCTTCGGTGGATAGAAACCACTGATCCGAAGTATAGTCAGCAACGAACCACTGATCCCAAGTATAGTCAGCAACGAACTGAGTTGATGAGGAAATTACTCTGTGTTATATCAAACTGTTAGCTTAGATTTACTGCTTTCGGGAAAGGGCGATGCAAATGAAAAATATAGTATTATACATCATGTGTGCAAATATATAACTGATACTGGACGATTTCAATAACTTATTTAAATCATGAATGCTATCATTGTACCACCATTCTCTGTATCCCTTCAACAATTTCTTCAATATCTCTAAATTTAAATATAGGTTATCTAAGGCTTGCGAGGTGGCAAGAAATAATGTTAAATCAATCCAGTCGAATATGAAATTGAGGTATGATAAACAAGCGAAAGATAGGAGTTTTCAGCCAGGTGATAGAGACTGGGCTCTGCTAACCATACCCCAAAATCCTTTTCAGGCTAAGTAGTATGGCCCCTATACCATTCCCAAGAAAGTGAGTGATTTAAATTACATTATTAATTCTCCTGGGAGGAGGAAGCAGAGACGATTTTGACATATTAATATGTTGAAACAATATGTAGACAGAGACAGCCACATAAATTATCCAATTAATTTAGTAGTACCTGTCCCACACGTCCAAAACCTGAATGAAGATGAGAAATCGGATACTGATGATTACGAAGTGACTACTCTTCGAAATTCGGAAATTCTGGATAACCTGGACCAGAAACTAACTCATCTAATGTCGCCCGAGATTACCGAACTGAAACAGCTAATTAAAGAAAACCAACATTTGTTTCCAGATATTCCCACAAGAACCAATATGATTTGGAATGATGTCGAAAATTCAACGCCTATAAAACAACATCCGTATAGGATGATTCTTCTCAAACAAGACCATCCGAAGAAAGTCTTTATTTTAACTTTAATGGACCCCAGACAGATTATGTACTGTATTCAGTACACACACGGAAAGTCTTATTAGTCACCATTGTCATGTTGATATATGTTGTAATACTTGTATCATGTAGGGAGAGAGCTAATTTAAGTTGTTAGAACTTGTGCCCAATACCAGTCTATCATGTTTTGACAATAAAATATGTTTAAACCAATTACTTGAAAGTAAGTTAAGTCGTTCTAATGACTTCCAGTGTCAGACTCAAAAGTATGAGTATGCATTCATTCTCTATTTATTTCATTTCATTCTGTTATGTGCTTGTTTGCCTAAAAACACACATGAAACTAGGTTTCCAGTTACTTTGGGCTATAAATCCACTAACCAAACAAATCAGGTATCAGATACAATTCCACTTGTACTTTCCTTAATTTCTGCAGAAACCTCATTTGCATATTTGAAATCAACTGATTCTCGTTAATCAGTTTCTATTGAAGGGTATTTACATTCCGTTGCGTTTCTCTGACTAGATTACACCGAGTTAATTTATAAATTTGATATGCTGAAATCATACTTGATATCCGCCAAATTTCCACAATCCAGGCAATAACGGGTTCAGTTTTTTCAATAGGGGTTGGATTTTGAGGAGCGGATTGTTCAATTCTTTTACAGTTTTCAATAAAATTGTTAATGTTATTACTGGTTGTGTGTGTGTGTGAACTGAAACTTTAAAATCCCATCTAAATCCACTGCTGATTCAGCTATAAGTTTTGTGTCTTGCATGCAAATGAACGTCAGTAAGCTGTGTTTCAGTGGAATCATTATTGTAGTAGAGTTTCGCTGATACTTCGCTGAATTCCAACTGATCCATTTTTATATCCCTAGCTAAAGTACACTTATTTACTACATACATTTGGTTAAAAAAAAATCAACTGGCCTACGGAATGTATTATTTAAATGGCTTTAATTAGTTACATCTGACTTCTTTTTTATGTATTTTATCTTTGTTCTTTTCAAAATATGGTGTCATCTCTGACTTCTTTGATATTGTTGGCATTGCATTTCAACAAAAGCAGCAGAAAGCAGTGGGGAAGCATATTTTGAAACAAAAATTGAAATGTAGCTTTAACCACACGCGGTACAATAATTGCCAATATAGGAATAGGATTTTAGTATACGAACGAAGTTGTACAAGGAATTTGATGAGACAATGAGGTCCAAAATCTCATCAATTCTTGTGATCTCTTCATATTTTTATGTACTTTTCTTTGTCATCTCTTCATTTTTGTCAAATGCTTTCATGTATTCTTAGTTATCTACATACCACTGTCACCGTAGTCTTTGGCGTGCTCTTTCATCTCTTTATTGCTTTTTATATAAGGCTTGCTATAGCTATACTGTTAGAATTAGCTAAATGTCTCTCTTCTCAACATCTAGGACAAATCTTTGTATCCATCTTTAATTTACCCTACTACATTAAAACATTCAAATTGTTTTAACAACACATTGTAACACTGTAAGCCATATTACAATTACCCTTGTCTTAATCTTGACATCTCATTGACCTATCTTATAAATTCCGTGGTAAGATAAATGCAAACTAGGAAAGACAAAAGAGCAAGATAAAAACAAAGTTTGAACAGCGCCTGAAAAGGTAACTTTACAGGCAATTTTTGAAACCTTCAAATGCATTTAAACGAGCCAAAGATGAACGTTGGAAACAGGACGAAGATGATGGAGCAGTATCTATATTAACGGAACACGAAATAAATTAACTTGAGCCACACATTGAAGTATTTGATAGGTGGTGAATTAGCTGTGTTGGAAATCTTTATTATTTTGTTGAAAGTACAATTGTTTCAACACAATGCTGTTAAAGATGTTGAAAATAAGAATGAGCAACCAACCAAAACACAATTGAGAAATATAAACATTGACAGTATTAGAATTGTTATAACTCTGATCTCCAGTTCGCTAACTTTTACAAGGAATAAACAACAACATGTCGATGGAAACAGAAAACATTCTATACTATACAGCATGCTTTGGAGAAGCTAGTGTAATTTATAACTCGTCCAACATCATTAAGGGTATTGAAACGAATAATTGATTTTGAATTAAATATGGATTATTTTTGCCTGTCAAAATAACCGTACAATTGAGTGCAAAATCAAACATACTCTCCAATCAGCATATTATGGTCTTCAGTTGGCTAACTTTTTCGCTACATAAATAATAACATGTCAAGCAAACAAAGAGTCATCAACACAATTTACTACGCGACATTTAGTTCAGCTCTTACTGTTCGATACAGTATGCTTTTGAAAAAAGTTACTGAAGTTTACAATTAGTCCAAATGAACCAAATTTACGGATTTTCCGAATTATGAGTCATTTTGTATTGTTATTTTCGTCTAAGTCTATACTAATTTATTTGTCTACTTCTATTTTGCAGGAGTTGTCTTTGGCTACAAAGGAATACTACTCCTTTTTGGAATTTTCTTGGCCTATGAAACCAGAAGTGTCAAGCTGAAACAAGTGAATGATGCACGATTTGTTGGGATGAGTATATATAATGTTGTGGTAAGTTTTGTTACAACGTATGCAATTTGTACCGCAGATTATATATATATATATATATATATATATATATATATATATATATATATATATATATATATATATATATATATATATATATATATATATATATATATATATATATATACCGCACAGCTTTATATTTAAAAGATCTTGCATGATTGCAATTGTCAGCATTCCACTTCATACTATTTGGCGATGTAATTGGCCGTAATTTCGCACACATACACATTTTTTCTTCCGTTCAGTAACTTTTATTCATCTAATTGGGTTTCAGTTCATTTCATGTGCAGCTTTATTCTAATTATATATATTTTATGTATATAAATGTCAGTGAACAAGGTCATCTGTCAGTGAACAAGGTCACCATTTGCCAGAGATAGGGTCCCTAATTGTCGGACGGACCTACTTTTGTTTATGTACAGTAATTCAATGTCATATCCTTCAATTTTGGGGTGGTTTCATCGTTTTAAAGATGATCGCAAATCCACGTAAGATGACCCACGTTCTCGAAGACCGTTGTTTGTTATTGGTGAGTGAAACGTGACTGCTGTGAAGGAGCCAATTGACGAAGATGCTCGATATACATTAAAATATATTTTTATATCACGGGCAATTATTCAGAAAGGATTGTGCAAGTTGAGGACCGCATTGGTTGATGGCTGATCAAAAATAGACCGGTTGAAATCACCGAACAGCTATTCGACAAATATGAAAAGAGTAACCAGAGAGTAAAAGATTCGCTGAGATGAAGGCGATTTGAAAGCCGCCATGCGGTTGTAAGTGCATTTTTCCAGTGCATGTACAACATTCGAAAAGGTGAAAGTGTGATGAGCTACACTGGGAGTACTTTGAGGAATGCACCGACATACTATTGACTAATAAAAAAGTTTGTTGTACAGCGCAAAAATATTCTGAGCTTTTTAAATGCCCCACGTGTACTTTAAATTATGGCTCTGTTGTTGTGTTTATTATTATATTATATTCACATTCGACCAATGGATTAATATTGTGAAGATCTAGTATGATTTTGAGTATCATCAGGGGACGTTATCACAGGTTCCGGATAGTCGGAAACATGCACAATAACATCAGTCCTTGTATTGGATTTCAACAAAATATCTTATATAAAAAAGCAATAAAATATGTTTATAACAAACACGGATGCCCCAGCACAGTGCTTAAAAATTCCTAAATATAAACAGTCGGCAAGGTGAGATGGAAGAACGTACGTTCAAGAACGACGAATGGAAAAGGGTAGTACTATAAAATATAAAGTACTGGGTTAAACTCGGATCAAATGTGACCTAGTTATTATTACTGGGCAAAGATGTCAACAAAGTTGTAGGTCTTAATACTACCGGGGAAATTTTTGTAAAGGACACAAAGCCTCCACAGTAACTTTAAATCGTATATCTTGCGAAGCTGTCTCAATATAGGCGAAGGGAATTAACTTGCCACAGTTGCTAATTAAAATCTCTCGCTCTTTTTGATGTACGGTTTCAGGAAATCTTTAAAATTTAAATGAGGAAATTTCGTTTATTCAATGTATATTATATGTCATTTTATTGAAATTATAATATGTCATGTAACAAGTGTACGAAAAAGGGTATGGATGATAATAATTCTGTTTCATATGCCAAATGTTAAGTGAATATTCTGTTAAATGAAATATTCTTCTCTAATACTACCAAAAGCAGCCAAGTAAGGTAGTATCTAAGGATATAGACGAGAAATCTCTCAAAAAGTATTTTTTTAAATTTTTTGAATTTGAAAATAACTATATCTATACTACTAGATTCAAATAATTATCAAATACTGCTCCATTTCCTTTCCAGTATTCAAAAACGTAAACATGATAACTTCTTCACATACAGAACATTAGACATTTTGAAGACTACACTCTTAAATTTAGCAGTGATGATTCATTCAAAAGACAGAGCTCAGTGTGATATATCTTTTCAACAGAATCAGCTTATATAGTCTGTATGGTGTGCAGCTTCTGGGTGTGAAACAAGTTATTGGTATTTGTCAGATTACAGCATACCGGAGTTAATACAGTCTATTTACAGATTTTGTAATTACTTTCAAATCAAAAAACATGTATATGAATTTCAAATACCTTTACCAGATGATCAATTATTGAACTCTTCTACAGATGGGATATACCTAAACCAGTGTAACATAATCTGCAAAAACTTTAATATAATGCTTGGGGATACCTCAAAGGGAAGAATTTAATATGGGCTCACAACATATTTTGTAGAGAGATAAATGACTTATGATAAAACAATTAGACAAGAAAGATACGATAGAATCCTGAGGAGTATAACTCACAAACAAAACACGATGAAATAATAGAGTGTATATACTTCTTTCTGCAAGATAGCAACGGACAAAAACGAAGAAGGGATGGCAAGACTAAAGTAAAGTATTAGATCATAGCTGATTCCCATACTGACTTTGGCATTTCTTAATAACATGGCTTCTAGTGCGCAGGACGTCATCTTCAGTAAGCACGGGAATTTTGGCGGCCTGAAGTTCAGCCTCATGTTGACGGCACTGCTGGAAAAAGCCGCACCAGGCAAGCTGGGCGACATTACTAAAAGGCATAGCTTTATTTAAAACCAGCACCACCGATGCCATGCGCATTTACGAGATAGAGCCAGCAACAAGACAAGACTTTATTACATTCAGGTTGCAAAGTTTACAACATATGAGGTATATAAGAAAAATAACATGAATATAGCAGGTGATATGATTACAAAATTCGGAAAACACAATCTAAGAACCTGAAAATATTTCTTAGAGTCGTATGCTACATGTATTCATTAATTTACTATTTTTATATACGTTCGTCCTGGAAAGAAAAAATAGGTTACATTTTAGTCTTTCATCATGAAAATAAGAACACGACAAAAGATAGTGATATTCATCACCTATTTCTTGTGACTGACAAGAGTGTACTATATCTTTCGTTTTAGGAAACATTATCCCATCAATCAGTGTCAACAGGTATCCTATGATTTGCAGTTCTATACTTAATTAAGTTTTTAGATATATATTTGCTTATAATGAGAAAAAGATCTTTTCGGAGTCCAAACTAGATTTAAATAACCTGTAATTAAGACCCTTTAATAAAGTATTGATGCTGGATACCCAAACTTGTCTATACTGATCTTTTAAGTCGTAGTTCTACAGACTTTGTTAACCATTTAATTGACACAAAACTTTGATTTCTCCAATCGCAGCTAAGTCCAACATAATCTATCTAATAGAGAGTTTACATTTATTTGTTGTCATTAGGAATTATCACAGAAAGAATACTTAAGATAAGAATTTTTTTTTTTATAACCACTAATCTAGCCAAATAGTTTATCATGCGATTTTTAATGTTAATAATTAAAGGAAACGGGCCATAGCAAGACACAAAACAGACAAGAATATGGATGTGTAATATATTTGTAGGGTTGCATCAAAATGATACTTTACAATGACAAAACTGGACTCATTTTTACTCAATTTTAATTAATAATTATTACCCAATTTAGATATTTTGTGAGGAAGAACGATTTCTGCATGTACATTATTTGAGTAGTCGTTTCGTTTACGAATGAATTCCGACATCTAAATTGCAAATTTAAAAACACACTCAACCAAAGAGGTATCAGTAATCAAGACATATATGAGTGCGATAATATTTCATATATCGATATAATAAAAAAAACTAGTAAATTATTACAAATTAAAAATTAGCCTTAAATAGAAACAGAAAATAAGAGGGCAAAAATTGAAATCCACATACAAAACTCAAAACTTTTTAAGCAGAATTTCAGCAAGTGTATTTACTTTTCATATTCACAATATTGTTTGTCTGTGTTTCAGGTGCTATGTGTTATCACAGCCCCAATCACTCTTATAATTAAGAGTCAGCAAGATGCGGCCTTTGCCTTTGTATCGCTAGCAATCATTATGTGCAGTTTTCTTTCTAAAGGTCTTATATTTGGTCCGAAGGTAAGTGACAGTACCAGTTTATGATATTCACACACCGAGCCATACGTTATATCTGTTTTTATGACGATACAATCTTTAATTTTATTTTTACACGTTATTCAGATTGTGTACGGGATTAAATAAAGTTGACACGTCACATAATTCAAAAGAAAAAGGTGGAAAAGTGGCTTATGGAATGCAAACGCTCCGTGGACACGAAGTACTTGAAGCTTAATGTGTAGGTCACCGTATTTTTTGTTTAACAAAAAGTGTTGTTTTCTCAAAAATGACAGTACTGACACTCTGATTTGTACAAGAATACTCCTAGCAGCACTCGAGAAATGGACCTAAACGCACAATTCTTAACAACTCAGGGCGTTTGAAAGAGCATTATAATACACATTTCCTTGTTCTAAATACATTACGGATCGTGAGAGACTATATATATATATATATATATATATATATATATATATATATATATATATATATATATATATATATATATATATATATACATTTTTTATACAACAAAAAATAAATAAAATATTCATAGTTTATTCCTTCAAGCGGATTTTGAAAGTATAATATACCTACCTGAAGAGCATTCATGACGATGATACGAAATAGCTTGAAGGAATAAAATATTAATGTTACCTTGTTTTCATTTTTATGGTCCACTTTATACATTGTATGTTTTCTTTACTGTCAGTTTGCCCAGTCTCACTCTCCTCTCGCGACATAAATTTATTATTATTATTTTATTATTATTATTATTATATTATTATTATTATTATTATTATTTCTTTATTATCACGTATTTGCCTTTATCTTCATAATTTATATTTGGTACGGTTGTCTTTCCAAAGTCTTTTGCAATGACATTTTTACCTTCTATCTTTAACCTTCTAGTACTTCATGTTTAGATTTGGTTGGAAAGGTTTAACTTCTGAGGTTTTTTTCTTTTTTTGTAACTTCTTATTGCAATTTTCTGAATTAACATTTTTAAAGCTGTACCTTTAAGTGTTGCCATATAGTCACTAAGGTGTAGACGTGTCGTTGTACGTGTTTTATCTTCCTTTTTTTAAAATATTTTTTTACTTTTTCTTTCTTTCATTTCTTCTTTATTTTTATATAAATGCGTACTTTCCACCAGCTTTACGTATAATGTAAATGCTCAGTTTCTCGTAGTGACAATCATCTGGGATGTAAAGCTAGAAGCGAATTATGCATCGCTATAGATGACATCACAATAATTTTCCACTACCAAAAAGAGAGAGGAAAGCTACACTAAAAATAGACGGGGACTTTATTCGTGGGTTCTAACCAAGAAGTAATGATTTGTATAAATGTGATCTGGGTCCTATCAGGCCACTTCTTGTCGGCCAATTTTAGTTAAACCCTTATATTGAAATACCGCACATATTTCAACTGATTTTTACAAATGTCTGAAATGGTGTGTTGGTGCAAGGTGCAACAGAAGAACATTGCTGGATTCAAGTTTTATAGAACTGTAAATAAAAAATAAAATTTTAAAAGTTTTTTTAAAACATAATTAAATTTTCATAAAAGTTTAACACATGAAACTGCCAATCTTAGACAGATAAATTGAACACTGAAAGATATTTAAGACATAGCATGGGTCTGTGGAACTTATAATATTTGGTTTAGTGGTAGTGAAGAACGATAGTTCACGGTGATTTTTGAGGCAAATTGTAATATGCCAGTTAAAATATGTATATGTGTACAACTAAAGAAACGGTAACAGGTACTACGTTCTAGATTTATTGTCTCAGGTACTAAGCCAGTTACATAGTGATGTGACCAGTACCATGTCTCATAGCAAAAATGCATAGCGTTTCAGTGTCAATAACCATATATGTATGTATGTATGTACGTCGGGTTTTACAGTGCTTCATCACAATAGTGGGTCTATGGTGCCAACTAAAGGTAAAGTTTTGAAAAATGTGAAAATGAATTCTACAATAATTTAGGAAAATAAACCCTACTAAATAAATATTAACTTCAAGTCAAAATGAAAATCGAAAAGAAGAAAATTCTGCAATATGTATGCGTGTGTGTGTGTATATATATATATATATATATATATATATATATATAATATATATATATATATATATATATATATATATATATATATAGAGAGAGAGAGAGAGAGAGAGAGAGAGAGAGAGAGAGAGAGAGAGAGAGAGAGAGAGAGAGAGTTACAAATATACACCAAACAGCGCGGAAAGTGCTAACCTTTGATTCTATAGCATTAACAGAATGTTTAAATACGAATAAATAATATTATCATACAAGTTAGAGCATTTTAATTCGTACTCCACGGAGATTCGTGACTGCAGGAAAAGATTTGAGTGCCGTAACCCGCGGATGCTGGTTCGAATCCCCGTAGAGTACCAATTAAAATTGTCTAACCTCCTAAAAACATTTTGTCAAATATAGTTATATAAACATTCCCTCAAAAAGTCCAGTATATTCTGAGGTGATCCATCTGTATACAGTTCACATCAAAATACACCTGTTTCACAGGGTGGAAGTCCACACTCTCGACAAGAATGTTTTGCACTGTCAATGGATACTGGGATGGCATGCGCTCAGGTTGGGGTTCACCCTTCAGGAGGTATACGTCTTGTCCGATACAATACCACATCATCTATGCCATTTGTTCTAAACAAACGATGCCATTCTCCAACAGTGGGTTTGACGTTCTCAAATTTGTGGAGTTTTCATTCCACATATTGTGACAAATATGACGAACATGCTGATTTATACAATATTTTAAGTCAGTATATGGAATTTTCCATTCGGACACTGGTGACTGCAGGATAGCTTCGGCTGCTTTAGCTGCCCTTTTATCAATGTGACTAGGCAGCCAACAGTACAGAATATATTTCCCAAATTGTATGAGAACATCATGTTTCTGTAATATCTGCGACCTTAACGTATTGTCAGATTTAAGATTCTGCAAGGTTTTCAATGTCTGAAACCTCTCAATATAGTTCAAAGCTTTGAGTTTGGCTGTAAACTCTGCAGTTAAAATGAAGGCTTTATCCGTTAACCGGATCGAGATCTGCCATTGGCTGTTGAATTGTTAGCTCAACTTTGTCTCCATCTTTTGAACAATCTGTATACAGGGACGTGTGGCTACCATAAGAGGCTCTGATTAAATTGAATTTACTTTGAAAAAAGAGATTTTTTGAGGACTTTTTGAATTTGCAAAGGTCAAATATTTTTTGCGAGATTTTAATGGTGATTTGGTAATTCAAAATTTTGCAATATTTCCAACATTGATTTTTGCTGCTTCCTATTGAGGACGAATTTGCATGCCACAAGTTTGGTTTCTAAACGTATAAGGTTTTATATTTGGACCTAAACAGTACATCATATGCAGGGTTAGATGAATTAAAATATAGTTCGGTAGCATAAGTGTTGACCCTGTAATAGGAAAATAAAGCTTTAGTGAGGCTCTACCTTACTCAACAGTCATGTTGATGTCTCTCGGGAAGACCTAAACTGTGTCTTTGAGGTGTACCAGTGTGGTAGTATTATATACCAGTGTGGTAGTATAAACCAATCCTGCTGACTTTTGCCGGGTATATTGGACATGTCAAAATGAGGCTTTTGTATCAATACATGACCGACGGGGAGTATCGAAGCTGAACGAACTCTTCCGCCTTGTTCCAAATACCGGGCCAGGCCTGAATGAAATAACATGTTACTTTAATCTACATATCAGTAAGATGCATGTAATTTAAGTCAAAATGTGCTAGATATGAAGGTTTTAAGACGAAATTAGGTGTGCAAACACAGCGGGAAAACCCCATAAAACATTACATAAAGACACTAATGATTGTGACACTTAAAATGAATATTCATCTCCAAATTATATAAGGTTTCCAGAAGTATGTTTATCGGAGTATGTACAGCCATTGCAGACTAAATAGTTAATATGGAACACCAGCTATCATAAAGTTTAAGGTAATGGTGGGGACTGTGAGGTTTGATCATTTGCGCAACAATTAGTCTCTGCATACAGAGAGATTGAGTGGCAAAGTACTAATTAAAAGATATTAACATAAGTAATCTAATTCATGGTGGAAATAACATTTTTAGATATTTCCAGTGTATACAGCCGATTATGTGCCTGATGGGTCTACTAAAAGGTAAAATTAGATCCTGTATCTTCAACTAACTAAAAGTGAAATTGTGATCCAAAAAAATTCTAAACAAGGTTGGACATATTTATTCATGTAGGACATGCAACCATGTACTTATTAAGATCAATTGTACAAAGTTAATTGACATTATTTAAAAGTGTCAGTTAACAATTATTAAGCATAATAGTTCATTAAAATGTAATATCAGTTTTTGTTACGATACCGCACTCTGTCAGTCAATGTCCCAACTAAAAGTAACAATAAGAAATACATTTATTTTCTGCTAGTTACTTCATTATACTATTTTCCTACACCCAAGTTGATGAGACAGAGGGAATGTATATTTTATCTCTTTAACATATTTATTTTGACATTTCCGATTGTCTGACAGTTTGAAATGGCTTAGTAGACTTTGTAGACAGACTGTGTGGGCTGTATTATATAGAATCCTCTCATTCACTTTATTTATAAACATTGATTTAAAAGCCATATCAGGTGATGTGTTACTAATATATTTTTTCACACCATCATAAGTACATACATTAACTGCTTGGACCCATAATAAATAGTGTAAATGTCCTGCAGGCACAACAATATCAACTAGAAAGATATTTTGTCTGACAGAATTTGAATAAAATATCTGCCGTTTACACTTTTATATGGTGTACATATGATTATATTAATGAGCCCAAGAGAGACTAAATTCTGATTTGTTGGGGAAAAAATTAAACTTTGTCAATTTCAAAAATGGTCAATTGTAAAACTTTCAGGTCGCTAGATCTAATAATTAACATTCCAGTCCAATTTAAACTTGGAATTACACAATTATTTCCCCTATATTGACCCTGCATTTATATTTCAATACTGAACTTTGCAGTGTGTCCAAATCCTAATGAATCATTCGTTAATCTAAGTATCTTCACATATTAACTCACAAAGAAGCTCTTGTCATTGGTTATCCAGCATTTTTTGAGAGGTTAAACAACGTGTCATGGGTCAAAGATTTCTCCACTGGGTCAGCATTAGTGCCTGATTACTCACATAGCACCGTCGCCAAAATAAACATAGACAATCACACCGTAATACTAATATTCGAATTTTGTCATGTTCCTTATGTTTAGACCTTGCCATTTTCTTGAATAGTTTTTCTTCTCTCTACCAAAATGTAAATATTTCTTGTTCTACTGGTGTCACTTTTTGTGCGTATTCGTTTTTGTGTATTTATTTCATTGTCACCTCGAGAAGACCTTGTTTTAGGTCGAAACGTAGGGAAACTTTTTTTATTTTCCCTGCGCCGTTGTCCAACTTTTGTGTTTATATTTGTTACTTACCCAAAGAGCATCCATCACGAGGATGCAAGTGTGGATATATTGCCGATTTTCTATTGAATATAATATCGACCGAAAGAGAGATTTAAGATATCCATGCACTAGATATTTCCTTAAAAAATTCAGACAAGTTTAAACTGCTTACTTGTTTTAAAGAATACTTAAATCTTAACTAAAAGAGAGAAAGAGGAGGAAGCAGAAAACGAGACTATTATAAGCAACCAATCGAACTAACAAAAAGTAGGTGATGCTCGGTAAAAATACAGTGTTTTTCATTGCAAAGAAAGACATTTCCAAACAAATAAAATGGGACCAAGAAAATATTTTAATTCATTGTCAAATAAGAAAAGAGTTTTCATTAACTCTTTCATGAGTGTGGCATATGAACTCATCAAGTTTCGAAAGTTTCATCAAAATCAAGAGATTAAATAATGTTAAAATAATACATAATGTTAATTTGGAGAAAGATTCATTCAACATCCACTAAAGTAAGCTGAACATACATACATACATACATACATACATACATACATACATACATACATACATACATACATACATACATATATATATGTGTGTGTGTGTGCGTGTGTGTGTGTGTGTGTGTCTTTTATCACAAATCAAGAAGAAAGAAATATATAACATTTTTGCAATTATAATGTGCACAAGTTACCAACATTTGTGATTTGAATCAAGAAATTATAGGAACTATATAACGACACCAATATTTTCAATTTAATAGGAGAGTTGTAATTCGTTCCATGCAGGTATCGAGTTGATTCGCGAGCAACGGCGCTTATGGTCTAGGTCTTATGCACCAGTTTCCTAACATAATCGGCTTTGCGCTCATGCCCCAAAAATCTGTATCCATGTACTAGTATTTTATTGGTACATACAATGTGGGATCTAGTGATTATTAGTTAGCTCGGTATGGAATGATTTCGAGCTTATAGGAACGTAAACGGGCGTGTTATTTGCGGTCTGTTTCCAGGTATGGGAAGTGATGCATATTAAGCGTGATGTTTCCTTATAACAATAAAACTAATACTGCTCAACGGAATCCATCAGGAATTTAATCAACATAAATTATTGGAAAAGCTGCAGAGAAACCATTAATCTTATAACACGCTGCACAGAATGTAATATTATACTGAAAGCAAATATCCGTCCAAATTCGATTGAAAATATGCGTGTCTTACATATTTTCTTCCTGACATGCTGTTTATTTAAGTTTTTTTAAGATGTCCAAATCTCAATAAATTGATGTCGACGGTATGCTTAATGTTGTTCATGAATGCTTCTGCTGTATATGTAGAAGCCCAGGATTTACGCAAAGCAACAAGATGTAATATATAGATATAAAACACAGATTTATAGATTCATAAGTCTAGCAGAGATGCTTAAAAAATAGCCACAATCCGGTATTTTTTTCCCTGTTCTGACAACAAAAAAAAAAATGCATGCAGCTACATTCATATCGAAATTTGAGATGTAAGTACATGTATCTGAATTTGTCTTTCTCTATACCAAATTTGAAGAAAATCTTACCAGCTAGACTTCTACAATTTGATCTGAAACATTTGATACACAGTTTTGCTTATTTTAAAGCAGGCATTTGCTCTGAGCGCATGGTTTCTCATTCCATCCTTGAGATAGTGATAATTAGTCTGATATGCTCAGGATATAGTACATATTGAAGGCTTAAGCAAAACTGATTCACCCAAATATCGGCATTCCTGGATTCTACTTTACTAGTGTTAAAGGAATGGCATCTTGTAATACGTAATTGTCCTGAATCAAAATGGTGCCAAACTAACCAACCAATATGTCCGTCCTATTGTGAACCAGTCTGAAAATCAGACCTAATTAACCTTGGGTCAAGCCCAAGGTCAGAGCTTGCATTTATTTACCCATGAACGTATGAACAAGACATATACGTATATAAAATTTGGCCGCTCTTTGCATTTATATGATTCTATAAACACGTTGATAGTCACCCTGACGTTGATTTCAAGATTGAAGGTCTTACTCTGGTTTTTACCTGAAATGACTTGTGAGCATCAAATAACAAATGAAATAAATATATCAAACCCAAGGTCACGACAAATATTGCTATATTGTGCTTATCTTGTGAACAATTTACGAGTTAACATGTAAGAAATTATTTTTGTTAAGAAAGTTATAGTTTCTGTTTCTCAAGAATGTCTGACATGGTTTTTATCACAGCATTAAAAATAATAAAAAGAGGGAATAGACGAATTTCTGGTGAATACCAGCAAATTGTGTTAGGTCTTTAGAGCGTCATGGTCTTCTTATTTTCAAACTTATCTTGTGCATTGTCAAATAAATGTTCAAAAATCAGGGAACAGTATACTTAAATGCAAATAATATGTTTTGACTCCTCAGATTATCCAGATTATTCACAATCCTAAACGAAGCCTGGTCGAGATCCGTTCGCTGACAGAGTCTGTGGTGGGCAAGGAGGAGGAAGAGAAGCATCGAAAGTTTATTGCAGAGAATGACCAGATGAAAAAACAAATAGAAGAGGTATCAAACAACATTGAAATCAAAGATAATCTTAACTTTTTGGACCCTGCCAGGCTCGCTGTATCAAACTTTCTGAATCTCGCTATCAAAATCAGATAAGAGAATTTATATATTTTGATGTGGAAATGTATGTATGTATGTATTTCTATTTATTTTACCGCGTTTAAAGACACTGGCATTGAGGTTTTGGCATTCTTACGGTATATGCAAAATCTCTAAAAGTATGCAAATAAATATATGCATATTTAGATAATCTGATTAGGTTTTTAGGACACTGCAGCAAGTCTCCAATGTTGAATTTCTTTTAGCTTTGTGGACTTTGTTGTAAAACCATTGCTAGCACGATTAAGCAAAACACAGCTAAAGCAGAAAAATGAAATTTGATAGCCGTGTGTGTTTTTATATGAAGTTTACAAGATTAGATTTTCAGGTCATCAAAACAAAAATCCCCCCCCCCCCTTTTTTTTTTTTACACATTTTTGAACATTTGGAAGTCTTTTTGCACGAAACCTTTGTTAGCACTATTAAGCAAAACCGTTTTAGGTAGACAAACGAAATTTGGTAAGAATGTTTGTGTTCCTAATATTGATGACATATGCTATAATAGCAGTAGTTCAGGTTTGTCTAACTTTTTTAATAATTTGGACTTGGTCTTTTTGGTCTCCATGTCTGCAAACAGACATTTTGCGTTTAACACCTTACTAGTTTCCAAATCATTCTTTATTTATTTAATATTTGGAACATGAAACTGATACCACTATTTGTTTGAAGCGTCGTATATAACGGTGATGCACTTGTGTCGTTTCTCCCATGTATCCAACGATAAAAGTTAGTAGGTCTTACAACAATATTTTTGTCTCTATTCTCAGAATATGTTTGTAGCTTTTTAATCAAATCCTAACCTTGTACTATCTGAACAGAAAAGACGCCCAGTAATATATGCTCTTTCCGAACAAGTAGACACCTACTACCCGTAGCAATTATATTGACATGTTATTCTGTATCCAGGATGAACCTGTTAGGACATCTTAGGTATGTCGAGACGCACCTATTTTACCCACTTAGCCTTATTAATTCAAGCAGATGAGAGGATTCTTACTTTTTGAAAAGAAATAGGAAAGGCACTCAATTTATCAGCACATCGTTCACTTTGGTAACTAATTCTAATAATATTCAATATCAGATTATGTCTTCTTGGGCACACTATACAGGCGCACTCTTTAATAAACTAACTGATGGCAATTTTGAGGACCATGAACACACATGAAACGATTCTAGCAGACATTTCTGCTCAACGCCTGTGCATGGAGTGACATATAAAGCTTAAATTAATATCAAAAGTCAGGATAATGTTTTATGCCGTAAAACGTTTGTTGTAATTTAATTGAAATGCTTCTGCCTTTTGAGTACATTATATTCTTTACTGAATCAGGACATATCTTACATGCTTATAAACCATCTAATTCTAAATGGCAGATTGTTACTTACGGCTATTAATCGCATTTGTAAAAAAAAAAAACTTTCACAAAAATGTTTCTTAACCAAACTGCATATTTATTTATTTGTTTTAAATTAAATGGATGAATCTAGAGATGACTTAGTTTCAAACTGATGTAATAGTAACGGGCTTTTGTATTGATAAGGAATCAGACAATTAGCATTTCGAGGTCATAGCTTTTTTCTGGTAATGCAATTTGAAATTTCGCTCTTTCATCTAATTCTAAATGGCAGATTGTTACTAATTGTCAACTGTAGATTTATTTAGAATAAAATTCCCGAACTTCAAGTAAATTGATAGAAATCGTCTCCGACAAACTTAAGTACTTTATAGCCAGTCTTGATCTAGAAACTGCGCAAGGTACTGGATCCTTGATAGCTGTTTCAAAAAGGTTTGTTGCACAGGAGCAACTTGACCCCAAAATAAATTGCAATATAGCGTAATACAAATCGGTTTGAAGGACTTCATATCTATTTATGCCACAGCAGGTCTATAGTAGAGACCTCATAAATATGATGCCTATAGTCTTTTTGAATATTCAAAATTCACCCAAAATAGTAATGTTTGGTTCATAGGGTACTTAAAATGATAGTATCAAAAGTACATACAAATTCAAAGCATTTGATGAAGATTCTCTTGAAAACATGACTAATGTATACCTTCAACAAATGCTAAAAATACCTCCATGTAACAAAAATTCCCTTGAATTATTTGTTTCTAATGAATGTCTTTAATACATAAAATCCAGCATTGGCAATTCCGATCACGAATTATCCTTGAAATAAGTTTCAATACTGGACGTCCACATCAGCAAAAAGTAAAACAAAATTCTTCAGGAAAGCAAAATGGGAACATATAAAACTGATTTATGTGAATTTTTTTACCTACTTTCACAACCAAGACCAATCCAACCCTGCTCATCTTTGGAACCTTTTTAAAACAGACTGACAAGACATTAATATCCCAGTTAAATACTGATACCTAAGAGTAATCTCCAGTTGATAAACTTGTGAAATCTAAAAGCATGACTCACTTTTCAACAACAAAAAAGGAAATCAACCAACAACCAATAAAACTTTCACACATTTAAACCTAGATTTAAGTCACACAAGACGTGCATTGTCAACGTTTAGAGACTCGTTCTGTTCATATCTAGAATTTTTCATTTTCTGTAATGATACAGAAACGGGTCAAGAAAACGAAGAAAATTTGCTCATGCCTGAAACATAAAAAATCCCTAAATAGTGGTATTGCACCTGTGAAATTCAAAGACATCACTAATACAGATCCAAAAACCAGAACAAACATGTTGTATAAACAAATTCTGTCCGTATTTTAAAAAGCAAAGCCATTACAATTGAAACACTTGTGTGAAAGGAACCTACTTCCTATTATACCATAATTCAAATAACTCAAAATTGTATTAATATACTTCTTAAAAGTCGTAATCTTAACACAGTTTTAGGAACTAATGACATATCCCCAAGTAACCTAAAACAACTTCCTTACAACAGCATGCAAGTCATCTCTCTGGAAGATTGGTTTGGTTTGATTTAGTTTTTAACACTTTTAAGGTTATATCATGTCGATTCAAACGAAGTGCTTTGCCCAAGGACATACTAAGGTAGCAGATCCGGGATGATCCAAATGTGGAAATAAAACCCACCCGTGTCTGGTCACGAGTCCAACGCCTAAACAAATGAGCCACAGCGGGCGTATGTCTTCTCAGTCAACACAAAAATGGTTCCAAATGGAAGCTGAATAATTATCGCTCAAAATCTCTCATACTGCACTGCGTCCATATTGATGGAACATACTATGCAACACTTTCAACATAAATAATTTACTGTTCCCTCATCATCGTGACTGACAGGTTTCACACAACAAATTTTGAATCTTTAAAAAAACTGTCTTATTTTCACATTGCACAAATTAGAACTAAACTAAAAATGGTTAAGTGGATAAATTCTTTTTTTGAAAAACACCACACAAAAAGTTCTGGCTGAAGGCAGAATCTCGAACCCACTGCTGGTTAAGTCAAGTGTTCTGCATGGCATATGATTGAAAGCTGTTAACCATGCAAAATATTTGGAAACAATCTTAACTGGACAGCAACAGATTAGTGTTTGGGACCAACATGTAGAATCAGCATTAGAGGCTTTTTGAACAGACATTGTCAAGGTGGGATATTTACTCACATGCAAGTTTATAAGAAACAAAAATAACTTAATTTGAGGTAAGAATTGTTGTGTTTTGCACATTTTTCATATCCCAGAGAAGACCATTTGTTTTTATTTGTCGTTTGAAGACTTTTCAAACATCTTGATAAAGATTCTATATATGCAGATTATCAGGTATATTTCCCCAAAAGATAAAATGGAATATGATTTAGACAATGAAATATATGGTGTTATCGTGCATGTACTTTCGAATGATGTTATTATTAAAAAATAAATCAGCTGCAATTAATTTAATTGAACACACTAAATACAAACACTGATAGGCTGATCAATTTCTCAGTGTTCCAACAAACTTGTTTTTTGCTAGTTTTTTTATTGGCATGCTTAGCACTTTTATTAGCAAAGAAGAGATTGTATTATATTATCCACATATTACTCAGAAAAATATTTTATGTTAATGTTTACTTTTCTCAAATTTAACGTAGGGCCAGACTTTGGTCTTGAGTTAAGTTGGGAATGTAATTAGTATTGCTATTTTGGATGGATTTTTCGTAAACTTAGCGTTTGTTATTGAGTTGCCTATAACGATATGCATATTGTTTTATCTTCATGTGGTAACATTCCAACATTTCATGAATGGACTGCGTTTTCTGCCACGTGATTGGTGAGAAACAGTCATGTGATGCTGAGCTATATTTCTTTTACACATTGGCACATTCTATGAACAAGTTTCGGTGAAGAGGCTCAAGCAAGAAAATTAAGTGTTACAGCTGCCGAAAATAAAAAAAAAATTTGTGATGGATTCCTCTTATTTGACGAAAGGAAGCAGTAACATTTTAATTGAAAGATATCTATCCAAGTGTACCTAATTACTCACAAAGTTAACAGAAAGTCCTTCGGACTTTATATATTTTGTAAGTTTGTTGTTTGAATGTTTTTGAACATCTTGACAGAAAACAATCATTTGGACTTTATTTACTTTGTAAGTGATTAGTTAAAATGTACATTTTAACAAATACCCACCTACAATCGTATAATTACTTTGTTTCCGAGTTATTCCTATATATGTATCGATTTTAAAACATTATTTAGATATGACGTCATAGGCATGACGTCACATTTGGTTATATAGCCATTTTGTGCTACAATTGGAGCTATTTTAAAAAAATGAAGGTGGTCCACATGCGACAACCAATTTCATATTTTTACAGAATATAAAGGTATGTGTGAATAACCTATTACGAGAATATCGTTTTGGTTGTCAAACATGGACCATGTGAAAAACAAAAAAAATAAAGTCCGTCCAGCCTTCATTCGTTCCAGCGTTATAGATGAAGAATTTATTACAGACAAGAATTTTCCCCGACATGTTTAAGGATTGCATGGAGACAACAGTTATTACATTATTTACAATTATGTCATCAAAATTTAAAGGACAAGGTTGGAGATATAAGGGCTAATTTCGGCCACCAAATTAGCAATAAATTTAAGTGGTTGTAAGAGCATAGTTATGGTGTCTGTCCACTATAACATATATACATATAGTATGGTAAAACACTCTGAAATAAACCTTTAATTTTGTTCCTAAATGGGGGTATGTTCGTCAAAAACCGCAAATATTGCCATATTTCTGCATCTTCAAAGACCTCAAAAACAACCAACTCAATTTAGAACTAGTTTTATTTTTCAACAGAATACATTTTTTAAAACCATCTAAACCATCTAACACATATGCAATTTCCCCCCGTGTTCTCGTTTGCGTTCGTCCTTAAGGAAAAGAAAAATTAAAACAAACCGCGTTCTTAGCTCACCCCTTATGTCCCGCGCCATATGGGCCAAAAAATTCAACTACAGGGTATCACAAAAATGCCCCCCCCCCTTTTTTCTGTAAAAAAAAAAAAAAACTTTGGGATATTCTGAATATTAAAATAAGGGTAGTTGAATATAGAAGAGGCGCATGAACTAAGTCGCCAACAACAGCAACAACAAAAAGCAGCTTACGGTATTATTTTACTAACGGCGTCTGAAAGATAAGGAATGATGATAGAAATAATGATTACAGTGTATCTTTTCCTTACCATGATCATTTTAAATAGCAATTATTGTTTTAATTCTTTTGCCGAATTGACTTTAAAAGAACCCTGAAAGCAATTTGTTTTTCAATACTGCTATTTCAGTTGGTTGCTTACATTTGTCATTATCTAGCTCATTAATGTTTATCATTCCACTGTTTCCTGAAGCTGATTAGTACAAATCTTTTGCTCGTGACCATTCATGTGTGTGTGTGTGCGCGCGCACACACGAGAGAGAGAGAGAGAGAGAGAGAGAGAGAGAGAGAGAGAGGGAGAGAGAGAGAGTGAGTGAGTGAGTGAGAGAGAGACCGAGGAGAAGCAATAATAATGGCTATATCGAGAACAAAACTGGAGGGGACGGAGCCTTTTTGAGTCTATCCTTCGCATCTTTGCCAGTGTTCAGTTACATATCTGTTATCTTTGAACTTAAAATGTATATGTGTGTTGGATATGTGCTTGTGTATCGTCAATATCGGACGAGATAGTCGACCATAGCTGCTCCATTTTTTGAAATCAAATTATAAACGAACAGTTTTATTGCAGGCCTCACCACTGGTACAAAATGCTCCTTATCGTTGATTAAACAGTCTCTTTTAAAAAGTCCCGATGTCCCTAGACTCGTTGTTGTTGTTGTTGCTGTTGTGTGTGTGTGTGTGTGTGTGTGTGCGTACTTTCGGCCGTGTACACGCAAGAGTGAATGTATATAAATTCGTGTTATGTATGAGAAAAGAGAGAAAATGATATGGTGTATATCTTAATATTCATAATGGGTAATCCTTAATTTGCCTCGTCATTTCATATAAAATTTAAAAACTCGGGGAAATAAATGCAATAATATGGCACGATTTTCTCTTAAAACGAAATCTAGAGCCGCTTCCTGATTATATTAACCGCTGAATGTACAGGAGCTTTAGGGATAAATACCATGTATTTAAAAAAGAAAGAAAAAAAAAGAAAGAGGTAATGTTGAGTTCTAATTGGTTATGCTACAGTAATGATGACGATGATAAAATCAGGGGTAGGGGGAACATAGTGCACTGGAACAAATACATTTGTATTAATCTGTCTTACTGTATTTTTTCTGTGTTCATTCCATCCATTCTGGAGATCCATTTTATATAAAATAAGTAACAAGTGCCTGTTCACTCATCAAAACATATCATCGGTGGGTGAAGTAATAAAATCGTGCTATATATGTTGAAAAAGAGCCTAATTATCATCATAAGGATTTGTTTTTTCTTCGAATTATAATAATATAAAGTAAGCTTTTCCCCCCGAACAATGCATAAACAAAACAAATTGACTCTTACAGTACCTACCCCTTTGTTTGCTCAGAGTGAATAACGGATATACTTCATCCCGTGAGTAAAAACTTTACTCGTGGCTTGGCAATGCGTGAAAATACAAAGAAGATTTTAAACCGCTCGATGAGATATTATATCCATTATTCACTCGTTTCATGCAAATATTCTCTCTCTCTCTCTCTCTCTCTCTCTCTCTCTCTATATATATATATATATATATATATATATAGAGAGAGAGAGAGAGAGAGAGAGAGAGAGAGAGAGAGAGAGAGAGAGAGATTCTACTGTACAAATCTACACTTTTGCTTAAATAGAATTGGACAGGGACAGGTTTCCTTCGTTCAGCGATCGTAACCTGGTGAGGTATATGTTGTCAAGGTGCTATATCTTCCGTTTTTGCGGGCTATTTATTTCTATGTGGGTCACATTAACGCACTTTCAGCATTTTACAGATTTTTCCCCGCCTATCTCCTCTTATTACATATTAAGTACTTGGCGTCACAGGTAAGCACACTGTGGATATAGCAACTTTCGTGTAACAAACTTTTTAATTGGTATAAATTGCCAAGACAAATAGTTATTTATATATATAAAAAAAAAAAAAAAAATAAAAATAATTTTAAAACTTTTATATTTTTAGATGGAGACCAAAATAAGAGAGCTAAAGAAAAAACTGCAGGAGAAGGTTCGCCAGCGTGTTCAACTGAGCGCTAAAGGATTGTCTGAGACAGTATATAATTCATAGAACGTGTTTTCGGAACGGAACATTGTTAAACACCTGATGCAGAACAAAATATATATTGGACACCGAGACCTCGCAAATAACCAACAGTAAGCTGCGTGCAGGAAACTGTGTATTTTGATTGTGTATTTACATGTAAATACGCTTTATGAAACAAGCACGGCGCTGGCATAGAGTGAAATATTGTGACTTCTGTTATACTTTGTAAGGGTGTGGTCAAGTTCATGTCAAAATTTAGAATTTGAACACAAGAATAAGGATTTAGGAGATATTAGTCACAAAATTTGACATTGGTAAGCAGAGCTTCGTGTGATCTACCCATGCCATAAGTAATATTTTTCTCCCATATCTGTAAAGAAATGTTCTAAATAGGGCGACACAAATAATGAGTACTTATTTTTAAAAAGTTTCTATTCGATAACAAAGAGGGGCTTAGTCACTTCTGTTCTTAGCTATTAAGATATTTATGGGGTCACGAAGGCGGAAGCTGTGAAATTCTAGAAATAAAAGTGAGGAACCTCAAAAATTAATACGATTTACATTTTTAATTGTTTTAACTTGATTATTTATTTATTTTAACAAAATATAAATCGAAGTCATCAGAGCAATGGACCAATTATTTTAGGACCCATGCAGTCCATTAGAAACGAATAAAAAAGAAAAATCTGATGTAACTAACGTATATGATAACATCCCTGAGAGAAAATTTATAGTTATGATTGGGGAGCGTGCTTAGTTAATTCTCCACTACTTGGGTTAGAAAGATTTTCTGGTGTCATGAAAGATTAACATAAAAATTAAAATGCCAGTATCGCAAAATTAAGAAATGAAACATCTTCATACTTTAACAAGCAAGCATGCTTGATTACTCTGTATGAATTATGTAGACAAAACGTTCAAAACTAACATTTTTCATATTGTTTAAAACGACAAAAAAAAAAAAAAAGCCACTTGAAAACAGTCCCATCATTATTAAACGTCGGTTTCTTAAATAAATTCAAGACCAGACATGTCTAATTCGAACTACAGAACAAAATCTAGCTTTTTTCATTGCTTTTGGTTTGAAAATCTTTTGACAGTGACAGAAAGTTTACAATTATATTTAGAAAATCGTTCACTCGAACTACGGATGTCTAATACAAATTTAGTAGGTCCCTTGAGTGCTCAAATCTGTGGAAACTAAACTCTAATTATTTGACTTATTATGAATTTTGGTCGACACAATAAAGGAACCATTTAGTTCATCCATCGCATAATTCTGCTTTTGTTATTTTTATATGCAGGGCTTAACAATTTTAAAGGTAGGTATTAAGACAATTAAGATTTGCACCTTTTAGTTCAGGACACCACCATCCAGGAATGCAATAAATGAAAATATCGTCTTTGCAGAGGAAGAATAAAGAGAGAGAGAGAGAGCTCCTTAGTTGGAGTAATGAGACTTAATATAAAAACTTTCTGTCGGGCGTTTAAAACAAGTTCTGAATATTCTCAGATGTTTGAGCAAAGTTTGTTCAAGCTAGCAAGATTGAACTGTATATAGCAACTAGTTACTTAGTCCATAGACAAATAAATGGTTTAGAGATTGCAAGAAACACCACCGTGATCATTTATCCCGAACTAAGTGGCTTTTTAAATAACAAAAGGAGAATTATGTTGATGGATGAAACTACATGGCCTTTTATTGTTTCTTCTTCTCAGGATGTCGGTCTTTTAGGCATATGCTTGCAAAGTCACACTGGAATTTTTGTTTTGTTTATTCGTTTATTTTGTTTACTTGTAGTATTATTCCCGAGATCAGTGCAGCAAATCTCTTTTTGTGTTAGCTGAGTGCTTGAAGTTGATACGGTGCCCTATTTTTCAATAACGCCATTATGTCAAATAAATTGTCTTATATCACATAGTCCATATTTATCATTGTTACTGTGCAAACAGCAGTACAAGTCTTCTTCACAGTACTAACCTGTATGGTTAACATCGATGAAAGAATCTTTGTCTACTAAATATTGGGAGATCTAATACTTCCACTTCAATTCGACTCGGTTATGGGCATTTCAGGCATGCTGGATCACATGCAATCATCGATACAATCAGACTTTGCCCAGTAGTTCATCATATTATAAGATACTTGTCAAATAGGTATTTCAAATAGGTATTACTGTGTCAAATAATAATAATAATAATAATAATAATAATAATAATCATCATCAACAACTAGCCCATAATTCTCAACGTATGTTGCAGATACACTTGATGAAAATGATCACCAGATGGGGAAATTACATCAAAGAAGTAACAGGGTCTTTTTGCTTGCTAACAAGGGTTTAATACTCAAAACTCAAAACAAAACCAGAATGTTTTGATGTTTCACCAAAGCTAATAGATGGATACAGCAGCACTCATCACAGATAAACAGACATGGCTCCAGATCAAAACCACGGATCTGTTTTTCTCTTTGCTTCCAGTATAAAAAGTTTTAGAGATTGAGGTAGTAAACGCTTAAGATTTACACATGCCTTTATATCGCTTAATTTTCTTTGTATTTACAAACTGAAGCCTCAACTTTTCTGATGTTTGTTCAATGTGAATGCACCAACAAAGAGAAACTAAATAGGTGTGCTAATTAGGGTTGAAACGATACACTATCGATACGATTCACGATACACAGCCTACGATACGATACATTATCGATTCTCAGTTTAAAGAATAAAAAGGCAAACGACTAATAATTTTTCATGACTGCTGAAGATTAAAGTAACTTATATAGGGTAAGTATCGTTTTGTATCGATTCATCACCTCTTGTATCGATACGTGTATCGATATGGCAAAAGTATCTATGCATCGATATATCGATGAATCGTTTCACCCCTAGTGCTAATGTTATATACTATAGTGTATATTCTGGGCACCATGAGCCAAATAATGGATACTGTACTATAAATCTGACTTGGCAGTGTTGCTGACGCAAACCCAATAATTGACCAAATCGGTTATTTCAAAATTATTATAAAAACTTTATCCCTTCTCTTCATTTACATACAACATACATCATTCATCCCAACTTGTCAAAGATTGATATCGTGAAGAAGAAGGCCTCGATGCAATATATACAGAAAAATTTGAGATCTATATGCTGGTACATGGCGGGAACCGCGTGCGAAAAACATAAGGCAAGTGAATTGCTAACTGCCGACATTTTGCACTTGTCACACTAATTCGTCGTCGTGATTAGTGTGTCACCTGAGGCAGCGTTGCTGTAGATGCGAGTCTACGCCAGTAGGTGCGATTGTATGCCTTTTGCAGATCCATTGTGCTGTCCCAAGTTGAACTCCTTGAGGTCCTGCTCCACCATTCGGAGTCAGGTGCTTATCGGTCTTCCCACTTGACGCTTCCACCCACGCGCTGGTTTTCCAATTGCAACTTTAAGTGCCCGGTTGTGATCCATGTTGGGAGGTGCTCTAGCAATGTGGCCAAAGAGCTGCAAGCTTCTAAACATGATGGTATCTGCGACTGGCGGTTGCTTCGTTCTGTCTCTGATCTCTATATTCGTGATGTGTTTGGTGCGAGTGACACGGAGGATGATGCAGAGGCACCACTGGTCAAAGGCATTAATCTTTTTAGCCAACTTCGCTGCAAGAGTCAAAGTGTCCGCACCGTACAGCACGACTGGTAGAATGTATGTTGTATACAGCTGGATCTTTGTAACAAGGCTGATCTTTGAGCGCCAGACGTATTTATTCTTGGTTTTCATGCATCCTCGATCGGATGATCGCGAGGCCGAAACAATTTGCTTTCTCTTGCATGATGTCTAGGCTGAGCAGCAATATCTGTAGCAACTATGACAGTAGAGCAACGTCGTCGGCATAATCAAGGTCGGTAAAGATTTGGTCACCTATGTTTGTACCCAGCTGTCCCTTCCGTGCGTTCGTTCCAGCGTCTAGTCCATTGGTGGCAAGAAAACGTTTGGGGCGATGGTACATCCCTGTCGAACGCCGCTGCTGATATGAAACCATTGCGAATATTCACCATCGACTCTAACGTGTCGGTATAGTGGGCTTTATTTAGGTTGACGACCTTGTCAGGCAGTCCGTCCTAGGACGGCTCTGTCGACTGAGTCAAAAACAGTGTTAAGGTCAACGTAGGCTATCATAGCGGTTGGTTGAATTCCTTTGTATCATAGTGTTGAGCGTATTGTGCTGTCCATGGTTGACCTTTCTGATGTAAAGCCACTCTGTTATTTCCGCGCAATTCCAGTAAACGGTCTTTCATTCTGGTTAGGAGGATGGAAGCAAAGGTCTTTCCGGCACATATATCATGGTAATTCCGCGGCAATTACAACAGTTCTGCTTACTGCCCTTGCCTTTGTAGAAGGGCAGGATAATACCCTTTTTCCAATGATCAGGACTATCGCCCGTCTCCTACACAGATGGAAAAACCTTGTTTAGCCACGCTATGAACCCTCACCTCCGGTTTTCAGCAATTCGCTCGTCATGCGACAGGTCCCGGCTCTTTCCCATTATTCAATTTCTTAAGTGCTGCAGTTACCTCGATCTGCGTCGGTGGACCAACATGTATACTCTCAGCTGGTGCGGCCACAATCACCGTCATGTTGCCATATCTTTGTTTAAAAGTGTCTCACATTATGCGGTTGCTGACTGGCTGCCATTTTGAACATTTTCCCTACTGATTCATTTTGCCATGTATCTCGACTGATTCAAAGGGGGTCAGCATCCTCTGATATTTTGACAATTTACTCGACTGATTTACAGGGTGTTAGCACCTTCTCTCATTTTGACAACTTTCTCGACTGATTCAAAGGGGTCAATACGTCCTACTATTTCGAAACGTTTCTCGACTGACTTCAGAAGAGGTCAGTACCGCTTCCGTTTGACAAGTTTCTGGACTGTTTCAGAGGGGGTCAGTATACCCCTTCCATTTTGACAAGTTTCTCGACTGATCCAAAGCGGGTCAGTTCGCCCTCCCAATTTGACCAGTTTCTCGACTGATTCAAACCGTGTCAGTAAATCCTCCCATTTTGATAAATTTCTCGACTATTCACAGGGGGTCAGTACCTATTCCCTTTTGACAAGATTCTTGACGGTTTATGTTCGGGTTGTTAGCCGATCCCATTTGCGACAAGTTTCTCCACTGATTTAAAGGAGGTCAGCAATCCCTCCCATTTCGATAAATTTCTGGACTGATTAAGGGGTTCAGTACTCCCACATATTTTGACAAGTTTCTCGACTGTTACAAAGGGATTTAGTTCCTACTCCCGTTTTGACAAGTTTTCCAACTGATTCTAAGGGTACAATAACAGCTTCCATTTTGTCAAGTTTTCGTCAGATTCAAATCTCGTAAGTATTTCCTACCTTTTTGGCAAGTTCCTCGACTGACTGGGGGTGGGGTACTCATTCCATTTTTACAGTTTTCTCGACCAATTGAATATGAGCCATTCCCATTTTGAAAAGTTTAACGACAAATTAAGAGGGTGTCAGTGCCCCCTCCGATTTGTGGCAAATTTCTCGACTGATTCAGTTGGGGTCAGTACCCCCTATTATTTTGACACGTTTTTTGCCTGATTCAAAATTGGTCAGTACCTCCTTCCATTTTGATTAATTTCTCGACTGATTCAAAGGGGTTCTGTATCCTCCTTCCATTTTCACAAATTTCTCAATTGATCCAATTGGGGTCAGTATCATCTCCCATTTTGACAGGTTTCTCGACTGTTTGAAAATTGGACAGTACCTAATCATATTTTGACAAGTGTATCTATTGGTTCAGAGGGGATCAGTATCCCCTCCCATTTTGAGAAGAGTCTCGACTAATTCAGATGGGTCAGTACACTTTCCCATTGTGAGACATTTCTCCACGGATTTGGAGGTCGTCAGTATCCCCTCTAATTTAAATATGTTTCTTGAGTGACTCAGTGAGTGCCAGTACCTACTCCCATTTTGACATATATATTGATTGATTCAAATGGGTTCAGTACTCCCTATCATTTGTGACACATTTCTCGACTGATTCATTTGGGGTCAGTTCCATCTCCCATCTTGACAAGTCTCTCGACTGATTCAAGAGTGGTCAGCACCTAACGCCATTTTGACAAATTTCCCGACTGATTTAAAAGGGGTCAGTACCTCTTTCCATTTTGACAAGTTTCTTGACTGATAAAATCTGGGTTAGTACCCTGTCCCATTCTGATAACTTTAGCGACAAATTTAGAGGGGATCAGTACCCCCTCCCATTTTGTCAAGTTTCTCGACTGATTCTAAGGGGTTCAATACCTAAATCCATTTTGACAAGTTTCTTGACAGATTCAGAGCAGATCGGTACACCCTCCGATGTTGACAAATTTATCGACTGGTCCAAATCGGTCCAGTAACTTCTTCCTGTTTTTTTGAAAGGTTTCTCGACTGATTCAGAGGGAATCCGTATCCCCTCCCATTTTGGCAAGTTTCTTTACTGATTCAATGGAGGTTCATATCCCTTCCCATTCTGAGCATTTTCTCAACTGATTCAAAGAGGATCAGTACCCTCTCCCATGCTGACAAGTTTCTCGACAGATTCGGGGGAGGGGGGGGGGGGGAAATAAGACCCCAATTTTGCAAACGTCCTTGACAAATTTAAAATGGGTTCCGTACTTCCTCCCATTTCGAAATATGTTTTCTACTAATTCAGAGAGAGTCCTTACCACCTCCCATTTTAACAAGTTTCTTGACTGATTCAATGGAGATAGGTATCCCTTCCAATTTTGAAACTTTTATCCACTGATTCAAAGAGGGTCAGTATCCACTCGCATTTTTAAAAGTTTCTGGACTGATTCAGATGATGTCAGTACCCCCTTTCATTTTGCAAGTGTCTGGTCCAATTCAGAAGGGGTCAGTATTCCATCCCATTTTGACATTTTTTCTCGACTGATTGTGGGTCAGTATCCCCTTTCTTTTCAGTGCGTGTCACTAACTCATCCCATTTGTGACACTTTTCTCGACTGATTCAATTTGGGTAAGTATCCCCTTCCATATTGACAAGTTTCTCAACTGATTCTTTGGGAATTGGCAAGCTTCTGGACTAGTTACGACTAGGGGTAATGTAAAAAATGAAAGAATTACTCAAACAAGCTATCAAGATTTACTAACAAATTTAATTTCTTAAAATATTAAATATTTCAAACAAACAAAGTGAAAGAATTAAAAATATCTTACAGTTTAGAAATTCCTAAATAATCCTAAATTGTTCTATTGTTCACTGATCCAGAAGTTATCCAAAATATTCCAAATGAAGAATGTTCCGAATGAAAACACCACTGTGCTGATGTACTAACAAGAATCAGTTATATCCAAATATTATTAATTCCAAATAAATCCTTGTGAATGTAGAATATCACACAAGTTCTAAAAATGTTCCAGTAATTAAAACGGAGCTGAACAATTCTTAAATCTTTAAATGTCAGTACTTAATCCCAAAAATGTAGTCTGGAAATATTTCTGAAGTGGATAATCACACACAATGAACCAATCTCGTTTATGACCTCTCAAGTTGATGTAATTAGGAAGAATCCAGAACGCAGAGATTACATTTCTTTTATAGTATTCTATACTGCGCCTTTAAAACAAATAAAACTCATTTCTTAATTCCGTCTTAAATAAACATCTTATTATTACGATCTTACGATCTAACTTCTGATCAACAAATGAATCATTCTTTAAATTGCGAAATCCAGGTCAGAACAAAAGTACATACTCACGCGTTAGATCACGCGACAAGACTCATGCTTAACTGACAATATTATTGATTTTCCCAGAACCAATGTACTGGGTCACATTGAAAATACCGTATATGTGCACTACACAAAACAACTGCTATTAGATTATAATATAAAGGTCATAAACCAAATAAAACTATATTATTATTTAAAAAGATGATACATAATTCCGTAGCACCTTCCCCCTTTTATAAAAAGAATGTTTTATACAATGAAACTTTCTTTTGGCATATACTTCTAACATATATATATATATAATTGATTACATACAAAAATAATGCATGATACAGTCAGTGTAATTGTAGTATTATGCACATGAAAGTGCATCAGCAATTAAATTTTCCTTTCCCTTGATGTGCCTGACTTCGATGTTATATGGTTGTAACATCAGACTCCATCGTAACAACCTTTGATTCTTATTCTTCATCCTATTAATGAAAATGATGGGGTTGTGATCACTGAAGACAACAACTGGAGAAGGAGCTGCACTAACATACACTTCAAAATGTTGCAAGGCCATCATCAAAGCCAAACACTCCTTCTCTATCGGGGAATAATTTTTCTGGTGCTTATTCAATTTTCTTGAAAAATAGCACACAGGATGGTCCACACCATTGCTGTCCTCTTGTAATAATACTCCACCAACCCCAACGTCACTCGCATCTACCGACATTTTGAAAGACTGATTAAAATCTGGAGCTGACAGAACTGGTGCACTTTTGAGTATGGCCTTTAACAGCCTCCTGACCAGAGAAACTTGGTCTTCTTACTAAGCAAATTGGTCAGGGGCTCAGCTATCTTGGAGAAATTGGAACAAAATTTCAGTTAATAACCGGGCATACCCAAAAATCGCATCAGCTGCTTCTTACTGACAGGCACAGGGAACTCAGAAATAGCCGTAACCTTAACTTTTATTGGTTTTATTTTCCCATGTCCCATAACATGTCCTAAAAAGGTAACACAGGCACGACAAACGTCGATTGATGGTCAGATTTGCGTCACCAAGTCTTTTGAAGAACTTCTTAATTGTTTCCACGTGGTCCTTCCATGTGCCATTGTATATGATGACATCATCAATGTAGGCATCACAATTTCTTATTCCAGATGTTATCATATTCATCAAACGTTGGAAAGAACTTGGGGAACTTTTCATCCCAAATGGCATGACTTTGTATTGGTTAAGTCCATCTGGAGTCACGAATGCAGAATTTTTATTTGCTCTCTCCGTAAGTGGAATTTGGTAGAATCCCTTCAATAGGTCAAATTTTGTGACGTATTTGGCATTTCTAATCCTGTCAATACAGTCATCAATTCATTCTAGGAATTGGAAATGAATCTGTCTTGGTGAGACTATTTACTTTTCTGTAATCAGTACACATACGGAAAGTCTTATCTGGTTTTGGCACTAAAATACAGGGTGAACTCCAGTCACTTTTACTTGGTTCGATAAAGTCATTCTCCAGTAAATACTGTATTTCTTTCTTCAGATGGTCAAGTTTGAGAGGATTCATTCTATACGGATGTTGTTTTATAGGCGTTGAATTTACTAATTCGACATCATTCAAAATCATATTGGTTCTTGTGGGAATATCTGGAAACAAATGTTGTTTTTCTTTTAGTAGCTGTTTCAGTTCGGTAATCTCGGGCGACATTAGATGAGTTAGTTTCTGGTCCAGGTTATCCAGAATTTCCGAATTTCGAAGAGTAGTCACTTCGTAATCATCAGTATCCGATTTCTCATCTTCATTCAGGTTTTGGACGTGTGGGACAGGTACTACTAAATTAATTGGATAATTTATGTGGTTATCTCTGTCTACATATTGTTTCAACATATTAATATGGCAAAGTTGTCTCTGCTTCCTCCTCCCAGGAGAATTAATAATGTAATTTAAATCACTCACTTTCTTGGAAATGGTATAGGGGCCATACTACTTAGCTTGAAAAGGATTTTGGAGCATAGGTAGCAGAGCCAAAACTCTATCACCTGGCTGAAAACTCCTATCTTTCGCTTGTTTATCATACCTCAATTTCATATTCGACTGGACTGATTTAAGATTATTTCTTGCCACCTCGCAAGCCTTAGATAACCTATGTTTAAATTTAGAGACATAGTACAGAAAATTTAATTCTGACTCTTCAGCAGAAAGAAGTCTTTCTTTCAATAATTTTAATGGACCCCGGACAGAATGTCCAAACACAAGTTCAAAAGGACTGAATCCTAGAGACTCTTGCACTGACTCCCTTTTGCAGCAAACAACAACAATTGCACACCTTCATCCCACTCCCTTTCTGTCCCACAACCACCTGCCCCAATCATACTCTATCTCATAGTAATATGTTTTAATCATATTCTCCACGGTCTGATATTGTACAGACTCAGGGAGACCAAATAGTGTAAAAAACGTGACCAAAGCAATCACTATGGTCTTACTTTTTATATTCCCCAGAGATGAATAGCTTCTGGAAATCCTGTGGACGCACACATAATCATCAACACGAATTGGTTGCCTAACTTGGTCTTAGGTAAAGGGCCGACACAATCTACCATTATGTGGTTCATCAAATGCAGGAATAGGTGACAGCTGAGTTTTGGATATCTTCTGATTGGGTTTTCCCACCATTTGAGAAGCATCACTTGACTTACAAAACTTAGAAACACCACTTTTTAGTTTTGGCCAGTAAAAATGATTTAGGATTTTGTGAAAGGTCTTATTTATTCCTAAATGACCAGACAACGGCGTTTCATGGGCTAAACTAAGTATTTCCTGTCGATATGACCTAGGAACTACAATTTGATAACTAACTGACAACTCGTCACCAGCGGGTACCCCGAGTGGTCTCCATTTCCTCATAAGGACCCCATTCTTCAAGAAGTAACAAGTTCCTTCTTGCGTTTCTTCAGTTTCAGTCATAGCCCCCTGACACAAACAGAAGATATCAGGATCCTCCTGTTGTAAGACAACTAGTGATTGTCTTTTATCACCCTGATTAAAGTTATGAGACTGTGTAGCTGAAAGAGTATCACTGATCAATACTACTTGATTGATCCAAACTAGGAGCAAAAATGACCTCATTAAAAGCCTGACCCAAAAAAGGTGTCCGCTAAAGGAAATACATCCTGTTAAACAACATCATTCTCAAGAGCACGCTTTGCCATAGCTCTGGTAACTGCACAAGCTGGATATAAACCAGGGATTTCTACTTCGATAGGATCAACTCGTTGATCCGTACAAGGCTTGTCAGTTACAAGTGGATTAACCACAACCTTATCTCCCGCTAGGTCATTACCTAGTAATAAATGAATGCCCTTAATAGGCAAAGAAGCCACAGGTCCTATAGTCACTGGTCCCGAAACTAAGTCTGATGACAAATTAACAAAATGGAGAGGGACATTTACATATCCACATCCTACCCCCTGTATTAGGACACTTTCACTAGTAGAAGACTTCTTAGAAAACGGCAAAGCACTTTCCAACAAAAGACTCTGAGAAGCTCCTGTGTCTCTTAATATCTTAATAGGAATAGTCTTAACCAAGTCACCAACAAGTGACACTGAACCCTTCGACATGAATGGTTCGTATTTCTCCATGACAAAATCAGACTGAGGTATGCAAGCCTCACACTAGTATCTTTTCCGATACATGACCGTGACCTTGACTTCTTAGAAACAAGAGCATTTGGGACTGCTCTGTAATTCTGTTGCTTATTTCTCAACCGAAAGCAATCAGAAATAAATAACGTGCCCTTTCTTCTTACAAAAGGAACACGTGGGAACAGATAAGGTTCTCTGATTTGTCTTATCAGAAATTTGATTCTTCACAGCTACACCAGTCTGAGGTCTGTATGTACTCAAACGAGACTGAAATGGTTTCTTAACAAAAACTTGTTGACAGGAAGATTTATTTACAAATTTAATTGTGTGTATCAAAGAATATTCATCAGCTGTACTGGCTGCCTTGTCTAAGATTTCAACTCCTTTCTCATCTAGGTATATTCTAATGTCACTACTGACACAATTCTTGAACTATTCAATCAATATCAGTTGCTTAAGATTATCATAATCCTTATCAACCTTCTTGGATGTACACCATCTCGTAAAAAAACGCTCTTTCTTCCATGCAAATTCCAAATGAGTCTGGGTAGTTTCCTTTCTTCAATTTCTAAAGTTTTGACGATAAGTTTCAGGTACCATCTCATAAGCCCTCAAGACATTTTCTTTGACCACTTTATAATCAGCAGATTGTTCAAATGAGAGCGCAGTATAAACATCACTAGCTTTGCCAGTAAACACACTCTGCAATAATGAGGTCCAATAATCTTTTGGCCATTTCAAATTATCAGCAATTTTCTCAAAAGTGAGAAAATATTTCTCTACCTCCTTTTCTGTAAAAGGGGGGACCTGTCTGATATGTTTGGCTAGATCAAAGTATGAACCCGTATTGTCATGAGAGTGCCCTTTACTGGTCAATTCCAATTCCCTTAATCTAACTTCTCGTTCTTTCTTTCTCTCTCTCTCTCTCTCTTCCATATCCCTTACTTACTTCCTTCTGTATTTCATTATCCCTTACTTTATCCACACTTCTTTCTCTCTCTCTCTCTTATTTTATCCTCCCTTCTTTCCTTCCTTAGCTATATGTAATTTCCTTTCTAAACTAGACGGAGATTTCTTATTTACAGTCGAAACACCCTCTTTAAAAACACCTGTTTGTACCAAATAGTGTATCAAAATACTCCTAACTCTTGTTTCAACAAGGAATCCTTCGCTTCAGTCAGACTATAATGTTTGGCAATTTGAAGTAACTCGTCCTTCTTCAAGGACTCAGATTTCTCCTGGGTAGGATCAGCTATGAAACTCTTTACTTTGGATGTCATAATGAAAGCCTGTTTGTTTCTCTATTTATTTCTTAATCGGGAAATCAAAATGTCAAAGACCACTAACATTTCAAACAATGAAATTCAAATCTTAAAAAGAAACAATTTTCCGAAGTATTAAAATCTCTGAAATATTAAACTTCGAAAATACTTAAATAAATTTAAATCCCGAAATATTCATAAAATTCGGATCCCGAAAATATTCAAATTTCTATCCCGGAATGGCCCCCAATTTCTCTTGTTACTACCATGGGTAATGTAACAAAAGAAAGAATTACTCAAACAAGCTATCAAGATTTACAAACAAATTTAATTTCTTAAAATATTAAATATTTCAAACAAACAAAGTGAAAGAATTAAAAATGACTTTCAGTTTTGAAATTCCAAAATAATCCTAAATTGTTCTATTGTTCACTGGATCAGTGAACAATAGAACAATTTAGGATTATTTTGGAAGGTTATTCAGGAAAGGAAGTTATCCAAAATGAAAACATCACTGTGCTGATGTACTAACAAGAATCAGTTATATCCAAATATTATTAATTCCAAATAAATCCTTGTGAATGTAGAATATCACACAAGTTCTAAAAAGTTTCCAATAATTCCAACGGAGCTGAACAATTCTTAAATCTTTAAATGTCAGTACTTAATCCCAAAAATGTAGTCTGGAAATATTTCTGAAGTAGATAATCACACACAATGAACCAATCTCGTTTATGACCTCTCAAGTTGATGTAATTAGGAAGAATCCAGAACGCAGAGATTACATTTCTTTTATAGTATTCTATACTGCGCCTTTAAAACAAATAAAACTCATTTCTTAATTCCGTCTTAAATAAACATCTTATTATTACGATCTTACGATCTAACTTCTGATCAACAAATGAATCATTCTTTAAATTGCGAAATCCAGGTCAGAACAAAAGTACATACTCACGCGTTAGGTCACGTGACATGACTCATGCTTAACCGACAATATTATTGATTTTCCCAGGACCAATGTACTGGGTCACATTGAAAAGACCGTATATGTACACTACACAAAACAACGGCTATTAGAATATAATACAAAGGTCATAAACCAAATAAAACTATATTATTATTTAAAAAGATGATACATAATTCCGTAACAGACTGATTCAATGGGGGTTTGGTCATCCCACATATTGACATCTTTCTCTACTAATTTAAAGGGGATCAGTACCCCCCATGTTGACAACTTTCTCAACTGATTCAGAGGGGTCAGTACCCCCCATTTTGAGAAGTTTCTTGGCTGATTTAATTAATGTCACTACCCCATTCCAGTTTGACAAATTTCTCGACTTATTCGGAGAGGTTCAATACCTCCCCCATATTGAGAATTTTCTTGACTGATTCAATGGGGGCCAGAACTCCCACCCATTTTGACAAATTTATTGATTGATTCAGTGGGGCCAGTACTCCTCTGTAAGGGTGCAAATTTCTGTCGATCTATAAAGAGAACATTAACTTGGACAGAGAACAATTAATTAGATTTATGAGGACAGGGTGCGTATTGAATCGCTATGCTGCAAGGATTTTAAGGTCTGTGTTGTGAGAGAAACCGATTTTTAATTAAGCATTAGTTTATTTAACAGTCAGAGAAACTGGAAGGGAATAGGTTAACTCAATCTTTGTATCGAAAATGTCAGAGTTGAGATTGTCCGGAATCAGTTATTTGGAAATCTAGAGGGTCAGGATGACCGCAAATTTTGGCGCCTATTTATAAAAGGCGGTAGATATATTTAATCCTGATTGGCTACGCTAAATAAGGGGCGTGTTTCCCCACACGAAATTTCATAGTTTTAATATGCCACATCGCAAAATTTAGTCAGTCTAAACTCCTGCAAGAGGAAGATATTTTTGGCTCCGAGATTGAATTTGTAAGAAATTATCTCGTAAAACAATTATCTAAGGGACCGGATGTCTGGAAAGTTGACGGACACAATTCTGGCGGTAGAAGCGAGCAAGGCTTGAAAGCACAAGGGGAAATAGCTCCACTGACGTAATCCACAGACGTATCCACTTACCTACGTATCTACATACCTACGTATCCACCTACCCACACAAAGTTTGAGGGCATACAGAGGCAAGATAGTCAGAGTGAAAAGAAAGCGAAGGAACCAGTTGAACAGCACGGTGAAGCTGGAGTGAAACCGGAGGAAACCAGGTTATGAAGCTGTACAAGGCAATGACTTCGATTGTTCACTCGATTCTATGATGAATTAATTCTATCATTTAAACAGATCGGCTATTTATATAAGTATATTTGTGTTTAAAATTCGGTGAATGATTTATTTCAAAAGAGAAGTGTATCTTCCAAATGTAATGCATTATCACAGTTTGTTTATGTAATTGATTAAATTGTTATATTTCATGTACGGGGGCTCGTGTTATTCTGTTCTATATATCTGCTCAGATCTCTATTCATTCCATCTATAAGTTTCACAATTTATATTATTATTTACTCGATCCGGGCAATAACACCGAGGTCGATCATCCTCTAGATAACGATAACCACAACAGATACAGATATCTCTATCGATTCAGAGGGTGTCAGTACCACCTCCCATTTTCACAAGTTTCTCTGCGGATTCAGAGGAGGTCAGTACCTCTTACCATTTTGACAAGATTCCCTACAGACTCGTGGGGGTTAGTTCCCCTTCCATTTTGGCAAGTTTCTCTTCTGATTCAGAGGGTCAGTATGCCCTCAAATATTGAGAAGTTCTGGACTGATTCCATGGGAGTGATTGCATGGGAGTCAGTATCTCCTCCCATTTTGACAAATGTATCGATTGATTCAGAGGGGGTCAGTACCAACTATCATTTTGACAACTTTCTCAACTTATTCAGACGGAGTCAGTAACCCCTCTCATTTTGAGAAGTTTCCCGCCTGATTTCAAAAGTGGACTGTACCACCTCCCATTTTGACACCTTCCCAGCCTCCTAGCAGTTACATTTTAAATCCCGACATAGTATGCATGTCCGTTCCTATATCAACTGAAATATGGATGGGATTCACCGCCATTCTCTCCATGTAATGAGAGATCCCACCTTGTTGGGCAGATGAATTTTAGCACTTCTTTGCTAACAGATTGACAGGACTGGTTTTCGAAGTCGTACTCTAAATGCATAAGGATTGGGTAAGTATTATCGAAGAAACATATTTTACTCTAGTAATTGGTTTCTTTCACTCTTTAAACCTAGAGACTTGCCGCTTCTTCAGCTTTAAAACCACTGCAGTTTGTGGTACAGCTGAAAAAAAAATATTTGGGAAAACAGGCTATATATTATTTGCCAATTAAAAAAGGTTATGTTGTAAAATGAAAAATTATCCACACCATTTAAAAATATCTTACTGAAATTATTGTGATTTCGAAGGTATAGTCCAATCTACACACACACAAGCAAAAAAAGGAAACACAAGCACGCCATGACCGTACAAACAAGGGAACATATATCCAATAATTTTTCCCACACCTGAAATCCAAATGTTGCGATATTGTCTATAGAGGAAAAGATTGTATATAAGTTTTCTATGAAGAATTACGGAAAATCTCCTAACAAGTTTATGAAGAATTAAGTTCTCATAATGCTGGTAAAACGATCCTGATTTAAGGGCAATGAAAAGACATTGTGAATGAAACAAAATTATCTTATATTATAGAGAAAGAGATAACTGAAGAGAAGAATAGAGACAGCGATTATCCAGCAGAAAACATAGAACAGCACACAGGCCTTGTAATTTAAACTATAAATATCCGAGATGTATACCATTGTTTGTTCAGGTTACGGTTCACTCTTATTCTTAACAGTGTTAGTGAAAAATGGCCTCATCAAGAGGTAAAAATCATATCCAAAAATGATAAAAATTGACCATTTAGTAAAGGTTTTATAGTAAATGGCTTTACAAAAACGACACAAAATTCTAATAAAAAGAATCATTCGATTGTGGGCAGTTTGAGATTTACGGGTCAAAGTTTAGAGCATCTTGTCAAAAGTCTGAATTAGTTCCAATTCAAAGAGATAGTGAAGTATTTTACACACACTGAATATAAGTTATTAAGCAAAGATATTTGCCCGTATTAATACGTTGATGAGTTTGAAAGATTTAATCAAATAGAAGTTGTCCAGTAGAAACGTTTTATTCGAAATTTAACTATTTAAAACTTTCCAAAGATGACTATCAATATGTTACATATCTCGTGTAACACTTTAAGCGAAAAATATTTGGTCATCCACATGGCAATTATGCTAAGATACGTTGATGTTATGTGACATACTTGACAAATTTAGAAATCTGCGTATTCGAAAACATAAGATATATCCTGGTAATACTTACAGAATAACATAATTAGCTCATGACACAAGTTTTAAAATAAGCGAAATGGAGCATATTAGTACTATGTGTTGTTAATGATGGAAATGGAGCATATTAGTACTATGTGTTGTTAATGATGGAAATGGAGCATATTAGTACTATGTGTTGTTAATGATGGAAATGGAGCATATTAGTACTATGTGTTGTTAATGATGGAAATGGATATAAAAGGAGGAACATCTATGACACCTAATGAATGTGGTAAAGCTAACTATTAATAGTATGTGGATGATCATGAGGAATTTGGAAACGATTGAGAACATGACAACACAAAGCCCTAATTCTTTAATATGTATTTGGATTGTAATTATTATATGGTGAGTCATGTGTCAATATATGCCTGAAAACCCTAGGCGAGCAACTAAGGAACAGATAAAAGAAACAAGCAAATTTACTGCCTTGTAAAGACCAGTTTAAAATGGATGTTATTTTAGATATAGCTCATCAATTACCCAGACATTTACATGACTCTTTTAAAGATGATCCCGTGGCAAAATGAAATTTAATTCCACAAGAAAGTTATTTAGGCGAGTTAAAAAAGAAATTAATAGCTGATAACAAAAATATAAAATCATCAGTCCTGACCCATTTTTCACTCTCAAAAAGAGAGAAAAAGATATATTATTCTTTACCGTAACACAACGATATATTTACAGTTAGAACAAAGCTAAGAAAGAGGTTACAGAGCCGTGCTTTATAAACAACAACATTGATTTACGACGTAAGAATGAACAGAATAAAAGTTTAAGACAAAATATGATAAAAGACTTTTTTTCAAATTAATGAATAATGCTGCGTTCGGAAAGCAACTGGAAAATCGAGTAAGATAACCGTTGAAAAAATATGCTTAGATAAAGACAGAAATTTTACTAGTACCATAAAGATATATCCTTAACCAAAACGATATGTATAGACTTGGTACTTGTGAGTTTGAAAGATAAAAGAATTCAGCGAACTAAACATATTTTACAGTGCTTGAATTACCCAAATGAATAATGAACGAATTCTATTAAAGTTCAAAATCATTACTGGAAGACTATAATGTTACTGGTGACTGACAGAGATTCCTTATGTGTCCATGTCACAATAGAAAGTTTTTACAATGACATAAAAGACAATATTCAATTTTATGACATTATCGCATTTAATATTAGATTTGTGAATAAGAAGGTACCATCTTATGAAATATGCTTGTGGTATACCTATGTTAGAAATATGCGGATTAAAATGTAAGTTATATTCTTTCAGAACTTATAAAATGGAAAGTATGTTAAGGTAATAACAACGCGTGATAAAAAGTCTGAAATGTCCCTTGTTATTTTTAATAAGACAGTCAAGAAATACATTTGCAGAGGTTCTATAATCATGAAATTTACACCATTATTATGAATAAAGTAGCATGTTCTTGCAATGATGACAAGGTTAACATTATTGATAATCCTCTACAGCACCACAGGGATACTATAAACTGAAACAATAGTAGAATAATCAACAAATAGCAAAATATATGTTATAAGGTGATGCAAGTAAACGAGTTCAACAAGAAGCAATCACAAGGAAAAAATTGCCAGATAGAAGAAAACAAAGATTACTTCAGAGAATAACGAAAAGAGTTCCAGTGACATAAAAAAAAATCATCATAGACAAGGCTTCTACCGGAAGAACAGGGACAGTGAGTTACAAAATTCAAACATTTAGATAACCGACACTGGAATGATGAAAACTATAACATTTCATACTGGTGCCCTTAGAGCATAAAGTAAAATCTCAAGATCTTCTTGGAGTACCATCAATTAAGTTTTCAACTGATTGGTTAGAGTACTTTTAAAGTTACAGGTATTGACAATTCTCATTCTGCTCTTTTAAAAATTTGTTCTACTTTTAATCTCTCTAATGCTGAAAAACAACAAATGTTTTAATATGAGAAATTTGAGTCTTATAGGAAAGTCTCTGGATCTTCTTGGAGTACCATCAGTTAAGTTTTCGACTGAATCGTTAGAGTACTTTTAAAGTTGCAGGTATTAAAGATTTTCATTTTGATCTTTTAATCTCTCTAATCCTAAAAAACAACAAACGTTTTAATAGGAGAAATGTGAGTCTTATTGATGTAAAAAAAAAAAAAAAAAAAAATGATAGAAGAACAAATATTAATTTGCCATGAAATATAGAGATAGAGATTTTGTTTAAATTCTTTTTCTTTGTGTTTTACAGCACATCAGTATATGAATAACGTACATAGGCACGTAGAGTAAAATTCCTTGCCCATGACATATCAATGCAGCGTATCCGGGCTGATCCTATTGCATTGAGATATAGATAAATAACTTTTTAACTGTTGAGTGATAAGTAGTAATTTTAACGGATGAGCTTGAAGAGCGCTGAAACAATATTACTCTGTAACGAACTCATTTTCAAATGGGAACTATAACCGCATAGATATTTACTTCTTTTTATATTCTGTTTTAGTTTTCTCAAGCATTTATTTCTGCGTATTTAAAGGTATACTCTCCATCACATCCTTATGCTTGATATGAAACAAGAACGGAAATCTATTCTCGCGTAGGTCCTTCGCGATAGAATCGTATTTCTGTACTGAAACTCATGTACTTTTTCCAAAATGTCTGCCGCAGCAGGATGACTAGATTAATTGCTTTTTTCATCAAATGGCCGGAAGTTGCACAGTCTTCAATTTGGAGACGAGTGTTTGTTCTTTGATAAGTGCTAATAAGTTACTCTAACAATTTATTTAATGTGTCATAATGATTGGTAACAACCACTTTATCATCTTTAAGAGCAATTTTCCATCATAAGCCTTATTAAACAGAAAGATGACATATTTTTGTACGATGTACTAAAAAATCATACTTCGCGTCTAATAAATACAGTTGGTCACATTGCATACAATTATATAAGATACATTTATTTCGCAAAACACAATGAAATGGAGTTGGTTGTTTTGAATGTTGATCTGAAAATCCGCACAAAATAAATATATATTTTATTAGCATCGACAATATTTTCTCTGCTGATATTTAAATAGATACTTTGTTGAATATTATTGCAATGGAAGCTGTAATCCTGCGTAAACTGGAGATCTGTCCAAATACAACGGTGATTCGTATAAAAGTTAGTGTAACACGCCATGTAAGTCACTTGTATGTGTTTCTGTCTTTCGTCCTAAAACTACTCTTTGACTTTATAAAATTTTTTCTTCATTTGTATTGTGGAGACTATATCATGTTGGGAATTGCCTTCTATGGTAATATCAATTCTTTCTATAGCTGGATCAAGATACTTCTCCAGTTTTGTTTCGGGGGTCATCTTACTTGCAATAAAAATACCTTTAGGCCTAATTCTTGGTGAATCGAGCATGACATTGGGCCTCATTCATGGTTAAACGAGTATGACATTGGGCCTCATTCTTAGTGAATCGAGTATGGCATTGGGTCTCATTCGTGGTCAAACGAGTATGACATTGGGCCTCATTCTTAGTGAATCGAGTATGACATTGGGCATCATTCATGGTTAAACGAGAATGATATTGGGCCTCATTCTTAGTGAATCGAGTATGACACTGGGCCTCATTCATGGTTAAACGAGAATGACATTGGGCCTCATTCTTAGTGAATCGAGTATGACATTCCTCAAAGTGATGTTAGCGATTTATAAGTGTACAAGAACGAAGTAGAGGCTGCAGTAAAGGCGCTAAAGACGGGGAAATCAGCTGGGGTAGACAATATACCAGCAGAACTTGTTAAAGCAGGAGGAACGTCCATGATAGATGTCCTCACAACAATCTGCAACCAAATCTGGCAAACAGGAGAATGGCCCACCCCATGGACCCAGTCTCTGATCGTGACTCTTCCTAAAAAAGGGAATCTACAACTATGCCAGAACTACCGAACAATCAGTCTCATCAGTCACCCAAGCAAGGTTATGCTTAAGATCATCCTCAAGAGACTGAAACCCCAACCAGAGCATATCATTGCGGAAGAACAAGCAGGTTTCAGAGCAGGACGTAGCACTACAGAACAGATCTTCAATCTCAGAATCCTCTGTGAAAAATATATCCAGCATCAACAGAACCTCTATCATGTCTTCATTGATTTCGAGAAGGCTTTCGACAAAGTATGGCATACAGCCTTCTGGGCCACCATGCGGATATACAACATAAACGCAAAACTAATCCGCACTATCGAAACCCTGTATGACAAGGCGACTAGTACAGTTCTCGTCAATCGCAACATAGGAGACTGGTTCAGAACCACAGTCGGAGTCAGACAGGGGTGCCTTCTCTCACCCACTCTCTTCAACATCTACCTGGAAAGGATCATGTCCTACGCCTTGGAAGACCATGAGGGCAGTGTCAGTGTTGGAGGCAGAACAATCACCAACCTGCGTTTCGCTGATGATATCGATGATTTAGCAGGAGATGAAGAAGAAATGGAAACCTTAGTGAACCGTCTCAATCAAGCATCACTAAGATATGGGATGGAGATCAACGCTGAAAAGACAAACCTAATGACAAACAACCCGAGTGGCATCCAAAAGGAAATAAGAGTGAATGGACAGAAGCTGGACACAGTAACAAGCTTCAAGTACCTAGGTGCTATCGACTCTGATGAAGGTTCAAAACCTGAGGTTCTTTCCAGGATTGCGCAGACAACAACTGCTCTGGCTAGGCTGAAGCCTATTTGGAAAGACAGCAACATCACGCTTGGGTCCAAGATCAAGCTTATGCGCTCTCTCGTCATGTCCATATTCCTATATGCATGTGAACAGAAATAGAGAGAAGAATCCATGCCTTAGAGATGAGATGTTATCGAAGGATCCTGAAAATCTTATACTTAGACCACGTCTCTAATGCGAAGGTGCGCACTAAAATCCAAGGCGCAATTGGACCTTATGAAGATCTGCTCACCACTGTGAAGAAACGCAAACTAAGATGGTATGGTCACGTCTCACGCTCAACTGGCCTGTCAAAGACAATCCTACAGGGCACAGTGAGAGGAAAGAGAAAACGAGGCAGACAGAAGAAGAGATGGGAAGACAATATCAAAGAGTGGACAGGCATTGACTTTGAAAAGTCCCAAAGAGCAGTGGAGAACAGGGCGAAATGGAGAGAGATTGTCGCAAAGTCATCAGTGGCGCCCATACGACCAGCAAGGTTACGGGAGAAATGAATGAAACGAAAAGAAAGACATTCCATTTCCATATCGATGGTGTATGGATTGAGCTATATAATTGTATTGTTTGGTTTGGTTTTTGTGGGTTTAACGCTATTTTCAGCACATGACATGCTATACGTGGCGGCCAGTATATTTGATGGAGAAAGAATCTGGGAAAAATCCCGGGAAGAACCACCGACCCACGGGAAGCCACTGGCAAGCTTTCTCACATACCCACATTGGCCGATCCAAGACTCAAAACCACGCGAACAGGTGAAATGTCAGTGATCTGTAAAGGTGAGAGACTTAGACCACCCGGCCACCCGGAGGCCCTCGATATAGGATTGTAGGTTATCGTGTTGTATTCCAAACACATTGTTGCACTGTTTTCCAAATCGGAGTTTTGGTATGTCTATGACTTCTCAAGCTTTAGCAAGTGTAAAACAAAACTGAGTATCCTGAGGTTAAATCAAAGGATACAATGGACAGAGTGATCTGAGAGTATTTTAAAGTCAAAAGGTGTTATAACCTTTTTCGTGCACTGTATACTGTAGAGATTACTTACCCGTATTTTGTGCATTAGCGACACCCGATCTTGGCGTTATAATTCCCTGTTATAACCGAATAGTTTTAAGAGACTCTGGCAACCGCAGATCTGTATAAGTCATCCAAATAGTGTGATGATTCGATTGAAAAAAAGTAATTACTTTCATTTGAGAGGGTGAAATCTTTCCCAATAATTCCTCCCGAATTGTTGAGCACCGAAGTGTTCGTATCTCCTATGATGTGTATGTCGCACGTTACAGAAACATGGAACGAAAGTTGATTGTACCATTTTTGAACGTTTGCTTAGGTTTAATGCTACATGAAATTTTTGTAATAATAGTGTAGGTCGGGATGAGAGATTTTACTCCTGGAGGAATTTTCGTTGTGTCTGTTTGTGTATGTGTGTGTGTAATACATTTAATGCCGGTGGTCATAATTCACTGTTTATTAATAATTCCAAAAGCCTGTGACCCGCATAAACAATAACCCCTATTACAAGGGCCTGAAGGATATAGCCGTACTCTATTTGAGGGTTGACAAAAAAATCATTAAGTGTAGATTCCTCAGGTTTAACGAATATGAACATATAAATTGAAAGCATTATCAAATTGACTAAAATACTGAGTAGCCAATTTCTGTTCCATCATCCTTAGATTTAAGTAATACAATGTTGTTGCTTTTTGTTTTGTTTTGTTTTATGGGGGAAGGATGGGGGATTGTTTCATTTTTATTTTAGTTTTTTATTCCCCTTTATATTTGTCTACTTTTTTTCTTAAATTCTTTCATCGCTTGCATATGAGCACCCCATGGCCCCAATGAACTCATTACATTACCACCCATAAAACCCACGGCATGGGTTATAGGTGTTCCGGGGACAATACCGACAGCGGATGCTTTTATTTAAGAGTAACTAATTTTGATGCTGCAACCGCTTTTAATTTTACCTGTTGCAAGGATGTAATGATAGGTTTTGTCTGCTTCGCCGTGAAAGCCTGAAACATTGCAGTCTTGAGGTAGAATAACTTTGAGCCTACAATGTACAAATAACAAGTTTTTTTTTTTGCAAAGTGTATAAAATAAATTATTACATCTCCTTCACACTCCAGTTTTAACCCAAACTTTAAAAAAAGAATTAATCATCCTATTATCCTCAGCTTCAAAAAATAGATTAAAGAAAATGGTATATAAACCAGGTTTACTTTTATAAAGTAATTTAGCAAAAGTAAAAGCAGGTAAAGTAGCAATGATCTCAATAGATCAGGTGCTAACCCTAATTAGAGATATTTTAAACGAGACACAAAGCCTAACTGAAAACAAAGAATTATCATTTGATAATCTTTGCAATAAAATTGTCGCCATTGCGAATAAACTGCGAACTCAAGTAGAGGGTAGAGGGGGGAAATAGGGAATTAAATGCATAACATAGAAAGCTAAGATAAGTATTTACAAAAGTTATAAACGTAAATAGATTACAACAAGTATGATCAGGTGCTAACCCTAATTAGAGATATTTTAAACGAGACACAAAGCCTAACTGAAAACAAAGAATTATCATTTGATAATCTTTGCAATAAAATTGTCGCCATTGCGAATAAACTGCGAACTCAAGTAGAGGGTAGAGGGGGGAAATAGGGAATTAAATGCATAACATAGAAAGCTAAGATAAGTATTTACAAAAGTTATAAACGTAAATAGATTACAACAAGTATGAATACAAAAACATCAATAAATATATGGCAGTGGAATTGCAGAGGCATTAGACTACAATGCGCAGAACTTGCAATCAAAATCTTAAAAGATAACAACAAACCGGACGTGGTGTGCTTGCAGGAGACCCTCCTAAACGATAAATCCAAAAATCCACCAAAAATCTCGGGGTACTCAACGAAGTACTGCAAGCATAGACCAGGGGGGAAAAATGGCGGAGGCCTAGCAATATATGTTAGCGACGCCATCTCGAGTGAGTCCGTAGAGATTGCTCGACCAACCACAAACGAGAACATTGCCCTCGAACACCAAACAATTAAAATAAATACAGGGAACACTCCGTTATTTATAGTAAATATGTATGACCCAGGGGGGATGAATACACTGAAACCGAAACCTTTAAATCAATAATTAATAATCTAGGAGACAACACCATAATATGTGGGGATTTCAACGCCCACAGCAAACAGTGGGGAGGAGACAAATTGGATAGGAGAGGCACAATTATTAAAAAGTGGGTCTCGACCTCCAATTTGGTTATGATGGAAACGGCACAAGAATCAACCCGACAAATGGGAAGATATCAGCCATTGATCTTACCATATGCACACCCAAGATCGCGGAAACTACCGACTGGGAGGTAGATCAATCAGGGACCCTAGGAAGTGACCACTTCCCAATAAGGACCACTTTCCACACTAAAATTCATAAAAACTTCAAGACTAGCACTCCCAAATGGAGATATGACAAGGCGGACTGGGGGTCGTTCCGTTCTCTCTGCGAAGAGCTTGCATACGCTCGGCTACACAGCGAAGACATAGACACTTTTTATCAAAATATAATAGATGCACTGTCATCAGTGGCCGAACGGTGTATACCAAAGACGGGAGGAGGGGCCGGTAAACAGTCCGTACCATGGTGGAATAACGACTGTAAGCAAGCTATAAAGGAGAAAAAGAAAGCCCTAAATAGGTTCAGGCATACCAAAAACTCCATTGACTTTCTTGCTTACAAAGAAACAGAACAAAATACAAAAAACATCATAAAACAAGCTAAACAAGCATCATGGAAGTCATTCTGCTCATCTCTAAACTACAAAGTCAATTCAAAACAAGTTTGGGATAAGATTAAAAAACTATGGGGAAAAGGAGGGAAAACATCCCCCAAACTAGCAGGGTTAACCACCGATTTGGAAAAAGCCGAAAAATTGGCCCAGCATTTTGCTAGTATGAGCAGTAACGGAAACCACTCTTAAAATTTTAAAAAACATCGTAAAATGGTAGAGGAAAAATATCCCCACTTGTTCGCGGACAAGGGAGAAAAATCAAACCCCCTAAACATTGAATTCACCCTATATGAATGGAAAATGGCATTAAACAGGAAAAGTAAGACAACTGCACCCGGGGAAGACACGCTAGGTTACGACATATATAAAAATCTCCCTGAAAAAACGGCCTTGATGGTTTTATGCATGTTGAATGCCTCATGGAGGACGGGAAAAATTCCAAAAAAATGGAAACACTCAATAGTAGTAGCAATCCCGAAACCCGGAAAGAGCCCAGCAGACATAAACGCATACAGGCCGATATCCCTAACAAACAGTCTCTGCAAAATCATGGAGACCATGATAAACAATAGGGTTAAATACCACCTAGAAAGCAAAGGGCTGCTATCCCACAATCAAAGCGGCTTCCGTAATAAACGATGCACATTGGACCAGATAATGCGACTGGAGTACAGCATCAGACTCGCATTCAATGTCAAAAGAAAAAGGGACCGTAACCTAATCGCGATCTTCTTAGATCTAGAGAAGGCTTACGACCTAATGTGGACCAAAGGACTTATAGCTAAGTTGAATCACTACGGAATATCAGGCCGACCACACTCTTGGATAGCGGAATTTCTCACAGGTCGAAGCATCCAAGTCAGGGTTGAAGACAAATACTCAGAATGCCAAAATGTAGAAAACGGCACCCCCCAGGGGAGCGTTCTGAGTCCGACCCTTTTCAATCTAATGATAAATGACCTTGAGAAATCGATCGACCCGTCCTGTTTGGACCTGTCTTAGTTCGCCGACGACAGCGGAATCTGGAAAGGGGGAAACTCCGACAGCGAAGCTGTGGTCGGAGAGCTGCAGGTGGGACTTGACAGGATCGGTAGATGGGTCGACAGGTGGGGTTTTAAAATGTCACCTGGAAAAACAGTAGGCGTCATGTTTTCCCCCAAAACAAAATTAAGACAGAAACCCCCAAAATTATATTTAAATGGGGTCCAAATTAAATTTGAAAAATGTGTTAAGTTCCTAGGCATGCTCTTTGACGAGCATCTGACCTGGGAAAAACACATAGAAGAACTAGTGAGACGATGCGGACAGGACCTAAACCTCCTCCGGAACCTTAAAGGCTCCGATTGGGGGGCGGACCCCGCAACCCTCCTAATCCTATACAAAACCTTAGTTAGGTCTAAACTAGACTATGGGTGTCAAGCGTACATCTCGGCTCTACCCAATAGTCTTAAAAAATTAGATGCGATCCAACGGAAAGCTCTAATTATATGCACTGGAGCTCTCCGAAACATTTCCGGAGAAGAGCTCAATGTCCTAACAGGAGAAACCCCCCTCAATTTGAGACGGGAGGAACTCCTACTGAGATATAGTGTCAGGATTTCTGTCCACCCAGATACGCATCTTACCCAAAAAGCCCTCCAAAAATGCGATAAACCATTCCGACACAAAATATTAAAAAGCCTACCAGGAGGAAAAAAAACACATGAACTAAAAAAAGAATTAGACCTGCACAATCTCCAGGCGGAAATTATTAAATACCCTGACAGCGCCCCCTGGACAAATAAGCCGCCATTGTAAATCTAAACGCTTTATCATATGGAAACAAAAACGAACAACCAAATGAAATGAGGGCGAAAATCATGGAAGAAATAGGGAACAAATATGAAGGGTATACCGCCATATATACAGACGGCTCAAAAACCTCCGACCCAGAACGCACTGCAGCCGCAATGGTTATCCCTGGGGAGGGCATCACGCTGGGGGCGAGACTTCCTGATCTCTGCTCTATCTATACAACGGAATTCTGGGCTATAAAACAAGCCATTGAGTGGGCCCTAGAAACCAAACAATCAAAAGCAGTTATCATCAGCGACTCCCTTAGCGTGCTGCGCTCCCTGGAATCGGGAAATTCCACCAGTAGGGAGAACATTCTCCGAGAAGTCGGCTTTACACTAAAAATTTTAGATCAAAAACACCAGACAGTGGAATTCATGTGGGTACCCTCTCATATTAACATCCCTGGAAATGAGAGGGCCGATAGGGAAGCAAAAAACAAACTAAATGAGGCCGAAATCCAAACTCTGGACTATAGCGTCCATGAAATTTATAGTACCATCAGGAAAAAAATTAATTTAAAATGGCAATCGGAATGGGACAAATCCAACAAAGGGCGCAAACTCTACGATTTGCATAAGAAAATTAACAGAAACATTGAATTTCCAACACTGGCAAATCCGCACGACCACAAAATTATAAATAGGATAAAAGCCGATAAAACACTTCTAGCAAACAGCTTTGGACAATATATGTCGGGACTAAATACAGCAGGAATTAACTGCCCACACTGCCCCACACCTGAAACCTTGGAACATGTTTTTAACATCTGTTATAAATACAACAATGAAAGGAAAAAATTCCAAGAAAATCAAACCAAGCTAAAATCCCCAACTACATATCCGGATTTCCTCAAAGAAGGAAATAAAAACATGAAATCCGTATACATCAACATAGTGGGGTATATCTCAGAAATAGGAAAAAGGGGCAAAATATAATTATAAAAAAATACCTAATAATACATAATCACAACAAAAACGCTTAAAAATTATCTTAGTAGATAACAAAACACTAGCGGGATAAAGGCGAAGGACAAATTCCCTCTTAAAGGGAGTACCTTAAAAGGGCTGGACCCTTTATCCCTGAAAAGTGTAAAATAGAACAGTAGAAATAAATAAAATACCTTTAGGCAACAATAATATATAGATTTACCATGATATTAACAAAAATCGGGGATATAAATTAAAGACAACATTAACAGACCTAGCACCGGAAAAATCTTTTTTTTTTTTTTTTTTTCTCTCTTTCTATTCTAACAAAATATATACCATCACGACATCGATCCCCTACTAAACAAATAACCTTAACCTCTGTCGTACAGAGTGGGCTCTGGTCTGATGCGAGATTTTCGGTCACGCTATTAAACAGGTGCTAGGTATCATACTAGCATTCACCTGGGCGGAATCCCTGCGTATCCTCAAGGTGGGAGTGATCGTAGGATTTTCTGCTTCCCAAAGCACTGGTGCCTGGAAACATACGGGCATGCCAGGACTGAATCCTTGCTAGGGCCGGAAGACTAGTCCTGAGATAGTCAGTCTCTCTCTCTCTCTTCCCCTTTTTTTTTTCTCTCTCTCCTCTCACCCATAATAGAATGAAAACTACATTCTTTTCAACCCTAAATTATCAAAACAATAAGGTGATCATAAACCCTGATCATCAGGCCCTCTTGCCGCACAATGTGGCACTCGATTGGAAAAAGATCAAAATTAAACTAACGAATATAAGGGCGATATATTAAATGTAACAACTATACCCCAAAATAGTAACAATATAAGGTGGTCATAAACCCTGATCATCAGACCCAGCCACACAAGGTGGCACCAAATTGGATAAATTAACTTAAGAATATAGTTAGAAATAAAAACCACACGTAAATTAATCGCATAAGGTGGTTACAAGTCCAAACCATCAGGCCCAAACTGCACAAAGCGGTTACTAAACTTCTGAAACGTTTTTAATACTAAAGTACCTGTACAACTAAATTAGCTTTATAAGGTGGTTCTAAATCCCGAACCATCAGGCCCAGCTACACAAAGTGGCAACTCCCCCCCAATTTTTTTTTTTTTTTTTTTTACAACGACAGACATTGTTTTTATATATTTTATTTTTCTTTCTTCTCTCTCTCCTTAACCAATAACAACAGCCATGTGATACAAAACATAACCTTCAAAATTTGTTATACTTCAGCAAATACTTTCTTCTTTCGGCAAAATTTATCTAAATTATTAAACGTTAAATAACCCTGGACCAGCTGGAGCAACCTGAAACGCGATGGCGCAGCCAGCCGACCCTTGCCTCCTTTGCCACGCCCTGACAGAGTCATCGCAACAAATAAGTAATCCTGTAAACATTGCGGTTCTATTCCTATGAACAGGAAAAATTATTCAAAAAAATTTAGAATTTAAATACACGCACCCCTCCATATCACTCCTTCAATGAACCCCCTTAGTGGGGACACCATGTAGCGATGGAGCGGTGCGAAAATAGCGTCCATACACGCAAAAATTTCAGTCTAGTGGATTGCAGCTCTGTAACACACTGGACAAAAATAATAAGTGTGAATAGCACACATTCTAATCCCTCATTGCGTGCTTCGCACGCAATGGGGGTAAATCGTCGTACATGCCCGAATGGGCGCACACGACGTTAATTTAAGCATCATCATCATCATCAGTCGCACCATTCATCGTCAACTGAACAAGAAGACCAGAATGACAACCGTTGAGAATCTGCAGGAAGCCTAGGATGTGATGGTGGGGGTGGAGTCCCTGGTAGAAAGGATGGTAAGGTATTGGCGATACCCAACCACTCTACCCTATGTCACCACCCAAGTGGCAGCCCTAACAACAGCGAGGAGTCTGGTGTATGATGTGATGGTAGAGGAATCCCAAAAGATGAAGACCTCTTCTACCATTTCACCCTGTCGAGTAGGGTTGCTCAAGAAAGCAGTGGACTTGCTGGAAGGGGTGGAGCACTTTTTACACCAGGTACAGGAAGACTTGTGGTTGTATCCACCCCTTAGCAGTGTCAGAAGAGAAGCGGCTGCCCTTCTCACTGTCCAGAGTCTTGTGAAACAAGTCATGGAGAAGGAGGTGGCCAGCATCAAGAAGGCTTGGGCCGAGGAGAAAAGAAGGAGCAGGCAAAGAGAGAAAGGGACTTCCATCGCCTGAACGATAATTGGATGAAAATCCAGAAGTTCAGGCGATTGGGACATCCTGACTGGCTCCCTGAAAAGAAGAAGGAGAAGAAGAACATCCTAGGCTTCCTGAAAAGATGGTGGAAGAAGAAGTAAAAAAAACCAACGGCCTTTTTCAGGACCACTCACTTTTCAAAAAAAGACCATCATCCATTATTGCCTTTAAAAAAAATTGTTTGTGTGTGTGTTTGGTGTATGTATATATTCTATCCCTCTTAAAATATTTCTGTCCCTCTAAAAATACTTCTGTCATCCCAAGTGCCCTGTATTATTTTTTCTATTGTCCCCAATTGTCTCCGAGAACAACTGAGCTCCCCTGCAGCGAAGCGCAGAGTGACGTCAGACGCGAAGTATACGGTATACGGGTTGATGGTAATAGTATACAAGCGCACTTACTAGATACCACACATGACGTCACTCTGTAGAGACCCCACCATGTTCATTTCCCGTTTGGCTCTCAAGTGCCCCCGCATGTTCATTTCCCGTTTGGGTCTATAGTGCCCCCTCCATGTTAAATTCCCGTTTGGGTCTATTTACCCCCCCCCTTTACTACTTACAGGGGACAAATTCGCCACCGGACCGGGACTCGAACCCTGGACCTCTCTAACTTTATACGGGCGCTCTATCAACCCGTTCTTGCGACATATTACTTTAGGTTTCCAAGCAGACCCAAACAACCAAGGGACAAATAAGGGGATAAAATCAAAATATTATAAGCAGAGGATCTGATCGTCCGTATGTGGAAATACTATGCATCTGCGATGTATATGATTATTACTTCCTTTAGCCTCCACATTTGTTGGAACTCGCAAAACGAGTTTCGTCCAAACTTTTTTAATGTTTGAGAAAATCCCTGACTACAAGATATCAAAATAGGGTTTAAATGAAGGTGCATAGAGAAGGGGATCTTATGGTCCAAATTGTTCATTCTACCGACTGCGCACAACTAAAGTCATCAATACTTTGACGATTCCTTCTGGGAATTGAACAGATTTCTAGATAAAATTTATAAAGAAAGTTCCGTGTCAAAATCGTTTGGAGGGAATCAAATAGTCTATAAATGGACATAAGATGTAATCTGCATAGCTTTTTTTGTTAATAGCTGCAATATATTTATCTTCCAAGATCTCAAAATCGGCTACACGAATGTTGTCTAAACTTTTCCTACTGTTGGAACTGATAACTAACTAAAAAGTCTCAAAAAGGGGTTGAAAACAAACTTATCTAAGTAGGGGTTGAAGTAGTGTTAAATATTCAGAGAATCGGTTCTCTCTGTAACAGCTTTATCCAGCCGGTACCCATAAGGACACACCTATTCTCCAATTCCTCTCAACGTTTCTCGTCAATACTTCTTCTGGGAGTTGAACAAATCCCTATTTTATATTAAATGCGGAGGAAGGGTCCATGTCAACGTTCTTTAAAGAAGGGATATTAGGGTCCATATTTAGTGGTCAGATGTAGTCTCCGGGGTTTTTTATAGCTATCAATTTGAGCCTCCTATTTCTCGAAATCAGCTCAACGCATTTTGTCAAAACGTTTCCTATTGTTGGCGCAGATCCCTAGCTAGAAAGTGTCAAAGATGGGTTGGAGTCAGAATTCTCTCCAAGTCTGGGTTCACGTAAGTAGAATAGGACGGCGATTTAGGTGTCTATGGGAATCCTCTGTTAAAAAGGTCGGAAGATTCTGAAAGTCTGTGGGAAATGAAGATGGTGTCATAATTTTTTGCGACATTATAGCGACAAGGGGAAATCCTATGTCTATTTGTTTTATCTTTTATAAATTCTGTATGAAGTTCAAGAGAGCGGGGAAAGTGTTAGAAATATTGACTATCCTAAATTTAAGATTCTCAATGGCAGCAAGTTGTATATCAAACATACTGAGTATCAAGTCAGGCAAATTCTAATTTATCAGTTTTTGTGACAAATGTTACAAATTTGCTAACCTTTGCAGTGAATGACATTTGTTTATGTTACATTGTTCGTACTACATTTCATAAGATGAGTTACATTGTGACTGTTTGGCGAAAGCGATTTTCGATTTTTACCAATTCACTGGCAGCAAATTTTGTTATAAAAATATTAAGTGTCAAGTGAGACATATTTTGGTTCTTCAGTCAGTTTGTTACAAAATGCAGCACTTGGGTGTCAAGATCGGAAATGCTACGTCAAAACATAGGTTTAACATTATGGGTTTCTAGTCGCCATTTAAGCCATCGGGAACACATCCTTATTAAAAGTGGTTGACTTCGAATGGAACCATGTGATCTTTAATGGGATTAACATTACGCCGTAGTTTTAACGTGCTGGTATCTTTAGCTGCTAACGGAAAATGTAATGTTAAAAACTACGCTTACTATTCAACGCGCCATTAGGAGTGACTATCATCCACTTCTCTACTGATCACACACGGTAGGATGTAAAAGTGTAGAGAGAGAGAGAGAGAGAGAGAGAGAGAGAGAGAGAGAGAGAGAGAGAGAGATCAAGTCCATAATTTTTTCAAAACTAAAATGGCCCCTTTCACAGCCCGCTAAAATCCTTTTGGAAAAGAGATACTATACAAAGGATTTCCAAATTAAACAAACGCTAAATCAGTCCATCATAAAATTGTGTAAATATGTGTGTGGTTTGAATATCTTATCCAGACTTTACAAAAAAAAAAAAAAAAAAAATTAAGACAAAGAAACACTTACATTTTTTTAAATAGATTCTCGTTAATAAGAATCAGAATGAAATTTCAATAACACATCACAAAAGTTAGTTTTTATTTCCCCTTTTTTAACTGTCTTTCTGCTTTGAATATAGGAATACAAGGCAACGTTAATGAAAAAAATATTGTTTTTCTTGTTGTTCGTCTTTCGAGTTTAAAGATGACCATAACATCACTAACTGGTTTGGTTTCTGTGAGTACGCGAGTGGCTGATCAGGCCAATTTGTGCTCTGAACTGTCTGTGGCACACTTGACAGGAGATGCCGCTTGGGTTTGCTTGATCGATTGAGGACGTGCTGCATTCCTGAGATTTACGCTGCGCACACTTCTGCACTGCCTCTGCAGTTCTCCTCCATTCAAAGTCTGAAGCTCCAGTATGGATGAGACTCCGCCAGGAGTGAGATCTTCCCAATACTCAGGGTCAATGTTGAAGTTTTTCAAGGATGACTTGAGGAAATCTTTGAAGCGTTTCTTCTGACCACCCTGAGATCACTTTCCCTCCTTCAGCTCGCCGTAGAAGATCTTCTTTGGTAGTCGATCTTCTGACATCTTGATGACGTGTCCTGCCCATCTCAACTGTGATTTCATCAGCATAGTGTGGATGCTTGGGATGCCTGCCCGTGTGAGAACCTCAGTGTCTGGGACCCTGTCCTGCCATCTTAACCTCATCAGTTTCTTCAGGCAGCCCATGTGAAAATGGTTCAGCTTCTTGGCATGGCGTCTGCACACCATCCAGGTTTTGCAAGCATGCAGCGGGGTCGGCAACACAATGGCTTTGTAGACCTTCAGTTTTGTTTGCAGACTGATGCCTCTGCGCTCCCACAGATTTGCACGTAGTCTGCAAAAGGCCACACTTCCTTTTGCAATTCTGGCCTTGGTTTCATCATCGATGTGGACCGTGACAGTGTGCTGCAAAGATAGGTGAACTTGTCCACTGCCATAAGGGTATGGCCATTTACTGTGATGGTAGTCTCTATGTAAGACTTTCCTGGTGCAGGTTGATGCATCACCTCTATCTTCTTGATACTGATTGTGAGACAGAAATTGTTACAAGCTCAAGAGAAATGGTCCATACTCTGTAGCATGTCAGACTCAGATTTGGCATTCAGGGAACAGTCATCAGCAAATAGGAGATCATGAAGAGTCACTTCCTGTAACTTCATCTTTGCCTGTAGTCTTCTCATATCTGAGATCAGATCTGTACCATTTTCATTCAGGACCAACTAGTTATCATAAATATTCTGGTAAAAACGCATTGTTGATATGACTTTCCATTTTAGGGGACATCAATAAAAAGTACATTACTCGAAGAATCTGAATAAATATGGTCAATTTAAGTTCAACTTTTCTAGGGACAACCATAGCTGGATCATTTACATGCTGAACCAGTTCAAATGAGGCCATGAAACTGAAATCATGTATATTGTAATGATCCCTAGGTTTTCCGTTTTAAGTTTATCAAAGAAAAAATGTGTATGTATGTATGTATATTCCTTTAAGTTCAGTAAGAGCTACCCCCCCACCCCCACCCCAAAGAAAACCCTGCAAACTGTATGATCTGCATAGTGGACCTTACTTCAGTCTACACAGAATTTGTTTTGGTTCACACTTCAATGAACTTAAAACAATAAACTGATCAGTCCTTATAATTAAATTTTACATCAATAAATGACAGAATAAAGAAAATTTTGTCAAGATTGTATTAAATATATATAATCTGATTGCTGATTTTTATTTTTTTACCATGTACGAATACATACAAATAATGCCAAATATCCATAATTTGCATACAGCCAATCAGGAAACAGACTTGGCACAAATTGCCCCCTTGTAAGTACAATCATTATACATAGAACCCCTATTGTACTTCAAAGTCATTTTACCCAAAATGAAATATATGGTGGAGAAATATGCATAAAATTATTTACTAAATACAATATTGAAATTTAGAAGTCTCCACCAAAGAAATTAAGGCTGTTTTTTCCCTACTTTTTTCAATATATAAACAAAATGATATAACTGTAAAATTTGCCATTGTGTGTATGAAACTCATTAATGCATTAAGTGTTAAAAATACTCTGTATGAAATTATTCCTTTGGGTTATATAAGCGGACAAAACCTTACAAACCTGTGTAAAGCACAAGATCAGAGACAGTTTGTGATTACTATGAATGAAGAATTACTTATGGAAAAAAGAAAAAAAAATATGCAGAAAACGAAGCAATCTTTTTAAAAAATCTCTAGCACAAGTGACCAGAAGAAATATAAAATCAATTAGCCATCTAAAACTTTTGGCCAAATATTTAAATGCATTTCTACTCAACATCTATGAAAATGTGAGCCTGAGAGAGAGAAAGAGAGAGAGAAAGAGAGAGAGAGAGAGAGAGAGAGAGAGAGAGAGAGAGAGAGAGAGAGAGAGAGAGAGAAACTGCAAGAAAACAACAAACTCAAGATATAACCACATTAAAGGTTCAGAAAATTTTATATATTTTATTAGCTGGAAAGGATGTTGTTGTTTTTTTTTTGGGGGGGGGAGGTAGGGATGTTAGCATGTGATAATATTAAAGTTTCCACCCACTGTTTAGTTGCATATACTTTCAAGCATTTCAATCCATAATGGAACTAAAACACTGAAATAAATCAATAAACTTGTAATTGCATTATCCCTTATATTTATATTTAAACTCGAAAAGCTGCCAGTTCAGATAACTACGTCTGTATGAACCATTTTCTCTAGAATGTCGGACTTCTGGAACATGATACTAAATGCTGTTTAGAATTAGCACAATTGATGTTGAAAAGGCACATATACTGACACACTGTAAGTAAAATAAAACATTTCCCAAAAGTAAAATTTGTACTATTTTACAGATGTTTTTCTCTTTTGACCCCTCTTTGGGTCTCATCAGTTGGTAACAAGATCTACAAGCAAAACCCATGGAAGACTTTATATCCTCTCTCTAATGATGTCAAAGCAATTTCTATAAGTAAATTTGAAATTCATTAAGCTTACTGAGTTTATTCAGGTCCTGCTTGATTGTAAGAATTGGTGTTGAGAAATTGTAATGTCATAGCTTCATCTACCAAGTCTGACACTTTGTCACATATAGAAATAAGTGCTGCTTTTTACATTTTCAGCTTTTGAGGAATGTATATGTTCGTTACATCCCACATGACTAAGGCCAACTTTTAAAAATTACAAACTGACAAAATTGTTCTTCTCCTTGTGCATTTTACATAACTCAGAAAACATCATGTTCAATGTTATGTTGTATCTTGCCCACAACTAAAAAAATCACCCATTGCTACTGCATATCCATCATCTTATGTAGATGGATAGATGCCAACACCCAACACAATTCATCTGCCGACTTCGACATATCTTTTAATATAGTTAGCTACTCAATCATTCACTTTTTATATTGTAGGAACATGTCTGGCAAACTGATCAAGAACTTAGACATAATGATTCAAGAGGCTTTCTCCTATCTATATATTATGGTCATCATCAGAAGATAAGCATGTAGACCAATCATTGCATTTGCAATATTTTCACACGAGTTATGACCTATTATTTTTTATTACAGACTCATCTCTAACATGGGGTAGGGGTGAGGTGAGGGAGAGTTGGGGGTATATTTATCTGAGCAAACTGCCCACCATTCCTCTAGTTTAACCAGAGAAAACTTGGCATACATGTGCCTTCCATCAAAGTGCTTTGTATATTAAAAATAACACCCTGAAACAACAAAAGGGATTGAATTGTCCATAAAATAAAACTGGGATAATGCACTGGTTGAGTCACACCACTGTTGTTGACAAAGTATGTATGCTCGAGAACATTGAAATGTGCAGTAAACTGATGGTTTTATAAAAATCACAAATTGTCAGTGTTATAGTAACTTATTACCCATGCTATTTGGAAGAATTTATTTATTAGAGAATTACCAGGGACTGGGATTAACACACACAAAGTATATTAGTTGCAGCCACTGACAGATTATACCACAGATCTGGTTTTTTGTGCTTGGATTTTTGAGCATTTTGGCGATTACAATGTGATAATTTTTAAAAAAATTAACAAATGTGAACATCAGAATTATTCAAAAAGGACAATTTTTAAAACTGTGAACAATGAAATAACTTTTTTAAGTGCTTGAATTTTTAACAGGTTTTACTGTACATCAATTTGTATTGCATGACAAGTTCTAAAGAAAATTGTCCGACATGTTTGTGCCTACTAGAGTACAAATTTGCATCTTTTGATATCAAGGAAGGCGTGTTATACAATAAGTATATGAACATTTGTTGCTGCAGAATACTGAAGTTTTTAAAATGAGATACTTAAAATTAATTTTTGGGTTGTATTGTTACTTTTTTCCAGTATAATTAAATAGTTGTTCATTTCCACTTAAACTGAATCGAGGAAATCCTCGTAACTGGCCCACTTTTTGAGGGATCAGTGGTTTCATATGAAATAGCAAAGGAGACAAAAAGAGAGAAACATCAGACCAACAATAGTCGGTGATACTCTGTAAAATAAAAGACATAAATATATGAATATATAGTAGTTAAAATAAACATTGAATCTGACCTGCAACCCCCCCCCCCTCCCCAATAAAATATACAACTGAAAGACCGGAAAACAGGCTTTGTGTTAAGCATCTAGAATGACAAAATAAACTGGAGTTTTTATTTCAAGAAAAGATGTTTCAACCAAGTGACTAAGCCTTGTTCAAGCACGTGATGCCTTTGAAGTTGTGTATAATACATGTAGAAACATTGCTCCCACTAAGTACTTGCTATAAAATGATGTGCAGTTAGCTTTTGTCCTAATCTTTCTGTTCTCCCAAATTTGGCATAGCATTACTTGAAAATACTGAACCAAATGAATATTTTAAATGAAATAGTATCTACACCTCTCCCTTCATAACTCACACCCGAATAACTCGCGAAACTGCTTATAACGTGGGGTCAGGCATGGCTCCCATTTTTTTCTCTAGAAAATACCAAAAGAATTGGCCCCTATTTGTTGAACATGAAGAAAATTGGGATAAAAACTAGTAAATTGATATATAGATTGTTTTATCATCGTAAAACGGTGGTTAGTGCATGGAAACATAATTCAACATCATGAAATTTGCAACTTTTAAAAAGTCATATTTTTTTAGGTTTTCTATAGACAAAAAAATTTCTCAGTACACCGTAAATAACAATATTCTATGATATATTGATCAATGAAAATGTCAGCAATACCTACTTGGTAGCACTTTAAGAAATAAATGCCAATTAAATAAGTTTTTGTTAAGTGAAATTTGTGTATTAGTTCTATCATTTAATTCGGTTTCAGTGTAATCATCACAAATGATATAAGCCCCCTTTCATTAAAATGTGAAAAGTGTCAATCTACCATCATAGCTATGTCCGTGAGCATTTCTGAAAACCTAATTAAGTGCCAACTGTGTTTTGATCTTTGATTTGGAGAAGTTTGTTGTATTGTTACAATCAATTAAAAGTAGATCTGCTTTGTATTATCACGTTAATTACGTCATTTGTATCAAATCAAATGGAGTGGAATAATTAAAAAAAAAGAAAAAAGGCGTGCAAATCCTACCCATGTATGAGCTTGCGGTCACAATAGTGTGTCAGGTCAACTCATTTCAATTGACCACTTGAACACTGTTATAAATATTATCATGTAGGTAGCATAATTAAAGATCTAACACTAATCAGTGGTTTATCCTACTAATTCGTAAATGTGATCAACAATAGCAAGAGAAGCGAAGTGAAAGGAGTACTCAGTGCACAGATATGGTTCATTATGGAGAAGCAAGTTCGAAAGTTTGTATTGAACTTAAAATGACCGAATTGGCACTCAGGGTTTGCTCAAGGATGAGTAGAAATTTCACTATTACTTGCAATGAAATTGCGGCATCAATATTTTACTAAGAGAACAATATTTTTTTTAAAATCGAATTTCGATGTTAACAGTTGTTGTCTCACGAATTAAATGTCCCTAGTTTTTGAAAAAAGGAAATCTTGTTTTGTTGTGAATCAACAATAACACTCAAATATATCCACATTCACATGCAAAATGCAGTGATGTAATACACAATGTTTTCGGAGGTACACATGGATGTGTCTCAAAACCACTTGGAGTAATGTTTTTAATGATCTTTCAAAGGTTGGTCATCTTGAAAAATAAAGGTAATTTAAACAGAAAAGTGAACAACTTCATTAGAAAAAGCATTTTACTGACAATTATTCTCAGCATAAATATAAAACGAGTATAAAACCATTTAAGAGCCCCCTCCCCCCATGTCTTCTCATTATCAATGTCCAGCCAGGATGGCATTTCTTTCATAAATTTTCAGAGGTCCCTCGGTATATCACGGACTCACTTAAACTGCAGCCGGTGTTTTTAGACCCCATTGTGCAGGAGTTATTGAGGGAGCAGTTTATTATGTTGGTCCATTATCTTTATTTGGATTAAAATGTCAAGAATAAGGATTAAACCTCTATGAACAAAGGAAACATACTTTTGGGGTAATTTCAAACATTATTATATTATTAAATATCTAGTATGTAACACTGTGACTCGTTCATTAGTTTTACATGTGATGCTTGTGAAAAGAACTCTGTTTTACTGAAAGGTTTGATCACACATATTTTCTTGATATTTAAATAGTGACTGCATACAGAGCTTCCTCATTCAATAACCAGTACTGTTTATTTAGTTTTGGGCAACAAAATTATTTTGAATATACAAGTAATGGATTTTCATGTCTTCAGCAGCTGTGAACACAGTTGTATACTGCTCTCTCTCACATGAATTCAATAATTCTATATCTTGTATTTTTATCTCACATTAGGCTTATATTAAAATTGTGAGTTCTTCATAGTTCTTTTTTTCTGATGTTGAGACTGCATGCACACCCTCCTTCAGCCTGATTTTAATATTTAACTTTTACTACTTATTCTTTTTTTTCCCACCGTTATTCCAGAGATTTAATTGTACTTTTCTATTATGGTTAATTTAATACAGTGAACATTACATTTCAGTATCTTGCTATGACTTGTCACAACCTCTCTCTGTGGCATGTAAATAACAACTTTACTGAAAACTTTACCAATTAAATTTACTATGCAATAAAAATACTTTCATCAGATGTATTTTCTGGGAAAGCCACATTCAATACAGGACATCTATTCTATCAAATTTAGTATTTTTAATACAATTTGCTGGTTTACACCTGACAAAATAAAAATTCCTAGTACATGTATTGGAACAAATGTTTGAATTTTTTACAATTCTGATTTTGAGAAATAACTGAAGTTTGGGTTTGTGCAGAAAAAATAAAATTATTTTCCTCCCAATTTCTGTGTTTTAATTTTTACGGGATTCAAATTTTTACAAGTAAAACAAGTAGTCAAAAATTTCCTCAATTTTAAGGAGGCATCTAAGGTGGATGCTCTTTGTATATCCTAAAATTGGATCTGTATCATACTATATTGTCAAAAAGAATTTTTCAAATTTATGAATGTATCACTAGTCTCTACAGAGTTTGCTGTATGTAGGCCAAATTGATCCAATTTACATTGGCACAAGAATATACTTCAGAATCCCTCAATCCAGACAAATAAACCTTGGGTTTCATTATGAAATAAAAAGCACTTGGTCATAAGGAGAAAATAAAAAAGATCATTAGTTGTGTTTCTTTGCCTTTGAGATAATAAAAAGTTATATGATGATCTCCTTCACTCAGTTGTAATGTCGTTATCAAAAACTGAGGTGTCAATCTGTGAACCTCCAGAATCAAGCTGCATTCTGCAAATAGAAAATACATATTACAATCATCATTTGTAGAAGAACAGATTTTACAGGAGTGGTAACAGTAGTAGTCATCTCATCATTTTAGTAACACTTTAGTCTAGTAATGGCAGTAACTCTACAAGTATTACAGTAGTAGCACTAGCAGAGGTAGTACATTGTATTAGCAGAGGTAACAATGTTAGTCACAGACTTATTTTGTAAAATATCTCCTTGATTTTTCAAGAATCTACCAAAATGGAAGCAAAACTGGTCTCCTGAAAGGGAGATAGAATGTCCCAATTTTATACTAACAGCCATATTGTGAACCTTCATGATTATCATATTTAATATACTTCCTCTAAAAAGGACCCAGATACCAATGCCCAGTTTTTCTTTCAGTGAGAAGCAGAGTTGATGATGAAAATATCTTTCAAAATGACAAAAGCTGAATTGAGGCTTTAAGAATGCATTTATTCACCAATGCTCATGCCATAGTCACTTATAGCTAAGAAAAAGAATAAACTGTCTGTAACTCATAACCAATACATTTGCAATGCAAGACATCCAGTTTAGCAGATAAACAAATGCCAAAAAAGCCCATTTCAAAACTTCTATTTAACTGAGTGTTTTAAGTTCCACTGGATGCCACATTATATTCCAGTTTTTAAATCTCAAAGCTGTTTGGGGATATTATATAGTCAAGTCAATGACTCCCTTTGTCCTGAGAACACAAAGCAAAAAGAAACTGACAATTTTCTGTTCTGTCAGTGCACTGAGCTAGATATAGATATACAGGGCCAGATTAAGACCTTTAGAGGCCCTAAGCACTGAAAAGATTATGGTGCCCCCCCCCCCCCCCCAATATGTAATTCAGAAAAAGATTGTAATTTCTCAATTTTTTGGTGCCCCTGCTTTGCTGGTGCCCTAAGCACATGCTTAGTCTGCCTATTGGGTAATCCAGCACTGTATATATATGGCAACACAAATATGTTATTTAGTGCAGAAGCAATTGGAGTAAAATGCCTTGTCCAAGAACACACCCTAGCAGCTGACTCAGGGTGATTTAATGGTAGGATTAAAATCTGCACCCTTTCAGCCACGAGTCTAGCATGAAAACCAGTGAGCTGCCATGGTTCTGCCTCCATTAGTTGCCTCTTTTGACAAGCAGGAGAGTGTGTTGTGCCCATTCTACATCACCGATCCTGCCTCTCACAAAAAAGAATTGCTCTTTTTTTTTTTTTTTACAGGTCTTTAATGGAACCTAGTGTTTAACATGCATCCATAGGCTGATGACTCCCCCTACAAATACTTTAACACAAAATTTTTGCATTGATGATGACATTACCATCACCCCTGGAAAAGTGACACCAGTGTCTCACCATGCTAATGCAGGTGCAACAATAAAATGTGTTGAATAAATATGATTGGATATTTGGGTACATTATAAACCTGGAAATAATTTGATTCTATGAAATTTCAATCTTGTTCAAAAGTGAGAGCATCATTTTTCTACTACCGGTATATAAAACGTATGGCAAAATCTCAAACTCTAATTGACATGCAGATTTGGTCATATTTAATGGAATTCTAATTGGCATGCAGATTTGGTCATATTCAATGGAACTCTAATTGGCATGCAGATTTGGTCATATTTAATAGAATTCTAATTGGCATGCAGATTTGGTCATATTCAATAGAACTCTAATTGGCATGCAGATTTGGTCATATTCAATGGAACTCTAATTGGCATGCAGATTTGGTCATACTCAATGGAACTCTAATTGGCATGCAGATTTGGTCATATTCAATGGAACTCTAATTGGTATGCAGATTTGGTCATATTCAATAGAACTCTAATTGGCATGCAGATTTGGTCATATTTAATGGAACTCTAATTGGCATGCAGATTTGGTCATATTTAATGGAATTCTAATTGACATGCAGATTTGGTCATATTTAATGGAATTCTAATTGGCATGCAGATTTGGTCATATTCAATGGAACTCTAATTGGCATGCAGATTTGGTCATATTTAATGGAACTTTACAGGGTAAGAGAAATGGAAGGAAAGGTGTCTTATTTAAATTCAAAATATATCACTTATTCATTCAGAATTTTCAGTAAGAAGTTGAAAAATATCTTCAATGATTTGAATACTAAACTAAAAATGTATTCATGCAACAAATATGCCCTATACTACCCACTACCTGCTGTTTTGCAGAGAAATATAAATAAAAACATTCCCTGAAGTCAACATGAAATATTGGTCAGAGTTACCTACTTTGGGGGGGGGGGGGGGATTGTATTGTGCAATTCTATACACAAAGCTGTATCACTCTGCAGCCAACAATACCTGAGAAACTAACCTAAATACAAAACTTCACCAAAGTCACCAAGACATGAAATATATTTCAGGGTGACCTACTTTTGGTAAGATACTGGTATATTTACCAAGAAGTATCCACAAAGTTGCAACCAAAAATTCCTGAAAAAACTTACCTAAATTCCAAACTTTACCAAGATGTGATGGATGGATGGAAGGACAGACTGATGAACAAGGGTAACACTAAATGCCCCCTTCAAATTCATGGACAGAATACAGAAAATACTGAATGGACTTAAAATTGGGGTGAATTTTTTTTTTTTACAATTTGGGATATATCTATTAAACAAATGCATAATAGGGTCAAACTACTTGCAATTATACTCAATGAAATTAAAAATTACTCTTCAAAAATACTGATTACAATTATCGGTAAAAAATACTTCTGGTGAGAGTATTTAATTAACTAAAGCTAAAATTAGTGATGGAGTAAATAAAATGTAATTAAAGTTGGAATACATGATACAAGTAACAGTTAATGAAGTTAAAACATTACAAAAATGTCTTAACTCCATCTAAAATGAAACAGAAGATACAAAAGGTAATTTTGTCCAAGCTTTATAAATGACTATAAAGTAGATATTGACATTCATTCTGACACCTGACCAGGCAAACCCTTGTTTTACTGCCTGATTTAAAGTTTACTTCATTTTTGTTTTATTTTCTTGCTCTAAAGAAAAAAAAAAATGATTGTTTTCATTTTTTTAAAATTTGCTAATGAATATTCAAAGCAACAGCCTGCTATACCTGGTTACATGCAATTTCTGAAGTGAAGTTATAAAACTGAACAACAGAATCAATAACTCTGCTTAAAAGCAAGCAGTGGTGACATAAAAAGAGCAGTCAAGGAGTCCAAGCAAAATTTAATGCTACCTTTGTAACAAACAAAAGGCTCAAGTGGGCCTGAGATTGAACATCAGGCTGACATAGGTCTAATAGCCAAATGCAAGAGCAGTTGGCCAAAAAGTTTCGGTCAGTAGGATGCTTTCTGTAGATATTTCATCCAATACTGATGGCTGCATACATTAAGAAAACTGTTTCAAGGTTTCTCCAGTTTTTATGCCTTCATCAGACCTGCCTACCCTACCAAGACCTTCTCAGTAAGGCAGTCAATATTTTTCCAAAAGTTAGACCAATTGTCAGTAAGGTGTAATAAAATATCATGTGCTGCTTTTGTCAACTTGAAGTTCATCCATATTTAATAGCACATCAACATAAATTGTCAAATACTGAAAGGCTTAATTGCCAGGATGTTTTCTGTCCGAGTTGGTCAAAATCTGTTAAGCGGTGTTTTGAGATAAAGTTGTGTAAATGTTTTTCTATTCTTAGCAATGGCTGCTATATCTGATGGTGGATTTGCATCATTTCTATAAATGTGAAAGTCCCTCAAACTAAGACACATCCAGCCAAATTTGTATTTTTAGTACCCACATTTTATGTCAGATTGGCATCTTTTGTATAAACAAAAAAGCCCTTCATGCCAAGATGCTTTCTGTCAAATGTGGTCAAATTCCGTTGATGGTTTCAGGAAGTCAAAGGATTTTAAAATTTTTAGTAATGGAGGTCATATTTAATGGCAAATCAGCATAATTTATATACAACTGAAAGCCATCTATGTCAAGATCCTGTAAAATTTGGCCAAATTGAGCAGTTTTTGAGATGTCATTTAAAGGTTTTCAAAACCCTTCATGCCAGAATGTTTCTTGACAAATTTGGTAAAATTCTGACAAGTAGTTTTGGAGAAGATGGCATTTAAAGTTTTTTTTTTTTTTTAGTAATGTGGCCATATTTTATGGAGAATTGGCATCTGTACAAATTTTTAAAGACCTTCGTGCCAGGATGCTTTCTATCTAATTTGTTCAATTCTATTGAACAGTTTTTGAGAACACATTTAAAGGCTTTCTAATTTTAGTAATGGGGGCCATATCTGATGGCAGATTGGCAGCATCTATAGAAATTTGAAAGATCTTCATGCAAGGATACTTTCCATTAAATTTGGTCACATTCTGTTAATTGATTTTTGAGAAGTCAATTAAAAGTTGTTTTATTTTTAGTAACAGCAGCCATATTTTTTATGTCAGATAGCTATCATTTGAACAAAATTGAAAGAGCTTCATGCCAAGATACTTCCTTTCAAATTTGGTCAAATTCTGAAGAGTGGTTTTTGAAAAGAAGTTATAAATAGCAATTGTATATCGATGATGCACAACATCTGATAGACCATTCCAGAAGCTCACATGACCTTATGGCCAGGAGAGCTATCATTTCTAGACCTTAAAATGAAAACTGTAATACTAGACATGCTTTAGTGTGCGTTACTTACTGTGTTTCTATGAACTGCTCTAATCCTATGTCAATAAAATAAGGAGTGGATCTGTCGGCCATGGCATGCTGCTGCAGATGTGGGTCGTATGGAATGTCACTATTTGTGTCTTGATTATTGTTGTCCAGTTGCCTCAGGTCAGGTAGGTTACCCCCAAACTGCTGCTGTTGATACTGATTCTGCTGGAGATGTTGGCTTGGTGCATTATGGGACCAGTAACCATCAAAGGGAATGACCACCTCCTGGACACGGTCTAACTCTGCAGTGTGCTCCACCTGCATCCATGTGACTGGATTTGTTACATTGGTTAGTGGTATGAATGTTTTTGGTGAAGCCAAGTTCTCTTCATCTGTCATTATGGTTTCATTTGAGTAACAGTTGGACAGATTGGATCCCTCATCTATAAACACCCGAGGGAATGAATTTCCTGATGTCTGCCTGTCTATATTTTCCCCTGCTGCCTGGGTAGACACTGGTGTGCTGGATTCAGTGGACACCTGAAACTGGTTCACTGAACCAACATTGTAGCCATGTATCTTCTTTGTAGCAACATTAATGGATGCAGTTACAGGCACTGGCACATGTGACAGTAGTTGTTTGTTGCATATATTTGTATTACTCCCTGTGGAAATCAAAGATAACTGCTGACTACTGGTGGCAGGAATCTCCTGTATGTTCATTGCTGGCTGAGGGCTTACTGGATCTGGGCATGATGGGACATAGGGGTTTCCCACAGGACTCCCATGATGTGAGTCACCTGGGGAATCAGCAGTTTTATCCGACATGGACTCCATGGAAGGTGGACCTCTAGGAGTGAACCAGATAGGGTTCGAAATTTTCATTATCTCCTTAGCACTGCCATATCCATCCCTTGAGTCAGTGGAAAGCCTCTTTCTAAGTTCTGGACAGTCCAGTGGCTTGGCAGATGAAGTTGTAGAGTTCTGTCCCTCAATCTGGGTAGGGTCTGTTGTGGTGAGGTGACTTTTGTTTTCCATGGCATTGTTCACACATGGCAGTACATACCTTGGCAAGGAAACTGCTGAGTATGTTGATGGAGTTTTGTGTTTCCTCTCCTCTTCGTCTAAATCAAGATGACTGGAAAATTTTGTACATAAAATCATAATATTTCTAAAGAGAAGACTTGGCATGTGCAAAAACCTGAATCCCTAATATAACAAATAAGCAAATGCAAACAACATTAAAACTTAAAATTATAAGGGGGTTTCTCAAAACAATATTTTGTGAACCATACTTTATTTGGCAAATTCCAGCCAGACAAGCACATATGTAAATATATTACATGATAAAAAATAGCTCATGGAGTATGGTGATGCAATATGTGGGTGTGTGAGGGATGGGATGATGTATGCCTATAGTAACTGAAATACATACATGTGTCAGCCCAGAAATGTCAAATACATATATTTAACAAATTTGATCAGAAGATTTCACTTCAAATAGGAGTATTTTCAACTGCCCAATTGTTAGTATGTAGAAAGGAAAAACATGGCAATAATGAAATTAATTTCAACATATTTATATCCAAATATGATTAGGTACCAAGACCATACTAAAATCATGAGAACAATCTGTGTACAGTAAAGTATGTTACATCATTATTTTCTATCTGTGACTTACTGGAGTTGTTGTGTAATATTGGTCCCAGTTTCTATTTCAACATGCCAGAATCACTACTACTTATAGAAAAGCATATGATCACATCTCTATGCATTATCCTCAGTAGAAGTACATTTATCACTTACACTGTAATATTGACAGGACACTGAAAAGGTATCTTTTGTATCCACTCTAGCATTTAAAGTGAAATGTTGTGTTTCCCTTCCCAACCTCTATATTTCATTTGGGACTGAGTCAGTAAATACAACACTAGATGCTTTTTCTTATTTTAGAAAATATGTTTTTATGATGGGTGATAGTGTTTAGACCTAGAACTGAAGATTTTAAAGCAACAAACTGACTTTATGTCTATCCCCCCCCCCCATGTATTTCAAACTACCTAAATAATATAAATCATTCCAATAAGCTTGATCTTGTAATTATCGTGTAAAGACTGTTAGAAGCAAACATTTCTAACTACTGTTTCATGTCATGAAACCAAGATGCACAAAGTTGGTGCAAGTCACTTCAACAACTATTGCAGTGTCAATAAATTTTTACACTGAAATGTCAATCACCGAATTGTTCAGCATTTTGCTAAAAATGTGGCTTCTTGTCATGCATGGCATTATTTCTCAGCCTTTAGATTTGTTAAGTTCTAAAGAGTTCAATGACAGTTCTTCAATTTTCAAGTTTCAATTTTTTATTTAATTCAAGACCCCTTGTCAACAAAGTGTCTTGCACCTGCGATTTTTTTTGTATTGAAACATCACCAAGGCACTTTTCCCTATGCTATATATGTAACATGCAAGTGTTAGGTTGATTAGTTAGTACTAATAACCAAACTGCATTACCATTATGGACATGTAAGTTTTGTATCAAAATATTTTTATTTCTCCAAACATTGAAAGGAGGGATAGGAGGCATTGCTATTGCTGGGAGAAAAGTTTTCCCACTTGCAAGGTTCACATAAATGAAGATATGACATAAATGCCCTTAACATTTGGCATTGTGGTATAGTACAAGAAACTGACCTAGACTGAACCAGTTGAAACAGTCATTGAAAAGTAGGTCACAATTTTCGTATGGTGGTGTGGCACTGTTTAGACTGCATTAACATATCAAGTTTAATGATTATATAAGCAACAATGTCTAAGAAATTGACCATAATATTAAATTGTTTATGGTAATTATGATCACGAAGACAATCCAATTCCTCGAATTGTCATCCCCTGCTTTTCACTTGACGTAGGGGAGTGAAGTTTTTAAGAGAAATGAACTATGTGACTATGTTGATATACTAGACGATTTAAGGTACATTGTAAATAATGATGACACCACTGATATGTAGAACACTGACAAACCAAGGTGAGGTCTCAATAATATAGAGCTATTCATTTTGCATGATTATGCCTGCACAAATTCAAACAATTTTGTGCAAGGTTTTTAATTTAAGTGGCATTTTTACAATCACATGTACTAGTTGCAACCCTGAACCATACTTGATGGTGGATTCACATCATTTGCAAGGTCTTCATGTCGAGATGTGTTTTTGTCAAATTTGATCAAAATCTGTTTCGTGGGTATTTTTTCTGAAGAAGCTGTTTAAAAGATTTTCTATTTTTAGTCATAGTGGCCATAATTGATGGCAGATTGGATTCATTTTGTACAAACTTGAAATGCCTTTATGTCAGGATGCTCTGTACTAAATTTGGTTGAAACTGATCTGGCCATTTTTGAGAAGTTGAATTTATGATGCATGCTGAACAAAGGATTATACCATAAGCCCGCTAAGTCTTACAGCCTGGCAAGCTAATAAAATTTCTAAATATCTAACGAGTAAGGATAAGCTGAAGGTTTATTTGAAAAGGTTCATTGAATCAAACTTTCTCCATATTATTACAATATTAAGTTTAGAAAAATACAGTGTTGTATCCTCAACATGAAGCTACATTGAAATTCAATGCAAGATGGGCAAACAGGGGTAGCAGCTCAGGTGGCTGCCTACAATGCATGATAATGCAGTTTGAATCCTGACAAAAAAACACTTTTTTCTTTCTGTTTACTTTTCATCTGTTTACTTTTAATAAAAACTTAATGACAGCTTTAATTTTTGCAATGAAACTTGAACCATTTTTTAGCTGACATGTAAGTTGGGGATATTCATTGTTGACTCCTAGATGCAGTTTTGTATCCTTTTTTATATTAAATCTTAATATACATATTTCTGGCATAAAATGATAAACTATATCATCACTTTAGGTTAGTGAATAATTTATAAATACGCCTTTTCAGCCAGAAATACATGGATAAGTTGGAAAATGTTCATAACCTCTTTTATCTTTTTTCAACATGCCATTTCTATGACAATCAGCACACGACACTAAACTTATGTCTGAAATGAAATAACACACCAAACATTCATGCAATATACATCATATGAAGAAAATTCAAGAAGGGGACAGAAAACAGCCATTACAGTCCTATGGTTGAAATCTGATAATAAACAAAGTTGTTGTGCTGAAATGAAAAATAGATTGGTCTGACAATCAGGGAAACAAGTCTGCTAAAAGATGATGTAGAACACTTACATTCACACTTAGCTAAGGCCTCATCAATATCAAGCTGCCTGTAAATATTGGTTGAAATCCAATAATAACTAAGAGAGCTGTTGTGCAGAAACAAATGTGTATGGGTGTGGCAATTAATCAGGGCTACAACTCCACTAAATGATGATGCAAAACATTGACAATTTAACTTGTACAAGGTCTCCTCAATATCAAGCAGCATAAAAAAAGTTGGTTGAAATGCAAAATTAAATACGGGTTTTTATTGAACAAAAACAAAAGTGGGCAAGGCAGAGAATCAGGGATACAACTCCACTAAATGATGACACAATGCACTAACAATTTTAACTTTTTTACAATATCTCCTCAAAATCAAACTCAACCAAGGTCTCATTATGCAATAATTATTATGAGTTATTGTATGGAAATGAAAGTGATTGCATCTGGCTCTTAGGGGCTATAACTCCACTAAATGATTATATAGACAGCTGATAATCAAACTCAGCCAAGGTCCTACTGAAATCAAGCTGCATACTAAATTTGGTTGAAAGGAAAAAATAATTAAGGGAGTTATCATCTGGAAACTAAAGTGGGAAAGTTAGACAGATAAAAGGATACTAAGACAGATACACTTATCCCAATTTAATATCCACTGTTTTCAATGAAAAGCGGGGGGACAAAAACAACATTGCCAAGGAAAAAGAATAAGCCATTTTGCACTTCCATGCAAGTGAGGTAAAAAGCACAATGTAGAGTGTTCTTCTCAAAGTGATAAATATATACAGAAAATGTTTTCACCACAGGGCTTGTTCCAGATGAATGACGAGGTAATCTTCAGCATGGGCATAGCCCTCAACCACAGGACCTGCAAACACAACAGAGATGCATGATACACAAAGTTTAATGGAAAATAAACCTTTTAGTCATTTTAACTCTGGTTTTATGCATACAATATTAGATGCAGGTACAAGCTTAATTATTAGTAAAATGCTGATCTGAATTATATCACTGATCAACAGGTACTAAGTCCTCTATGATCACTCTGATGAAATAATGTACTGGGTTAGAAATGCATGATAAATATTTTATGAATCTTCCTGAAAATTTTACTAATATTATTAATAAAAATCTATTTAAAATGAGGGAACCTTGTTTTCATAATGCCTCAATTGATTTTTTACTAATCTAGAGTCAGTGAAAGCTCTTTTCAGTCAATAGTTATAGTCACTGTTACTATAAAAATTCTGTAAATTATTTTTACTTCTTTGAGGTAAATTACAAAACATTTGAAATGCTTGCTGACATTTTAGTGTTTGTCCCTGGGAGGGGTAATCTTATTTTTGAATACATCTGTCCCATCTATCTGTCAGAAGTATTTAAAAGTAGAAGAAAGCCAGAAGCTTCAACCATGGTCCTAACAAGAAACAAGGGTCCCTCAAAGGGACTGACACTCTACTGTCCAAAAGAATTTCCAGGAATTCCAGATAAGACCATTTCTTCTTTTTAACTGCTAAGTCTTGAAACAATCTCTGATATTCTTGAAAGATAAGATTTTCAAATTAGCCACTGTGGTAAGATCTACACCATTTTCATTCAAGACAAACAACACACCATTACAAGACTTTTAGTAAAAATCCCATGTTGATATGATCCGTCTCTTGCTGTGGATGCATTCTTATTAATCACTAAATCATTATGTAATACATTACGCACACCATATTAAACTCAGAGAATTTCAAAAGCAGTGACACTTTAAATTTACCTTTCTCATAAAATTGTTTAAAAGCCTCATCTCGTGTTCTTTCCCCTGGATACAGATATTGGTAGATATCATCATTCCTTTTGTCTTTAGATGTTTTCAATATGACGGCAAGATTTCTCTCATGAAGTTTCTTGCTCGTTATAGGGTCAATGGAGTCAACTACACCAATCTTCTTCCCTGCAAACAAAGAAATTTCTTATTCAGACAAGGGTAGTTGGATCTGTCTTGAATAAAATTCATCAATGAGGATACAATATAATAAAGAGTACGTATGTATGTATGTATGTATGTATGTATGTATGTATGTATGTATGTATGTATGTAGTTTAATGACACATCAGCACAATCCAGGCAATATGGTGCCAAGCAAGTTTAGGCATCTGCCAAAAAGGCACACAAAACATATATAAATGGCAAAAAAGGGTATACTCCTTAAAATACAAAATTTAGTTTCTTTTTTGGGGGGGAGGGGGTTTAAACAAATTGTAATAATGTAATACTTACCTACCAATATCCATTGCTTATCTTTTGGGATGCAAAGTCCCATGTCCAAGCTACAGATTTTACATAATCATACACAATTCCTTCCTCCTATTAGCATGGAAGGTTCTAGAACTGAGAAAAGAACCTGGTCCCAGCCTGATGCCTGCATCACAGCTCACATCCCATTTACTTCCTCTTTACTTCCACAGAGGACAGGGCATCAGAGCAGAGTGGTAGGAGGGAATCTTTACAATAGTGGTAGGTAAGTATTACATTATTAAAATTTGTCTTACCCTCCCAAAACAACTACATATTAATAACAGAAATACGTTAGCTACTACTATTGCATTGCTGAATTTGTCAGGTGGGAGGCTGATAGCCTCAGAAAACTGGTATTAGAAAATACTGCACCTACCCTCATGGTAGGAGTGTTCATTATCAAGCTGGTAGAATGTTGAGTCAAGTTGTGCCTTTACAATTGGGCCCAACGAAAAAAAAATGCTTTGCATTGGTGTGCCAAAAATTGAAAGTAAAATGAGGGGAAGATAGTACACCGCACCCTTGATAACTCGCACCTGGGTAACTCGCAAACCAGCTTATAATGCGGAGTCAGGTGTGGATCCCATTTTTTTACTAGAAAATACCCCAAAAAGTGACCGCTATTTGTTGAACATGAAAAAAATTGCGATCAAAATTAGTAAATGAAACCTTGATATATCACTCGTTTTATTGTCAAAAACAGTGGTTAGTACCCAGAAATTTGAATCAACATCATGAAATTTTAACTTATAAGAAGTCATATATTTTGTTCAATTTTCCTTCCAAACAACATTCTCAGTACACTGTAAATAACAATATTCGATGAAATTTCAATCAATGAAAATGTCACTAATGCCTACTATTGGCAACACTTAAAAAAATAAATACCAATTAAATAAGTTTTGTCAAGTGAAATTTGTGTTTTAGTTCTATCTTTTAATTCGGTTTCAGTGTAATCATCATAAATGCAATATGCCCTCTTGTATTCAAACGTGAAAAATATCATTCAACCGTCACTACTATGTCCGCGAGTGTTTCCAGGATAACCTAATTTAAGTGCCGACCGTTTTTTTTATCTCCAACTTGCGGAAGTATTTGTTGTGTTGTTACACTCAATTAAAAGCAGACCTGCTTTGTATTATCACGTTAACTACATCTTTTGTATCAAATCAAATAAAGGCGGTGGAATAAAAGAAAAGTTAAAAGGCGTGCAAATCATACATGTGTAAGAGCTAGCGGTCATGGCCGTGTGTCAGGTGAACTCATTTCAATTGATCAATCGAACACTGTTATAAATATTATTATGTAAGTAATATAATTAAACTACCTGAAATTAGCCTACTCATTCACAAAGACAGTAAGGCAACCAAACGAAATGAGTACTTGGTGAATATAAAGCTTTGTTTCACATATACAGTTCATTACAGAGAAGCTAGTTCCAAAGTTTGTATTGAACTTAAAATTTCTAAATTGCTACTCAGAAATTTCCTCAAGGATGAGAAGTTTCACTATTACTTGCAATGAAATCACGGCATCCATATTTTATTAATAGAACAAGAAATAAATCGAGTTTCAACTTTAATGGTTGTTTCACTAAATCAATGTCCCTAGTTTTTGAAAAAAGGAATATTGTTTTGTTGTGAATCAACAACAACAAAAAGCAGTGATGTAACACAATATTTTTGTGTACACATGTTGTTGAAACCGCTTGGATTAATGTTGTTAACGATCTTTTAGAGGTTGGGTATCTTGAAAATTGAGGTAATTTATACAAAAAAGCGAACAACTACATTAGAAAAAAAAGCTCTTTATAGACAATTATTCCCAATGCAATTAAAAAACGAGTATTCAACCATTAAACAACCCCGTCACCCCCCCCCCCCACACACTGCAGTTTTCTCAATTCCAGCGGATTCTTGGCCAGAAACCTGGGTTGGCAAAGAAGTGAAACCGAGTCATACTTACCACTGAACCATAAACAACCCTGACAAGGCATGAAGCTTGCTCCTCCTCCTCACTGAGGCTAAAGTAAGCAAGAAAACTGTCTCAAGGGTGCGATTCCAAAGGAAACTTCACTCAACGGTTCCTAAAGAGGTTTTGACAAAACCCAAAGAACACAGGATAGATTCCATCAAGGCATTAATGAACAAGAAACTGGTCTCTGAAGCTCAATTTACCTGATGAGATGGAAGGATCTCAAGAGACTTGAGTGTGTTTGAAACGGGCTGCCAAATAGCCCTTAATAGTGGACACTGAACATTCTCTCTCCTCGAAAACAAAGAAAAGTCAGCCACTGAACTTAAAGAGGGACAGCTAGGATCGACAAGTTTCCTACTGCACCAATCACACAAGATTCTCCACTTTGCATCAGGAAGTAGACTGCCTCTAAGCCAGGGTGATGCACCTTGCAACCTTGCTCAAAAACTGGTCCTGGCAGATAATTCGCTCAAGATGAGCAAAGCGTGAAGGTGGAGATTCTGTGAGCTGCCATGAAGCAGAGACTCGCTGTTCTGTGGTAACCTCCTGGAGTCGTCTACCAATGGCTGGAAGAGATTGCTTAACCACAACCATAGGGACCACAGGGGAGCTACCAGAATAATCTGAGCAGTGGAGATCCTGATTTGGAGGAGCACTTGCAGAAACAGTTTGAAGGTGGTAAGGCGCACACGAATTGACAGTCCCATTTAGACTGAAGACTCCCCCTGATCAGGCCTTCTCATCTGGAACTGGAGAGATGTAAAACGGAAGCTTGTTCAGTCTCAGCCCAAGCAAGTCCACCAGATGTCTTCCCAACAGCTGAAAAAGTGACTCAGCTACATCTAAGTGATATTGTTCATACTAAACTGCATCTGGACATGTTGCATACATTTTTCATCCCAGAAAAGTCAATTCAGGAGATCTACAAAATTTGATCAGATTTCACTTCAGATCACAAGGATGTTCACGAATCCAATTTATAGAATGAAAAAGAGAACAAAACTAATGATAAAGAAATGCATTTCAACATGCACGTTTAAATATGATTAGGCAGCATGCAACCAAACAAGTACATAATTCAAGAGCATAAAAAATATCATCACTTCTTTTGTGCACAGTAAAGCACATACAATACATGCACCACAGATTACAGATTGCCCCACTCAATACCATGGACATGGACATGGGGCAAGGGATTCTGGAGGATGTCCACTATGTCTGGTGAATGTTCACTAAGCCTAGTCTGGTGAATGTTCACTAAGCCCAGTCAATCTTATGAAACTCGATCATGGATTTTATTGTAGCCATAGTGGGTTTTAAGGCACCCCTCCATGATTTTATTGCATTCATCCCAGAAGTTGACACACCAAACAATATGGGAGAAATCCCTACACTAAAATCCCGACAATGGCAGATGTTAATTTCAAACCTTTACCTGAACAAACTATACAGTAGTAACATTTCTTGTGGTATTTAACAATGGCTTAGCTAAGCATATGCAAAGATGAACATGCATAATGTAGATAAAAAATACCATGTTTTAAATTTCTTGGATATCTCCCCACCCCTGCCCCATTACAGAGCAGACATCCAACAAATTACCTAGCTACAACGTACATCCCTGATGCCTGACTACATGTCCATGTACCTGTTAGCATATACACATGCAGAAATTTACATACTGTTCTACATCAGGCAGTAGCTTCGATGTTCTTTCTCAATAAATGATATTTCATACAAGTGCTTGTGGTACTGGTTATTAATTTGTCATAGTTTTCCTTTAATTTCCATACTATTTCCAAGACCCCTTAAAACAAATTATTGAAAGCAGTATACCAAAAACACCATGAAAAAAGATCATAAACAAATGCTGTATTATTTATACTGCATGTATATGATAAAGTACATGGAACGTAATGACATGTCATAATTTTGTTCTAAAGTTTATTCATTAAGAATAACGTGACACTGTATATTAAAATAATATAAAAGATATGTGAGCTAAGCTAAAATATGTTCTTATGTAGCTTTATCTGTAAACTTTGAAAACTGCATTGTTTATTAGAGAGTATGATCATATTTTAGATGAGCAAAATTTAACTAAAATCAGACAATATTGCTACAATAATGAAAATGAACACACTGACAGATGATCTCTATAAATTATGATTCATGTCATTAACTAAGTGATTTTCATCAAAAAGGTAGCTTTTTTCACCACTTTCTTCATGTATGTATCACGAGATACCAGCTGTGGATTGTGTCATTTGTACTTTTAAGTCAGCCACTCTGCCCCCGTATTTACGGTATGTTTTTGGACACTGTATTTTTCTGGCGAAAATAATATTTAAATGCCTTGTAATTTTCAGACGTTGCTTGACTATAAATTTTTTCTACAACTTATGTTTTTGGACACAATCTAAGAAGATCTGCTGCATCGTTTTCAAGTAAAAGTCTCAGTGTGTTTGCCAGTAATCTAACCGATACAAAGTTTGCTTCATTTGGTCGGCAATAATTATTTAATGTGATCATGAACTTTCATGAACTAAAATAATTTAAAATCCTTAATCGTATGTATGTATGCAGATAGATAGATAGATTAGATTAGATAGATAGATAGATAGATAGATAGATAGATAGATAGATAGATAGATAGATAGATAGATAAACATTTTTATATCAAGCCATATACAGTAAATGACAATATCAAAGAATGAAATGAAATACAATTTAATGCTGTAATATATTTAAATATATTATTCAATTTCAAGTAGCTTGTCTATAGCCTCTTTTAGGTCCTCAGGCGAAAAGCCCTCAAATTCTGTATCTCTGTCATTATCATTATCTGTATCGTTTAATTGTTCGGTGTTTCTGATCAGCACGTTTTCACTTCCACTCATATTGACACTGATGCCACACACCTTGAAAGATTTCATAATCATTGTGCGCCTTTCCTTCAGTGTGTTCATAGCATTTACAATCCAGTCCAATACAGTCTGTTTGCTGGCTGTCTTGATCCGTCCGTTGCCGCTTTCATCGGATGATTTTAATGCATTCGTAGCATCTCTGATGTATTCCGTCCAGCTGCAGTGGAGGCAGCTCTTCACAGGTTTATTGATGCTCACATCAAGAGGTTGCAACTTGGATGTGCAGCCTCCAGGTACTATTGCTGGCACAACATTTCCGCACCGCAACTGTTTCTTCACATCATCAGTGATGTGAGCCCAGAACGAGTCCATAACTAACAGTGATCGCTCTCTCCTGGTGAATGGCAAATACATTTCTTTAATCCATTGCAACATTAGCGTTTCGTCCATCCACACTTTCTCTTGAACTGCGATTATCCACCCGTTTGGTGTCATGAGATCAAGATTTCTCTTTCCCTTGAAAATAATCATTGGGGGTAATACGTTGGCAGAACTTGCAACAGTAATGTGTCTCTTCTCCGAGCCAGTTGTATGAATCAGAACACTTTTCATTCCTACTTTGTCCACTGTTTTCCCTGGCACAAGATCAAAGTACATTGGTGTCTTGTCCACGTTATCATCAAACTCGTCCTCCTCGCATCTATCCATCACAAACTTGTGGAATGAAGCAATATTTTCTTCCAAATCTTTGGGTAAACATTGGGCAAGAGAGGTCCTGCTTCTGAGAGTCCCTCCACGAACTAGGCAGTGCCTCCTCGCTTGTTGCATAATGCATGATAAATGTATCCATCAAAATTATTACCAGAACTAACAATATTATATTTCACAACGACAGCTATTCAGTATATAAACTTAAATAACTTTTTAAAGTGGCAGGTATCCTATTTATACTTTATCATGTAATTTTTCCATGGGTGGCTGGTTATCAAAATGTATTGGATACTTATTTATCATGGTTTCTTTTTTTACTAGCTTGATTTGGCTAACAAAAATATGATTGGTTGTCAGTATAGACATCATTACAAACGAAACCACTTCAAGCAGGTGTGACAGTTATGGCTTTGATTAGAAACCATGACCCCTGCTTTATCTCATTAAACAATACATCAGAGAGTAGGTATGGATTAGTAAATTCATTGGCATCATGCAACAACACAAACCCATTATCCCTGAGGCATTAGGTTGTTGTTGTTGTTATGGGTTTAACGCCATTTTTCAGCGCATGATAGGCTATACATGGCGGCCAGTATATTTGGTAAATGAGGAACCTGAGAAAACCATGGGAAGAACCACCGACCCACGGGAAGCTACTGGCAAGCTTTCTCACATACCCACGTTGGCCGAGCCCAAGACTCGAACCTACGAGGATAGAGGTGAGATGTCAGTGATCTGTAAAGGTGAGCGCCTTAGACCACTCGGCCACACAGGGCCCGAATCATTATGTACCACAGATTAAACATAGTTATTGTTCTACAGGTAATAAACCTCTTTGTTGATGATAAACATTGATTGTGGGTACTACATTTTTGGCACATTGAGTGCACTTTTAATGAAATCCAGATTGCTGCCATTTCCAAACACACCTGTCAAAGAAATCCCACAAGTTATATTATTAACAATTATCACCAAGACACCTGAAATCTCCAACATGCATCAAAACAATCTTTGACAAGTCGATTGTTTTGAGTCAGCAAGCTCTGCTCTTTTTGAAGCTACCAGCAGCTAGGTAAATAAAAAAAAGAAAAAAAAAAAAGAGAGAACCACAACAAATAGATCACCTCTATTTAAGAATATCAACCTATTAATCACGCTGACCCTTCCTAGGCGTGCGTACAACACAAACCCCCTTATGGAGTCTCTCACTCTTGTTGTTCCTTTAAGACTAGCCATCATACATGTATTTCTACTCTTGATACTAAAATGTTTCTGTCATAAATACCTTCAGAATCATAATTCCTAAATCTTTTTATTTAGTTTGTTTTCACAGAAATAAAGCTTATGTGCATTTGTAAGTAGATTCTAATGATCACTGATTAGCAGAGGGTTAAACAGTGGATCGAGAGATGGTGGTTCTTTTGGAAAATACATGTACAATCGCGGCTCTAATACATGTATGGCTGCGTTTTCTGGAGGATGGACATGTATCAAATAGACAAAAATAGGCAAGTAATACCTGTTTTTCGATCATTATCCTTATCATGGTGTTAGAAAAAATACTTGTTTTACTCAATGGCAGCACGTCATCATATGAGCTAATGGTAACCTCGTTACGGCCGTGGGTGTGTGTGGGTGGTGTGTGTCAATTTATCTTCCCGTTTGTTTTCGGGCACCAAATTAAAGAATTTAATATGTCTTCGGACGACAAAAAAAGTAATTATTTTCTGCCGTCCGAAAACATGCCGTAAATACGATATTTGCTTCCTGCCTTGAGTCAACAATGGTCGATCAGGAAGTACATATACATGTACTCACAGTTCTTATCAGCTACTGGTCAATGCCACACTTCAATGTTTCAAAACTAAACAATAACCTTTATTTTCTTATTATTTCTAGTTTGGTTCTATGTTCCAACCTGGCCCTAATTAACATAAAGGAACTAAAAGCTTCACAAATTTAACTAAAATTTAACTAAAAGCAGCCAATATTGCTACAATAATGAAAATGAACACACTAAAAATATTTGCAATGACCCTAAAATTGAAGAGGTTTAGAATAAACAGGAAATAATCTGGATCTACAATCTTTGAAGCCAAAACCGTTCCCACCTCCAGTTCGGAGTAGATAAAGAAGTTCCCCCCAGGGATACCCGTTTAAAGGCATTAACAATAAGAGATAGATTTGACAGATTTATTGTATTACTAAAACATGTCTTAGTAATTTTGGGCAACATACAAAACATTATTGATAGACATGATGTATTCAGCTTATGCGTAATATAAGTTAAAAAACCCAAAACAAAAACAACTAAGAAGACATCCCGCTTTTAAGCTCAATCTAAACCAATGTACAAAATCTAGATACCATTTATATCTAATGCAGACAACTAAGTTAATTTAATTTCAACTTGGACACCAACAGATCTTAGACAGGATTAGCAGTAGAATGTCTTATGTGTACCTGCAATGCAGTCACTAGTTTTGCATGACAAATACAAATGATGAAGTCAGCGTAGGCCATTGTTTATTTACACTTGGACAGCAACAGATATACAAGGTCATTTTTAAATAACTAAGATAACCGGTGAGGAAAACTTGGGAAATTATTTTTCTTTCAAAATCAAACCCTGTGCAAAATATGATATGTAGACTGGAACCTAATACCTCTGTCAAACTAATTTGTAGCTTACACAAAATGCTCTGCGTTTACAAAGGAAGTGAGCTTGTCATGTGATTGACTGGTTATAGACTGGTACACTTTCAAATACATTTAGTAATCTACAGGAGAGAGTCCACACAATGGCATAGCAAAAAATTCTGGGACCCCCTGCAAAACTGAATTCTGGGGTCCCCTTGCAATAAAAAAGTTGTTTTATGAGAATTTTGGCCCCCCAGTCGACTTGGCCCCTCATCACAGTTGTGGGAGTTGCTTGGGCAGTTGCTATGCCACTGAGGCCATGACGATTAACATACCATTTTTACTTTAGGGTGACTGGATATTAATCCAACTTGTGCTGAACAATACTGTGCTTCTTAGCTATTAACTTTTGTTATCTTGATAATTATCAGTGGCAATAATAGCCAGTAATTATCAAAGTTACAGAACCTAACATCTAAGGAATGCACAGTAGTAAGGATAATTGGATTACTTACCTCTTTGTATGGATTAAAGTTAGATATTTTATCGGCATGTTGGAACAAATGTTGATGTGTTGAATTTAGAAATCAGCAAATATTTAAGATTTTCATCTGTAAACCAAATGTGACATTTTTTGCTCTAGTATGCTGGCAATTGGCTGCATTATTAGGATAGCTATCCCAGAACAATAGCTTGCTTGTGCCAAGGGATTCAGACTGTGAAAAGTGGGTGGTTGCTGATCAGGGGACCATTAAAAAGGGGGACCACTGTAAAATGAATGTCACAATACAGAAGTAAAAGACCTGAGCACAAAGTAACAAGAGTACCATGAATGGCACATTATACACCCATCTCATGTTTAATAGTCCTAAACTTAATGTGCTGAAACCCATTATTTTCTTATTTGATTTACCATGACCATGACCTCAGACCATTAGGCCCCAAAATGTATACTTTTCTTTATTAGCATAAGTGCAATCCATCCACTAAGTTTGGAGTGAGTAACATACTCTAGAACAAAAATTATTTTGCAAAACCCATTTTTCCTTGATCCACAATAACCTTGACCTTTGACCTCAAAACAACAGATCTTTTCTATATCTTAAGCCCAAGGCCTATACAAACTTTGGTCACGGTACATGATCTACAACTAAAGTTATTATGCAAAAAATCGTTTTTCTTCTTTTAGTCAGTAACCTTGACCTCTGACCTATTGACCCTAAAATCAATAGACTTCTTTCTTACCCAACATGTAAGTCATCCATTAGCTTTGTGAAAGTATATCTTTGATAACTGTTTTGTCCTGAAACTATTTTTCTTCTTTCAGTCACATGGACCTTGATCTTTATCCTTTATACCCTGAAGTCAGTAGGCTTCTTTCTTACTTAAAGTGCACCTCCAGCACAGGAGGCTTTTTATCCCGAGATTAGGGGTGTCTCCTGTCACTCCCGTCACTCACTGAAATCTCCCGTGTATGCAAAATTATTAATGAAAAATTAATTTGTTTCCATTTTTTCCACATTATGGTTCCAGTGTATTATATTTATGGTAATACAGCCTGTGATCATGTGACTATGAACTGGTTTAAACAGGGCAAGACCATGTAGTTGCTAATTTCATCCTTTGATCCTCTCAGCAGGGTCAGCTGGCTTCATTGTTTGAAGTTTGTCGAGGTGGATTATACTATGTGTGGCAGAGTAATTCCAAAAGGATTAAAAACGTTAATTGATTATGGTTGTGTTACTAAAGAGCTCAGTCAGCATCAAACAATAAATATAACCTTGATCTTCTCCACAAGGTATGTTCTGCTTCAGTGCTTAAAATTGTCTACTTTAGGCCCACTGCTTTTTCTTATTTTCATTAATGACCTTTCACTGTGGACCAAGCACTCAAATATACTTATTTGCAGATGATGCTACTGTAACTGCTTCAGGAAATGATATAGCTACTGTTGAAGCACTACTAGATACTGATTTAAGAAACATTGAGACGTGGTCAAATTAAAATAAAATGATTATAAAAATGAAACAAAAACAAAATGTATGGTAATAGCCTCATCAATGAAACATTCAACTTCTGACAATCTGCTAAATCTGACAATAAATGGTCAACTCATTGAAAATGTTAAAGAAGAAAAACTCCTAGGAGCAGAGATGCTGCCAGAAATTTTCTTAAGAGGGGGAGGTCCCCCACACCTACCCTCAGAGGGGGGGATCATCGGGGGAGGGGGGCGAGGGTAAACTAAGCCGAATGGTAGATGATGGGTGACATTATTATAAGGTGTAGAAACACCTAATTTAAAACAAGCATTTAATGATTTTGTATCACTTCTTTGACAATAAATGTACAAGGTAGAACATACCTAATTGTTGCTCAGCTGGTAAATATTCTTCTGTTTCTTATCACTCCCCTTCAAATATGGCTTTGCAAACTGAAAATAATTTACTGGACCACGCACATCTGTATAGTCATCAGTTTATTTATTGTTTCAGATGTTAGCCCACAGGCCTTTGAAACTCTATCATTGTAGTAGGAAAATGTCAGAATATCTTAGAGAAGAAAAAAAATACTTAATCCGAATTATATATCTTTATAGGATTTTATTTTGTTTTGTTCTCAGATATTCTGACCTTTTCTTACTACAGTGATAGAGTTTTAAAGGTCTGTGTTTACCCTATTTCGCCGAGTAGTGTGAATTTTGCTTTGAGAACTGAATCACCTTTCACAATCATTTTTTCGTAAAGGCAAGAACTGCTGCAATTATGACCAGTCTGAATATTTTCGGGAACTGGTTTTCAGGTATCCAAAACACAATTTTCCACAATTCAGGCATGTTGTTCCTTGGATATTTCTGTCGATGTATCACATCGACTGCATGGCCTAAACCGTAGTAAACGACATCATGCTGGTTATTTCTGTATCACAGCTTTCTGCGCTATGTTCAGTTGGCAACAAACCGTCAGATGTTTCATCCTCCCTAGTTTCGTCCTTAAAAGATGATCTTTCCATCTCGCTGAGTTTCCTAAAGAAATCTGTTATATTTTGTTTCAACATAACACACTACTGTCGCGCTTTATACATTTCGGTCGATGGATCAATTTACTACACAGCACCAGGAAACAATTCAATCGGAATACCTCCGTAGTTTCTGCAATACTCCAACAGATCTCCATCATAAAGGTGCTTGTATTCAAACAATATTCTCCATAGATACAGGATTAATTGAGATCATGGAGAAAAGTCAAAAAAGACGATCTGATCAACCTAATTAAAAAACACAAAATAAAAAAGTCGCGCATTGGGTTCGAGAAATCGCGGGAAGCACAGATAACTTGCGCGATCTTTCCCCCATTGGCTTTTAAAAGTTGCGTGACTCTCTATCACTTTCGCGAGAAACCCGCGATCCCGCGGCCTGGCAGCATCTCTGTAGGAGTGATAGTTGAAAATGATTTAAAGTGGAACAAGCATATTGAATATGTCTGTAGGTCTCTATCAAGTAAAATAACTTTACTAGGTAAAATTAAGAAGTACCTACCCATACAAACCAGAATAATGTACTATAATGCCTACATTCTGCCAGTTATTGATTACTGTTTGACAATATGGGGAAAACTGCCCCAAAAGCCAATTATAAAGAATTAACAAGATACAAAAGAGAGTAGCATGCCTAATACTGGATGCTCCTTTTGACACACCATCTAAAACCCTTTTCCATGAACTAAAATGGCTTCAAATAAATGACAGAATTAACTTTCAAAAGGCAGTACTTGTCTACAAATGTATAAATTGGAAAATGCCTGAATACATGAGAGAAATGTTTGATAAAATCCAAGGACCATATGCCTTACGGTTGACCATGCATGGCCACATGAAACTCCCCAAACCCAAGACTGAACAATTTCGATATAGTCTTAAATATTCTGGAGCAAAGATATGGAACTCCTTGCCCACATCTGTTAGATCAGCTGTTACAAGTTTTAAAGAAAAATATCTCAAATATTTGAAACATGATTTGTAATTGACCTTTACATGTCAGTATACCTTGTAACATCTCCTGTCTCTACTCCAACTGTCTTGTCTCTGTGCATGGTAATCTGTGTTTTTGGTTTTAGAATAGCTGAGGGCTTCAAAGGAGACTAGATACATCTGTAATCTAACTGAGCTACCCTCATTAAATAAAGAATTATTATTATTATTATTATTATTATTATTATTATTCTACTCTTACTGTAAAGCTGATTTTATAGTCTATTATGGTGGCAAGAATAACATCACGCATCATGCAGAAACCCCATCTCCTAAAAACATATTAACCACGACAACAAATATGCCATCACTGAAATCCATGTTTGCCGAATCTGCATCAAATGTGAATCAAGTTACACATGCCTTGACACTATCTGCCAACTTTATTCCTGAACATAATCTCCCATTTCTGGTAGCAGATCATTTGTTCAGATCTAGTCAAATAATTTTCCCAGAATTGGAAATCGCATAAAAGTTCTCATGCACATGGACAAAAACTGCAGTAATCACATAGTGACTATTTTATTGTTCATAAGAAATCATAATCTTAATTGTATAATAATAATAATAATAATAATAATAACAACAACAACAACAACAACAAGAACAATAATAATACTATTAATTTATTTATTATATAAACTTGGTCGTGAGCGACCATCTGTAGAATGCAAACAGCAACCATGATTTTTAGGAAAAATATGCGTTTGACAAGTAGTGTCTGCATCGCAAACACTGATATAAACATCACTGACCTTGATTTAATCCTTTGTAAACATGGATGTAAACCAGACTAAAGTACATGTCACTAACTGCCATTGTAGTCCGTAATGCCTGGGATGAATGAGGTCTTTGTCTTCATCTGTAATACTAGCAAGTGATAATTGTTTTCCAGATTTGATTGTCATTATTAAATAGTGGTGACAGTGATGATAATGGTGACAATAAAGGTGTCTGCGAATTAGGCTTAGAGTTACGAAGGGTGTGATAGTATAATGTATGCATTTGTGCTTCATGTGGAGAATCTTACTGACATTAAATTAACATTAGATCCAGACAGTACTAATCTTGAACAGTTCTGGCAGTTAGTCAGCAATCTGAATCTACCAACAGTCAGGAAACAATTTAAACTTAATGGTGGACTCAGTAGAGTTGTACTAACATTGCCACATTCCAAAGCAGACACTGAAAGGACATTTCCCATTATGAGGAAAATTCAGGCTGACTCCAGATGAAACCTGGATCCAGTAACAGTACATCATCTCCTAAGTGTTAAGATCAACAATGATGAGGACTGCCACCAATATAATCCAGGCAATTATCTCCAAAGAATAAAAATGCTTGTGGTACATATAAGGAGAATATGAATGGCAACAAGTTACTTTGAAAGGACTGATTTGTTGAGATGATGTGCATATTTTAATATTATAAAATGTAAATTTGTTCAATAGTTGTAATTTTTGTCCATTTGCATGCTAAAAATCCTCCCTCTTTTTAGGTCAAAACTCCTGACCAAATTTTGGAAATCTCCTGATCTGTCCTGACCTGACCTGTCTTTTCTGTCACATGTATGAAAGTGCAAGCCATCCACAAAGTTTGGTCCAGGTTTGTATTGTAGAACTACTGTTATTGTGCAGAAGTCATTTTTCTTCATTCAGTCACAGCGACCTTGACCTTTGACCCCTAAATCAATAGACTTCTTCACCTCAAGTGCAAGCCATCCACAAAGTTTGGTAACTGTAGATGGTGGACAACTCGAGTAATTGTGCAGAAACCATTTTTCTTATCTTAATCACAGTGAATATGACCATTGACCCCAAAATCAATGGGGTTCTGCCTTACCCCAAGTGCACGACATCCACACATTTTTGGTAACTGTGGAGTCATTATGTGGAAATTAAATTAGTGACAGACATATGGATGGACAGACAGACAAGATCACAACATAATGTGATTATGGTGGGCATATACAAATTATACCATGTTACATGTAAGAAGGTTCACAGCAAGGCCAAAGTGGAGAGAAGAGAGCCAGTGATGACACCAAACATGTTCTGAATGTGAGCTACAGTAGGTACCTCTTGATAGAGGATACAGCTGTAAAGGCCTACATGTTGTGTCTTGATAGTGAGGACATACAAAGTAACTACTCAATACATGCTCTGAATGTGAGCTCAAATATGCACCTCCCACAGTGTCCTTGGGCAAGACACGAGAACAAGTTTCTTGACACAAGAACAATGTTTTTGTGGTTCTTTTCACCCTAACATCAAGAATGTTGTTTAAGAACTGATAAGAACCTTGTCCTTGGGTTAAGAACTCACACCTATGAAGATGGCAGAACATGCTGAGTGTCGTGCACTGATCTGCCATGTTTTTTTTTCTGGGATCAACTCAAGTTGTTATGTCAAGCACGCTCAGGAACAAACAAGAACATATGAGAATGTGTTCTTGGTGTCTGGGCAAAATTCCAGAACAGGTCACCCAAAAACGGCACTTGTGTCTTGAAAAGGAGAATGGGACCAGTGATGGATCCAACTGCACTGTTAATGTGGGTTAAAATATGTACCAGCGGTCAAGCTAGACTTTAATTTTATGTCGAAGTGACTTCTCCGTTTGACAGAATAGGGAGAAGTGAGATATGAATAGAGAGAAGTGTTGTACATATATTGCAAACACAATTTGAAAGTGCATAAATGTGTCATATTCATATGCAGTGTATTCATACTTGAAAGTGTGTATGTTTGGATGGAGAGATTATGTGATGCATTTTGGTCATATGACTTCAAAAGAGCACAGCAGAGACTATACATTGTAATTAATTTTAACTGATAGGAGTACCTAGACAACAGTATTGTAACTACAAATAGGTAAAAACTTAATCAACTGCCACTTAAACAAGAATTTATTTTCTAGTTTCTAAAACTTCACAAGAAAATAGCAGTTGAAAACACTTCTAAACTACTGGTAGTTTGAAACAACCCATATAGCATGTACAAGAGAGTACATGCACTGGTGTCTTCCCACAGTGTTCATCCATTCAAACCACAGTGGCCACTGATGTTAAGGATGAACTTTACAACTACATGCTCACGGAGTTAATTCAAAATGAAATCTGAATCTTTTGGACTCTCAATTTTAAGTGAAGTTTTGAAAAGTAAAACATTAAATTGCTTGTTCTAGTGGCAGTTGGTTAACTATTTATACCAATTTGTAATTACATTGATGTAATCTACGTACTCCTCCTATCGGTTAGAATTAATCACAATATATAGTTTCTAATGTGCTCATGTGAAGTCATATAGCCAAAATAACGTAGCGACCAAGAAGGGCACATAAACCTAACATAAACATTTTAATGTGTTTTTTTTTATTCTTGCTGATAAAACATGACCTTAGCTATTTATTGATGATGAACTGAAGCATTAAAGTCGATATCTGAATTAACTAGATCCTAATTTCAAACTGAATTGGCACACAGGCAAGAACAAATATGGTGCTACATATACCATGTGTTTGCATCTATTTTTAGAAATAGGGATTTTCTTAATATCTCCACTCACACTTTCTACCTTCAGTACAACAATCCAAAGAAAGGACTGCAAAAATGTATGATTTTAATATTTGTCTATGTACTCGTAATAACGTTGTGCATTGGTTAGATATTATCTGCTTTGCTGCTTTTTTCGTATTTTCACAAAAGTGAGTTATGTAAGAAAACAGCCTTGACCTTACAGTGCTTCTCAAATTCCAAAACATATGTTTCTGACCTAAACATTTTTATTTTTAGGCTAAATCTTCTATCATGTAATATTTAGACTTTGCTTTCTATGAATTCTATATTTTCCTTAATTTATGTGCTCAATGAATTACGAAAACACCATTTAATGAAGATGTACTTCCTAGATACAGCGATGTCCGCCACTGCTACCCCTTGACAGTTCACTTATGGTTTCAAACTGATTTTATGAAGTAAATAATGCAAGCACAGCACTTACAATCTTTACAAAATATATTTCGAAACTGCTTTCACTTATTCAATTTTCAAAACACAAATTGTTGTTTACATACAGGTCATGTGGCTACAACTGTAACTGCTTGAGGGAGCATTTGAAAAGCCATAAACTACTGTCAGTTTACATCTAACAATCACAGGGAGAAGTTGTTTTTGCTTTCCAAATAGAAGAAGGTGAATTTTAAATTTTTTTGGCAACATACCTGCCCACTTCACCTGGTAGCATGACCCCTGATGTACCTGCCTGTGTCTTGATCGAGAATACTGAGCCTGTATGGCCCCAAACATAACTTGAATGTAAGCTACAATTTGTACCTACTTGTCTAATGGAGAAAACAGTGCATGTAATTAAGTTACAATATGTACCTCCCTGTGTCTTGATGGAGAGAACTGAGCCTGTAATGGCCCCAAACATAGCTTTAATGTGAGTTCCAATTTGTACCTCCCTGTCTAATGGACAGAACAGTGCCTGTAATGGAGCCAAATATACCTTCTGGAATTAAGTTACAGTATGTACCTCACTGTGTCTTGATGGAGAGAACAGAGCCTATAATGGCCCTGTCTAATGGACAGAACAGTGCCTGTAATGGAGCCAAATATACCTTCTGGAATTAAGTTACAGTATGTACCTCACTGTGTCTTGATGGAGAGAACAGAGCCTATAATGGCCCCAAACATGCTGTAAATGTGACGTAAATATGTACCTAGCTGCCTTGATGGAGAGGACAGTTAACAATGGCCCAAAAATATGTTAAGAATGTTAGCTACTGTATGAACCTCACCATGTCTTGATGGAGAGGATGGAACTGTAATGGTCACAAAATGCTGTAAATGTACCTACCTCCCTGTGTCTTGATAGAGAGGACAGATCCGGTAACTGCCCCAAACATGCTGTGAATGCCCTGGCTGTCCGTCAGATGATTGTCCGAGAAGCGTAGCAGGAACATTCGGTTCTTTTTATGTTCCTGAAGCTTCTGCTTGGCCTCCTCCTTGTCTATGAAACCCTCAATTAACCTACAAGACAACTATCCAGGTAATTATACAGACAATTCAAGTTGTTACAGTGCGTTTGTTTGAAGAATGTTTAAAGAATGAAAGTGTTCTAAATGACCTCCATTTTTAATCTGAACTTCTGTGTTGCAGTATAATGTGAATTTGTTTCTGTGAATATAACAATTTTCATGGCTCTGCAATAGATCAAAATTTTATAGGTATTCACAGACATGCCACTGATAAAAATTGCAATCATGACAAAACTGACTTTTTTGTTTTGGGAATATAATTTGTGAATTAGCACATGGCCAAGTGTATTAGAATGTTGGTGTACGAGAGCTAGGAGATGGATACCATTACTTATGGCGTGGATTTGATTCCTGCTTGGAATGAATTATAACTCTAACCAGTTTGATTATATTTGTGTCATTCTATATACATTCTTTCATATACTGTGTTTTTATATGTTTTAGTCAATACTTTTTCACTTAAGGAATGACCATTCACTTTCATGCTACTTAGACTAATATACATCATGTAACCGTTAAAACCCCACCAAAACATTTTTGCTGCATGTAAGGTTGTTATCAGTGTAGTACATGGGCAACACACAGGACAATGCTAATAGCAGGTAATACAATACTTGGGATGAAAAACACCCATGTTGTTATTCTCAGTGGAGATTTTTCGTCATGGAAGATACTAATAATCTACATAGTTCTTCATAATGTCTGAAAACTCAGTCAAAATTAACAACCTAGTTTATCTCTCTTCCAAACACCACCATTTTCGAAGCACCTATCAACAGCTACATGAATAATGTCACAAATTTTGTAAATGTCTATGTGTTAAAGAGTATTTCAAAATAAAAACAATAATAATAATAACAATAATAATAAAAAGCTAACAGATCTATATCATATGAATATCAGACAACTGATTTCCATTGACAGCATACCTGCCAACCTTCAGGACAGTACTGTGTGTGTGTATGTGTGTGTATGTGGAGGGGGGGGGGGAACTCAAAAACTGTGTTTTGTGGTCCCAAGGGGGGGGGGGGGGGTCAGTGCATGTGACATAAGCGACATTGTACAATTGAGAATAAGTTATCCTATTATAAGCCTATAGAAAATAACTGGAAATTCAAATCTGATTAAAAGAAAAGAATATATATGTTTTCTTTGAAGTATTTAACACACTTCCAAACAAAAAATAACTGGCTGACTTTGCAGAGTCATATATCATCAACAAACACACATGTTCACACACTCACATAATCATGACCACACAGACATGATATAATAAAAAATACACCAAGTTTCTGTCTTTAAAATCCATTAGTCTGTGGAATATAGCATTAACTTCTAGCTGCTGGCTTTGCTGCTCTCAATAGTTCAATGGAGGGTTCGAAGGTGATGCAAGTGTCACTACTGTTCATCTCTGCAGTCATTACAAACTGGAGGGTACTGTTTTTCAAACTTCCCTGAAAGTCTTGTTGAATGTTTCTGAAAATGCTCTTTTTGCATCTTATGCAGGGCAGCATTTCTGTGTCAACAGATGTCATATACATTACTCCAGAACATGCCTGCCATATTCCCAGCCAGAGTTGGGGAATTTGGGTATTCAAAAAGTGTGTTTTGTAGTCTCATGGGGGATCAGTGCACATGACCTAAAAGAATGACATCCAATTGGGAATAAGTCTCTTTTCATATAAGCCTATATAAAATTTACTAAAAATTCAATTTTGATATAACAAAAAAAAGAAAATAATGTATGTTTTCTTTGAAGCATTTAATATACTTTAAAACCAAAAGTAGTTGCTAGACTTATTATAGCATTGTCCAGTAGAATCACTACACACATGTGCCCACACTCACATAAACATAACCAAACAGACATTAAATAAAAAAATATACCAAGTTTCTGTCTTTAAAATCCATTGGACAGTAGAATATTTTCTTAATTAGATGCTGCTCTCAATAGTATTTTTTTTTGGGGGGGGGGGCGTGAAAGTAATACTAATGTCATTCATGTTCATCTTGGCACTCATTTGAGACTGGATGGTACTGTTGTTTAAACTTTCCCAAAAATCTTGTTAAATTTTCTCAGCATAGAAAATTATCTTTTTACATCTGCATTGCTGTGAGGGAGTAGCAACTATGCTAGGTGGTGTTGCTATGTCAACGGAGGTCGTACACTCCAGAATGACTAATGTCAATATGGTGTTTGCAGTGTGTGTAAAAGATAAAATGCTCCCCCTTGTTGCTGCACTTCACAAAGTCAAACTCCAACCAGGAGTTCTGAAATCTAGTTTTGCTGGACTCTGCTCATTTTGCAGATGGCTCATCTTGTCTTAAATTAAAGCTGCATTTTGATATTTTGCTGCAAAAAATAAACCACACTTGTACACTATTCTGAAATAATATACTGAAATAATTGTGTTTTGCATTTTATATATGGAGTAAAATCAACTTCAAAGAAGCCTTGCCACTGGCCGCAAACTTGCCAATAATCTTTAATAATGCTGGCTTATGCATTCTCATTCAAGGTAATGATGTGTAATAATTTTTGTTCTTCAACATGCATCTCTGTGACTATACTTAACTCAAACGAATTGGGTTCTTCCACTTAATGAACTTTACCTATGCAAATTAGCCTAATGGCTCTCCCACAGCAGTGTTCAAAGGACTTGACACAGCATCATCCTAGCTATTCTCAACCAATTAAATAATTTGTGAAATGGTGGTTGCTTATCTCCATGATAATGAGCTGAATAACCTGCACCAAGGATAGTTTTACATGTGTTCTAAGCAGGACTGTTTACTGTGTGCAGACTACATGCTTTGGGCATGTATAGTGGTGATAAAAAAAATAATTGTTTTTTTGTATTTTTTCTCTAAGATTATTGAAAATCATGTTTTTCTAAATACGACTGTGTCGGGGGGGGGGGGGGGGGGGCAGTAAAAAATAGTTTTTTGTGTGACACGTCGTATTATGGCAGGTATGCCAGAAAGACTAATGTGGATATGGTGTTTGCAATATGTGAAAAGGAGTTCTGAAATTGAGTTGCTATATGTTTTTTCACTTCATAGATGGCTCATCCTTCCCCAAGATTTGACATCTGCCTTCAAAAATGAATCACACTTCCACACCGCTAGCTTGAACATTCCATACTATTGAAATAATCATGTTTTGCATTTTTTGTATGGTGTAAAATCCAACTTCGAAGAAACGTTGCTCATGATCACAAAGTTGCCAATAATCTTTAATAAAGAAGGTTTAAACATTTTCATTACAGGAAACAAAATGTCATAACTCCTTTTTCTTCAACACGCACCCCTGACTTAACAACTTCAAACAAATTAGATTGTTCTACTTTGTGTACTTTACCAATGCAAATTAGCCTAATGGGCTTTCCCATAGCAGTGCTCAAAGGAATACCAAACACAAAATCACCCGAGCTATTGTTAGTCATTTAAGTAATCTGTAGAATGGAGGTTGTTTATCTATGACCACCTGTACCTTATAATCTCCTCTATGACAATTAACCATATAAACTGCCCAGATGTTACAGCAGTAAGAGTGAAGTTATGCAAATCATGGCTGTTTACAGTTTATACAGGCTACAGGTATATATCGCTGTGTCAAGAACGGTCTCTCTCTCTCTTTATTAGAAATAGTGTCATTAGAACACTACCATGGGGTGGGGGTGGGAATAAAAAAAATCAGGTCTTTTTCACATGACATGTCGTGATCTGGCAGGTATTGGACAGTATCATGAGCAATATAACTTCCCTGTTGCTACTGTTTGCATTAATAGCTAGTAATCCTCAAATAAATGCAGGCTTGAATTGTGCGAAAAAAATACACTAATTCCTGCTTGTTATCTTAGTATTGGACAGAAACATATTGACTCATTAGGTTTCTGTTTGATAATGTAACTAGCTTACAAACAACTGCTGCCAATATTTCTGTACTTCTGAATTGATTTCAATAATTAAATATAATCCTCTGACAACAGAAGTTCTTATCCAATCACAAGCACATTAATAACCGCTTGCAATGTGAACACTGGTCAGATGCATCCTGCCTGATGCAACTAAGCACATATGTGCTATAAATATCTCTGATGTAACTTGCTTATCCCAAGTTTGTAAACAAGACCTGGAGATTAAAAGGTCACATTTCCAGGTGGAAAAGTGCCCGAGTTCTCCTGTTGTGACGTCGTGTTTTTGATATAGTGGTAATTATACATGGGTTTTGTCTTAATCCATGTAGTGTGTTCTTGTAATTGAGAGAGTAAACTGACACAAATAAATTATTTTTGATTTGGTCCGAGGGATATAAAAGATGTGATGAATGCAGTATTGATTTTGTTCATTACATTTTGCTATGTCTGTGGATTTACTTTCAAGAACTTCCTGCTACATAACTGGTACTTGAAAATATTAGTTTCTTAAATAAGACCATGCCAAATAGAACAAAAAACTTTGGATTTTTAATTTGTAAGGTAATCATCTACAGAAAAAGAGCTGTGACACAGAGATTTTCAATCTCATGGATTTACACCTAATGCTTGCTGGAAAGTGCAAGTATGTAGAAATGTGAATAAATTGGATATTTTATTCAAAACACTTGATTTTTACTTCCATAAGGTTTCAATCATTACAAAACTAATTGGTACCAGATAGTACCAGATAATATCTAAGCATTATCGCCACTGAGTTTAATTAAATTTCACACTAAAATCAATCAACTAATAGTAAATTTGCTTGTATTTATCCACAACCAAGTGGATAAGGAAAGCTTTTCTGGATGATTATATTACAAACATTTGGTTGATGACACATTTATTTCAAATTGCATCTTCACAAAAGCAAACTAAGCAAAATTCTCTATACAATTTAATTAAATCAAGATGACAAATTTATTATCTGTGCTTTATTTACAATATAAAGTGCAACTGTTTATTATCTAGACACTGATTATCCAAATTATTCACTCGTATGGACTACTACCATGTGTCCCGAAGATTTTACTTCTTACAGTGTACATCTATAAATTAAACTAATTTGTTGATCACAACATCAACATAGAACAGAGTAACAGAAAGCAGAAAAACAATTGAATATAATCTCATACAATTATAAGGTAAAAGTAAATGTAATTAAGGGGAGAGGGAGATACAAAGAAAGTTTATTCTTACACCCGATTGTTGCTAGTGTATGCCACTATAAAAAACAAAATGTAATTTGTCACACAGAAATCCCAAGCAAATCAAGCAAGATTAAAGATTCACAACAATATGATCAAGGGCATTCGGTACTTCAAGCCTAAGTAATTAACTGTCGATCATTGATCAATGGTGACTTAGCGGGTAATAAAAGTTAATCACCTACCAGCACAGGTGTGAATAGAATCCATATTGGCTGAGTTTACCTTGATCAAAGCCCTCTGACACTTATATTCACAAGACCACACATAAAATGATCATCCATCACACCTATGTTATCATTTCATCATGGATTGTCAAACTAGATCTCTGATGGGTGTAAAGCGCAAATATAAAATCTCATGATGAAATTTAGCATTTAATTACAGTATTTAAATAATATCTTTTATTGTTTTTACTTTTTCCTCCCTCAAACATGTAAAATGTCTACAAAATGTTTATATTTACTCCGTTACTTATATTTGTACAGTCAAATGTATGACTGTTGGACTCATTTAATCCTGATACTTTCATTCACAGTTATACTTTTTCACCAAAATATGATCATCTAGATGACTGATTTCCAGACAAATTTGATGTCCCCTGATGGACATGGATAACTGACATTTTACTGTACTGTATATGTACAGGAAAGCCCTGCTATAACATGCTTCATTACAACATGAACTCCGATATAACATGGTTGTGGTGTGGATCCCAAAATTCTATAACCTCTTCACCAATTTGTCCCAACTGATTTTTAATTACTACGAAGTTTCATTGCCACAGTAAATAAGAGTTTGTCTTCAATGCATTGAATACAACTGTTGTTCACTCCTGGGCAAACAACAGACCACCAAAGCGTGCTCAATCAACTGGCATACCCTTGCATCAAATAATGCCGTTGTTTAAACAAGTTTATCACCCAAATTGATAAATTATTAATTTACCTTCTTAATTAAGTAATTGCAAATCATCAAAATTAATCCACCGTGAATGGCTGCTGCAAGTAACAAGTGCTGTTTTATTTACCAAAATGTTAACACAGGAGTCCCTCGTAGGGATTGAAGTTCTACATTCCAAAAAAGAATTGCCAGGAATTAAAGATAAGAAAATGTCTTCTTTTTAAATGCTGAATGCTGAAACCATCTCTGATATTGTTGACCAAAAAGATTTCAAATTAGCCACTGTGGCAGCCATATTGGATGTAAGATCATCACCATTTTCATTTAGTACAAACTAGACACCATCAGAAGACTTTTGGTGAAAATCCCATGTTGATATGACCATCCATTCAGGAGAATTAGTGATAACATTTTCAATATGTTCATTGTAGCATCCCTGTTTGAGGTCAGATAGGCACCATTTTAATTCAGGACCAACTAGACATCATAATTAGTTTTCAGATGACAACCCCCATGTCGATATGACTTTCCATTTAGATGGAGTAGCAATAACAAGATTTTAAAGATGGCTGCCATGGTGGCCACATTGGATGTCAGATCAACACCATTTTCCTTTAAGACCAAACAGACATCATATGAAGTCTTTTAATGAAAACCTCATGTTGATATGACCATCCATTCAGGAGTAGCAATAATAAGATTTTCAAGATGGCTGCTGTGTCCGCCATACTGGATGTCTGGTTGACACCATTTTCATTTTGGACCAACCAAACATCATAAGAAGTCTGGTGAAAACCCCTTGCTGATATGACTTTCTGTTTTTTTACAAGATTTTAAAAATGGTTGCCATGTTGGCCATACTAAACATTAGATCAGCATCATCTTTATTTAGGATCAAGTAGACATCACAAAAAGTCTTTTAGTGAAAACCCCAACCTGATATGACCATCCATTCAAAAGGAGTAGCAAAAACAAGTTTTTCAAGACGGCTTCTGTGGAGGCCAAACTGTACTGGATGTCAACGTGAAATAATTTTCATTTAGGACAAACTAGACATCATAAGAAGTCTTCTGGTGAAAACCCCATGTTGTTACGACTTTCTGTTCAGGAAGAGAAGCAATAACAAGACTTTCATGATGGCTGTGGTGGTGGCCATATTGGACATCAGATCATCACCATTTTCAGTTAGGACCAACTAGACATCATACAAAGTCTTTTAGTGAAACCTCCAGGTTGATATGATTTTCCGTTCAAAACTAGTAGCGATAACAAGATTTTCAAGATGGCTGCTGTGGTGGCCATATTGGATGCCAGATCAGCACCATTTTCAGTTAGGACAAACTAGATATCATATGGAATCTTTTAATGAAAACACCATGTTGATATGACCATCCCAGACCTAGAATTTAAATTTTTTTTATTTGTAGCCAGAATGACTAGTAGACTGAGAAATTTACCAGTCCAGTTGAATTTTCACTAGTCCTTCCCACAAAACAATGTCAGACACATATCAAGATTAACTAGCTGTTGGACTATTGAAACTATGAAAACTACTAGTCTGACAGGAAATTTACTAACCTCAGACTAGTGGACTAGTGCTAATTTCAAGCACTGCATCCATTCTGGAGGAGTAACGATTACAAGATTTTCAATATGGCTGCTGTGAGCACCAACTAGACCTTTTGGATAAATGTGTTTGTGTCAAGGTCAAGTTTCATGGCAATCCTCCAAGTTGTTTAGGAGAAGGTGTGATAAAAATTTGTGCGCTTAGGGATGGACGTCAGAGGATGGATGATGGACAACAGGCCATCCCATAAGCTCTTCTGGTCTTTGAACAGTAGAGCTAAAAATATTTATGTATTTCATATATGTTCTTAAGTCTTTATATGGCTATACCAATATGCTGCAATCTGGCTAGATCCTTTTAATTTTCTATAGTCGGAAATGCAGACATCATCTTCAGATCACTCTGATATACACAGGCTAATTGTCATTGTGATGCTAGGCCAAGTCAGGGATAAGATATTTTATTGTCATTCATCCTTAAGTAAGTCAGTATGACAATTTCCAGTTGCATGTACTGTGGCCAGACACTTGGCTTGGAACAGAACCATTTAAGTTGTAGGGGTGGAGGGGTTTACTGATATAATCAAATATGCTTCTTCTGGGTTTTGCTGTGTGGTAGTTCAATAGTATAAAATCTAATGGTTACTCCCAAACTGGGCATAGTAGTCATGTTGTACTGTTTACAGAGAATCCCTAAAGGCAGTTTGACACCTGTTAAAATATAAGTCTTTTTGTTGGTAAAAATCAGTCCCGTTACACATGTATAGCACATAGGGATATTTTCGAACATACAGCATTTCAGAAGTTTGTGAGAGTTTATAAGCAAGGAATTAAGTATTCAGATTCAATGGAATCTAACAAAGAAAATTTTAGAGGAATGAAATTTACACAACACTAATTACTGGCCTTGATGCATATACATGTGCATGCTGAAACATAATTGTGCTATATCTTTCCTACGTTATTCTTGAAATTTCTGCATTGAATTCTGATACATCATGATCTATTATGGACTGATTAAAAATTATGTTTTTTTTGCTCATTTTGAGGGAATTAAAATGGATTCACTGTTACGAATGCACTGGGATTGGTTGGCGAATATGCATGTACATTAACTATTCATGCTATGCCAATATTCTTATACAAGTCTGAATGCATGGTTCTCTGCAAAAAATTTAATATTAATTATGCAATCAGTTTTAAGTACTTCTTGTTTAGTATGCATCAGTTTAAGTTGGTAACCACATCACTTAAGCCTGTAGTTTTGCACCCAACCCTATCCCTCATCTTGTTCAGCCTAGATGACATGCATTGAACATTTTCGTCCATGAACTGACTTGTTTCGATATTGCATAATATGCTACACAACACAATGGCACTCTGATGACTCCAACTATTGTGTTATAGTGGAGTTTCCCTGTATAGCAAGTACCCCAAACAGTATTTATCAATATTTTTTTGGACATGGTGAGGTTTCAAGGTTTGGGGTGATCTTACAGACGATATTCTCTATTGAGTGTTCGAACCTCATCACATAGTCGACTTATCTAAGAATGATGGAATGAAAAAATAGTCATTTCAACTTATACTCCACAAAGACTAATAGCTTGAAAAACATGGTACTCTAAGAATCAACAGAAATAATTTTAATTTTAAAGCTGGCCTCTGAACTCCTTTACCAACAATTCAAAACACCTTTCATTAAAAATCAGTCAGACAGCTGGATGTATCAAAAGCCAATATCTGGTGCAAAATATGTTTGTTTGATAATACTTACCAATCATACCATGTATCCATTTGCCCCAAGCAGGAAAATGATGTTAACCAAGTCTTTTGACTTGTTTTAGCGAACAAAAAATTCTAAATCACTGTCTGCTTGCAGAGACACAATAGTGGACTACGATTAGACAGACAGGCACCAAATTCTGGAGCAGAAGTACATGCTCTTCCAGGGATTAAATATGGAGAGGGCATTGGAGGTAGTGCCTATATTATGATCCAGTTAAGTATAAATGAAGAAACATATAAAGTAAAACCTGTATTTAAAGATCACCCCTTCTACCAACAAAACATGGTCTCTCAAGACAGGTTGTCTCTCAATGATGTCAAAACATTATATAATAAATTAATCAGTGCATTTAAAATGGGACCTCTCAAGACTGAACTCCAATGGCAGTGATTTTTTAAATTCAAGTTTTACTGTACTCCAAAAATTGGTTTCTTTTCCAAATACATTACTTGATCATAATACATTTGGACAATGAGGCATAGAGGAAACTACATCCCTTTACACCAGAGTTGGCCCTGGCTCTGGTCTCCTATAAGCACATGTGAAGCAGCTTTGAGTCTTATATGAGATATGAGCACGGTTAGCATAGATCAATGAATGGAGGTCATGAGAAAAAATATTTGATCTCACAATTCAGCATTAGTAGAGTAACAAATGTCATTACAAAGCTGCCAAGTGACCTGATGAAGTAACCTGTTGTACTGCCGATACAGGTCCCACCAGTTCAAATTGAGCTCTTTGAAATGAAAGGTTTCTGTGATAGAAGCTGGAGAATGTTGTATCAGACCCCTATCCTATGACTTGAATGATGTCAGTCAAAAAACAGTTCTGTTCAAATGATACGATGGTGGCAAGTGCCCTGTCCACATGTGCAAGAAATTCATCTGGTCTTGGGTTAATTTCTTGTAAACAGGCTAAACAGATAACCCAATGGATTCAGCATGAAAGAGCCTGAGCAGAAATATTATCTCTACCTTCATTGAGCAGTAAGAATAAGTGAGATCTCCCCATTTCTGATCAACTCAGTACAATGCAGGTACCACTATAAAGCCCTAATGGAGTCCTGAAGATGCCCTAGGAAAGAAGGGTCCAAAGAAAATGGCAGTTTTAAGACAAAAGACTGATTTCCCATGAGTGGGAGCCTGATTTCAGCAATGAAAATAGGGGCCACCTCAAGATATACTGAACCATCATGGCGAAACTGCAGACAGTTTGGCGGAACTGCAGATAGTTTGGATCCACTGATAAGGCATGAATTTAACTCTTTTTGCCTACTAAGGCTAGAGTGACTAGAAAGCAGGTCTTATTTAAGACATGAATCACTGAGGTTCTAGACAGTGGTTTAAAGGGTGCCTTGTTCAACCACATAAGAATCCATGGTAGATAACATTTCAGATAAGGGGCCAAGACTTTCGGTCAAGGCAAATCGAAGTTGGCGAGAAGGTTGGAGAGGTCTTTATTTTGACTGATGTCTTCCTCTCTATGATGTTGGCACATGTCAGAAATCATGGAACTGTTGCCCTTGATTGTGATCAGAGCTAGTTTCTTCTTCTTGAAAAGCCATAGGAAGTTTGCTATTTCTGGCACTAAGGCATTTTAGTGAGTGATGTTGCTCTGCTAATACCACTCAGAGAAAAACTGCGTTTTCCCTCGCAGCCTTCCAAAGTGGTGGGCCTTCTTCCCCAAGCTATTCTGTCCATCACTTGCTCACAGAAATGTTACTTTCCGAAGGCTTGTTGGATATGAGCCAGGCATGCAGGTTCAGCATTTCTGGGTTGGGATGGAAAACCTGCATGCACATTTGTTTCAGCAGGCAAGGAGAAGGCAGAATTTTAATGGGAATCGTGATTCAGGAGGTCATTGATCCATGAATTTTTCAATATGAGGGGAGCAATCAGGATTAGTCTGCACTCAGATTACCCCTCTGAATGACCTTGTGAATCACTGGAGTTAGGTTAAAGCCCTGTGTACTGAGACTGTTCAAGTTCAGGAAAAGGACACTGAATGCCCAGAATTTTGGATCTCAGAATTTCGAGATGATGGGAACTTGTTGTTCCACCTTGACACAAAGAGATTCACAAGGGGTTGACTCCAACAGGTGCAGTTTTGACCTAAGACTGAGAGTAAATGAACCATTCTGAATGAATCTATCAGGACAGTGAGTCTGCTAAGGCACTGAGCCTGTCTGGGATATGGAGATCTGGGACTTGGTTTGCCTACTGTGACAACTAATGATGGTGGAGTTGTTGGAAAGAATCAGAAGACCCTTTCCAGATAATGTCTCCTGTCACAATCGAAAGACATTCACTATAGCTTTCATCTCCAGCAGGCTGAAGTGAATGGAGCACTCCTTAAGGGACCAAACTCTGCTCACTTTAAAAGAAGGACAGGGGATAGGCACCTCAACCTGGCATGCTGGAGTCCTTGCAGGTTGTGATTTCCAATGGCAGATCCTTAACAAGGATATTCACTGTAAGCCAAGAGAGGTCCTCCCATCTGTCGAGATTAAACCTCATGTAATCTGAAACTTTGATCATTTGGTCTAGTGGGAGAACTTTCTGCTACCACTGGGATGGAATACATCAGCTGCTCGAGTCTCATGAACATGTGGCCCAAAATGAGAAGATCCATGGCTGCATTGAGAAGACCCAAGTGGCAAAGAATGCCCTGTACTGAAATTCAAGTCTCAGAGCGGATGGAAGACAAGAGGGAGATAATCTTTAACACACATTCTTGAGAAAGACAAACTCGATTCAAAGCGATTTTGACACCATTCCCTGCAGAATGAAGAACTGGGACAGAATGAGATCAGATCCGACCCCATTACTTTATAAGGAATCCAAGGAAAAGCAAGAGAGAAACGAGGAATTTCATGTTTTGGTACAAGAGATTGCTCACCTTAATGCTTTTGCAAAATGTCATCTTGGTAGTTCAATGTCAAAAACGTGGTGGTTCTGAAGTGTGACATGACTGTGTCCATGATTCTGGTGAAGTACAGTGTCCCTGAAAGTGAACCCCAGAAATGTATTGGAAGACCTGGGAATGGAAATATGAAGATATGCATCTTGGAGGTCTAGACTGACTGCAAAATCTCCACCCTGACTGATGTAGAGCACTGATCTCAGGGGTCTCCATTCTGAATTGGGTCCCCAAATGTGTTGGTTCAGAGAGCTTGGGTTGATGACTGGTCAAAGCTTCCGACTAGCTTTGGGAACTAGGATAAGTTTAGAGTAAAATCCCAGTGTGTTTGTGTTGTGAATGATCTCAGGCACCATTATCATCAGTATTAATCTCCTGCTGCAGAACAACTGCCTTGTATGGGTCTCTGGAAACATCTGTAGCAATGGGAACCCTTGACAGTGGAGGTGGGTCAAGGAAAGTGATCTGGAGACCCTCCGAGATGCTTTGCAAAACCCGTGGGTCCTTAGGGCAGAGTCTCTCTCATTCTATGGAGTTTTTCCCTCACTGGTATGTAGGAAAAGGGCAGCACGAGCATGTCATTTTCTGTGTGAAGGAGACTGTTGGGGAAAGAAATTGGGTCTTCTCTTCATGTGTCTCATCATCACTGGAAAACTGGGCCCTCCACAAGAAGGTTAGGAGGAGGGTTTCCTTGATTGGCATGCCTTACAGGGGTCCTTCCTACTTCTTTGAGCCTTTTTGGGAAACGAAGACTGGCTTATGAGTTGCTGTGCCTGTGCAAGGTTGGTCTCATTTGCAGCCTGTCTCCTGATCTTCTCAATGTGAATAGGAGGTTGGAAGAAAACAGTTGAGATTAGAGTATTGTCTTGTAGTGATCTTTAAGCAGCATGGACATGAATAGGAATGTATCTCCCTCTTTGAATTGGAGGTTAATTGCTGCTGAGTGAGTGTTGAGCTGTCCTGTTGAGTACACAAACCATGCACAACACTGGCTCCCAGGCATGTTGGTTAGTGGGGGTCACAACAATGGGATGTAGAGTATGCTCAGTTTGCTGAAAATATGGTCATAGAGACAATTTCAAGCATGGAGCCAATAACTACAACATTGAGACCAAGTCAAGGAAACTTTTCCAGTCTATGTGTACAGAAAATGGCATTATTATTCTGAGGCTTGCAATATTTCTGTTGATGGCTGGGACTTAAAACCAGTGCGTGTATTTTGCAGACAGTCCGACTGAAGTTAGATGAGAATCGACATTGTGTGAAAAGGCCTGTTGATACCTGGGTCCTGAAGTTGCCTTTTGAAGCAGTGCAAGATGTAAACAACTTGACCTGACTGTGGTAGCTGTTTGAACAAAGGCTGGTCTTTCTTGGTTAAGAGGTCAATGGATGCAGGAAGTCTGTAAGTGGTGAGAGACAGAGCAGGAGGTGGACAGAATTCTGGAGGCAGAAACCAGAAGACTTCAATGAATGCATGGAGAGTTAAGCATTCCATGGACATCTTCCGATTTAGTAGAGAGAAGGGACTTGTGAATGTAAGTCTTTGAAATCAAGGTGTGGGGCAACAAAAAAGCCTTCTGCAATGGTAGACAGGACAGAATAGGGATGATGGTAGTAGTTGGGATAGACAGTAACGATAAACAAACCTGGGAGTTGGTATATGTTGGGAAATGGTAATCTTCAGGTGTTTACTTTGAGTGTCATCAAAAGTATGAGATATGTACAAGGTGTCTCAGAAAGGGAATGGGAAATCGCCAGGGCTGGGAGTGGTGTGATTGAAACAGAACCTGGACCAGTCTGCACTGATTCTATAGTTGAAGTGGATGAGATATGAGACCAGCTGGCATCTGGTGCTGAGGTTTGGTACCAGCTGTTGAGGAATAAATCATCTTTGCCAGTATCTGGGTCTGCATGCAGTGATGGGTTGCTCAGGATTTGTATTGTAATCTCTTCAGTGCTGGCATAACCAGCAGTGAGTGCAGGCAAACTGGGCAATGATGTTGCTGCAGTGATATGTCTGGCAAACAATGCCAATGAGTGCCAGGCCTTTTCTTGATCGATGACTTCTTGACCTCAAGTATCTGTGATATTAAGTTGACAACTGAGCCGGCATCGACACAAAGTGTCCACATCCTTTTTGAAAAGTCCTTTCTGGCTCTCTTGATAGGTGAGAACAGCTGTTTGGCTGAAACTGTCACCCTTCTGTCCTCCACACCCTAAATTCAGATTTTACATTGTATGGTCTGAATGACATACTATGCAAGTCGTGCAGGTGTGGTGATTACCTTCAGCCGAATTAAACCTTGGAAATGTCCCACATTTAATCCTTTACTTGGAAAGTAATGTAATAACGGTCATATACTGAGATGCATTGTAAGCACTATTGACCATTAGAGTAGATAATTAAAGAAAAAGTGGAAGTAGTACCTAACAAATTATGGAATTTCGTGCTAATCCCTCTGTCCAAGGGTAGAAAACTCCCATCTAATTTCCATCTCAGCAATCAGAGGACATTTCAGCACCTTTATTGCTGAAACAAACCAACAGGTTAAAGCATCTTTTGCTTGGGAGTGTTGGATTTGCAAGGAAGTGGATCACCTAATGTATTATGACTAGGTAATGTATCTGAAGAATACACCTTCTGAGGTGGCAACTTACTATATTTTCTCTATGTTTTCAAACACTGTTAATGAACACCTAAACTGTTTTGCCAAAATAATTTTTATGCCTTGTAATTTTTGGACATCATTTTAAAAGAATTTTATTTATGCACTGATGTTTTCAGACACAACTGTAGTTCCATAATGACATGACAAGAGTTTGGTTTGGTTTGGTGTTTAACAGTACAGAAACACAAGTAGATTATTTACTGCCAAGGCAATTGGAGTAAAGAGCCTTGCCCCAGGACACACCACAGTAGCCAACCTAGGCTGATCTCATAGTAGGGATTTGAACCCATACCCTTTGGCTCGCGAGTCCATCATGCTCACCAATAAGCCTGCATGGATCCTGCCAAAGGAGACAAGACAGACTAATACTGCTTTCATAAAGTGGAGGAATGACTTGCTCATCATTTGAAATAGCCTCGACTCGACAAGTTACATGTACGCATCAAATGGCTGAAAATTGGAAGAACCATGTTTAACCGTTCCTTAGACTGCTGACACTGATATAACTAATAACATTTGTTTAAAACAATATTACTAACCTGTAGAGACAAAATCTCAATCGTAAAAACAATAGAAGACTATGTCACCCTTTATTAAAAGAGAAAGTCATTCAAGTTAAAGTCTTTATCTTGAAAATTTTGTTTAGAACTACCATTGTGGATAATACTACAACCTACAACTGGTCATTTACTGGTCATGTATATAGGAATGTTTTAGAGGATAATATATTTTATAAAAATAACCTAGCACAAAACAGGTCATTATTTCATGTGTTTTATATACTGTTATGAATTTATAAGTTCTGGAATGTACTGTTACTCACCTAAATATGCAGACATGAAGAAAAAAGAAATCACTTTTCTCTCTGTCTGGGTAATTAGTGTACTAATGAAAATTATCATTTTTCACAAGTATTTTGTCTGGAAAATTAATATCTTTATTGTATGGATTCTGTATCGATGTGGCCAGCTAGTTCAATGCTGGTTGGAAGTGGTCTAGGTAAACAAGGTTATATCATATCATTGCGTGCCAATAAAAAATGCTTTCATGATAATGTTTCAGTATTTTTGTTTACAAATACAGAATTCAGGTTGCATTTCTGGTGTTTATTTTTTGCTTGTAAAACTATGTCAATCTGTTCACTGTGTACATGTACTGCTGTTGTTGATTAGTGTCAACTGGCCCTACATGATATAATTACCGTATTTTTATTTCTGTAAACTCAGTGCAAGTTTTTCACAAACTATGCATGATATCATGTTGGTTAATCTGTTAAAGTATTAACAAAAACAATTTATTAAAAGGCAACAAGTCTCACTCATTGCCAGAACTTATCTATGAACTTGATCCAGATTATAATAACATATGCAAAAACCTACCTATGAACTTAATCCAGATTATAATAACATATGCAAAAACTTATCTATGAACTTAATCCAGATTATAATAACATATGCAAAAACTTATCTATGAACTTAATCCAGATTATAATAACATATGCAAAAACTTATCTATGAACTTAATCCAGATTATAATAACATATGCAAAAACCTACCTATGAATTTAATCCAGATTATAACATATGCAAAAACCTACCTATGAACTTAATCCAGATTATAATAACATATGCAAAAACTTATCTATGGACTTAATCCAGATTATAATAACATATGCAAAAACTTATCTATGAACTTAATCCAGATTATAATAACATATGCAAAAACTTATCTATGAACTTAATCCAGATTATAATAACATATGCAAAAACTTATCTATGAACTTAATCCAGATTATAATAACATATGCAAAAACTTATCTATGAACTTGATCCAGATTAAAATAACATATGCAAAATGCTAGTTGGAGTCAGTTCTAATATCGATATTGTTTCATAACATAAAGATTTTATTTTGAAAAATCTCAAAGATATTCCGTATATTTCTTCAAAAATGCTTGAAGCGATCCTGACAATAAAATTCCAAATATGGCAATAATTGTCCTAAATATGTAAATGAGCCAAATCACTTAGACTTGTTCAGGAATTTAATTACAGAACATCATTATTTGTAATGATACTTTAGGTAGAAAGAATGAACCAACCATATCCAAAATGAAGCTATCGAGGGGAAATGTGCCATTGAATAAAACTGATATGAGAAGAACTTGTCAAACTCTAATGTCAAGATATGCTGACATGACTGCTTATTCACAAATCAAATATCAACCCAGTTTAGCTTACTGGAAAAAAAGAAATAAAGATAATAACCTGCCCACATGTTTAAAACTTTATATCACACAAGTTAATTAACTTTACTGAGAATGTGAATTGTCTACATCGATCTGGATTTATCACACTGAATAATCATGACTTGTAGAGCATGTCAGCTATTTTTATTGCTGCCAACTGACAACACCTTCAGTTAACCAATGCGATATTAAGGTAATCAAAGCGGTTCATGGTCTGATGGCCATCTATTCAACACCTGTTTTTTAGTATGGGTAGAGCATTCATCAGTTCAAGTTCCAACTTTAATGTTTTATTTTCCACTGGCTGTAAAACATAACTGGTGCCCTGAAATTTTGTGTACTATTATAAATTATTACAAATTTTGAAAATATGATGTCCAGAAAATTAGAGTGACCATATAATTAGGTTAATTATGGTAATTTAGTTTGCTATCAGTCTTGCATAGGCTTCGGTACTGGACCACTGAATTGGATAATTGATTCTATTAGTAATATTTAGGAATGACCTTCTACTCTCTCACCTGCTACCCAAAAATACTGTACAGAAAAAAAATAAAGTAATTATTCTTTTGTCATCTGAAAACATGCAGACAATATGGTAGTCAGCTAGATTTGTGTTTGAAAAACATGCATGCCCATACTGCTGATCAAAAACAAAAAGTCCAAAATACTAAAAATTTAGAAAAGTTTGAAACCTGCTACGGCAGTCTAAATATAAAATCAGGTCATCTACATATACAACAAAAACATACATTAAAATTTAATTTGTCGATCTCAAAGTGGTTTTTACCTAATTATGCAATCAAAGCTTTTTTTCCGAAAAGTAAACAAAAATGTGTACAAAACTGAAAAATGCTGTAATGCCTGAAAATATAACCAGATCATCTACATATAAAATTAAACAAGTATTCCTATAAATACAAATATGCCTCTTAAATTTCATTTGTCTATCTCTTGTGGTTTTTGCTTAATTGTGCCGACATGATTATTTATGAAAAACGAAAAAAATGTGTACATGTACAAATTTGAACAAGAGTACCATGAATGGCTCGTTGCATGCCTGCCCTGTGTTTATTAGTCCTTTATGTAAATAACTGAAATTTTTGTGCTGAAACCATTTTTCTTCCTTCAGGCACACTGACTTTCACCTCTAACCCTTTGACCACAAAATTGATAGGTTTCTTCCGTAACCTAAGTGCAACCCATCCAAAAAGTTTGTTCCAGTTATGTTTTGTAGAACTAATGCTATTGTATGGAAGCCATTTTTCTTCTTTCAGTCACAGTAACCTTGACCTTTGACCTTTTGGCCCTGAAATCAATTAGAGTCTTCCTTAAACCATGTGCAAGCCATCCACAAAGTTTGGTAACTGCAGAAGGTGGAGAACTTGTGCTAAAAAAAAAACATTTTTCTTTCAGTCAGTGACCTTGATCTTTGAGCTCCTGACCCCCAAATCAATAGGGTTCTACCTTACTCCAAGTGCAAGCAACCCATAAAGTTTGGTAACTGATGATGGTAGACAACTCGAGTTAGTGTGCAGAATTGAAATTGGCAACATACAGATGGATGAATGGACATCATAACATAATATGCTTTGCCTTATATGCTTTTGTATAAGAAATGACCTGAAAATATTACCACATCTACATATAAAATTAAACAAATATACCTATAAATACAAATAAGCCTATTAAATTTCATTGTCCACCTAGTGACATTTTTGCTTAATTGTGCTAACAAGGTTTTTGTATTTAAAAAAAGTACAAGTGCATAAAATATACTAGTAAAATTCTGTTTGTCTACATCCAGTGCTTTTAACACATCCTTCCAACAAGATTCTTGGAATGAATAGCTGGATGGATGTATGTAAAGACACACATGCAGCGGTATGGACAGATAGATAGACAGGACCAAATAAAGATGACCCCGCTGCAAGCTGTGGGGGCATAACAAACTGAGTGTTTCCTATTTGGATATCACTCATGGTCAAATCTGTCCAAAAAGTCATTTATATATTAGCTCCTGCATCAAATATCATCCAAATCTGTAAAGAAATGCATCCTGTATGGTGACAGCTAGTTCAGCTCAACACGTAATCTGGTAGATATATGTACCACATATGATATTATGTTAGATAATTATCAAACACTTTAAAGATCCTGCACCTGTAACTTTTCAATGTCACTGCAGTTCAAATAGTTAAAATTAACTGGCATATTATCATAAAAAATATATTTGTGCTGGAAGAATCACATATATTTTAGTACATATAAAGATCTTCTTTCAAACCTTCTTTCAAACTGTTGACAATCATTCACATGTAACAACTTCAATGCAAGATATATTAGGTAATATAAATAACAACTGAATAAATATATCATCAACATAACCACTCTAGCCACCTCCTCCACTACCGCCCTGCCCCCCCCCCCAAAAAAAAAACACCAACCAACAAAGAGCTGCCATAGTGAAGGTACATGATAAGCCAATGTCAAATTAAAAGTTCACCTACCATATTTACAAAAAAATTTGAAATATTTATGCAAGAAAGCTTTTTTTGTTTTTGCCTACACCCATCCCTTTACAAAAACTTTACAAGGCAGCCCTCTATTTAGAACTACTGTAAGAAACAGTCTCCAGGGTGGAAAAAAGTTTGATCAAATGCAAGATCCCCTAACATGCCTAGAATATGCTCATTACATATTTTATTATCATCAATACAGCTCTGTACACTGTGACTTATTGATGTTTCTAAGGTTGTACCAGGCAAAGCAAATGAAAGGCCTGGGTATCCGATTAAAATATGTAGATTTTGTTCATTAACAAACTCCTATTTGATCAATTCATGGTAACCTCAAGTGCCGAGTTTGATCATAATCTATGACTGAAAAATAGTGTTTTGGGTGTACATGTTTACAAGCAATCCTTGGCAGACAGGAACTTGCCTCAGTTTTAAAAATATCACAAATTTTCTTCTTTAAATTGAGATTTTGAAATAAACTTCTCATTCCTTGGTTGGCTATGATGCATTTTTCGATTAACATTCAGCAAGCACTCAGGATTAAAATACAGTCATAATATCTTGAATTCATCTGAGATCTGTTTTATTTCTGATGAAAACCTAAGAATTTCCTCAAATTTGAGGAATTCTTCAACTCTTTTTTAAGAATAATAAATATTTCCAACTTCATAGTTTTAAAATTTGAGTAAGTTTTCATTCTTTTTAGTATCTCTAAATCTGAAAAAAATCTGATATTGTCAAGAATATGATCAGCAAGTAAAGTCAAATCTCAATCTGGAGAAATTTTAAGAAATTTAGTGAAAGTGATGTTCAGTGATAACCAACTGGTACTCACCCTTCCAGCCAGTAGGGTTTCAAAAATTTGTCAATGAGGTTGTATATACCAAGGAACCACCTCCAGAAGCTGAATGAGCAGTTTTGCATCTTCTCCTGCAACAAAATCACAGTAACTGCCACTCAAATCTTGAGGAAATGAGGAAATATATATATATACACCTCTCCCTCGATAACTCGCGCACAACCGGGTCCAAAAACACAGACAGCACCATAAGCGAGGGTGCAAGTTACTGAGGGACGTCAGAAATGTTAAGACATCGAGAAAACCACAGTGTGTGTGGGGTAATGGGGCTGTTTAATGGCTGAATACTCGTTTTATAATTGCAGTTTGAATAATTGTCAATAAAGAGCTTTTTTCTAATGTATTTGTTTGCTTTTTTATATAAATTACCTTTATTTTCAAGATTCCCAACCTCTGAAAGATTGTTAACAACATTAGTCCAAGCGGTTTCAACAACACGAGTACGCGAAAACATTGTGTATTACATCACTGCTTTTTGTTGTTCTTGATTCACAACAAAACAAGATTCCCTTTTGTAAAAAACTTGGGACATTTATTTCGTGAAACAACCATCAATGTCGAAACTCGATATATTTATGGTTCTATTAATAAAATATGGATGCGTGATTTAGCTGCAAGTAACAGTGAAACTTCTTCTCATCCCTGAGGAAATCTCTGAGTGGCAATTTAGAAGTTTTAACTTAAACAAAAACTCTGGAACTCACTTCTCCGTAATGAACCGTATCTGTGAAACAGCATTTTATTCACACAAATACACATTTCGCTTTGTTGCCTTACTATATTTGATCACATTTTTGAATGAGTAGGCTAATTTAAGGTAGGTTAATTATATTACTTACATAATTATATTTATAACAGTGTTTGACTGATCAATTGAAATGAGTTGACCTGACATACTGCTGTGACCGCTAGCACTTACACAGATAGGATTTGCACACCTTTTAACTTTTATTTTATTCCACTCCTTTTATTTGATTTGATATAAAATACGCAATTAATGTGATAATACAAAGCAGGTCTGCTTTTAATTGAGTGTAACAACACAACAAATACTTCCACAAGTCAGAGATAATAAAAGTCGGCACTTAATTAGGTTCTTACAGAAAAATGCCTACGGACATAGCTGTGACAGTTGAATGATATTTTTCATGTTTCAATACAAAAGGGCATATTGCATTTATGATGATTACACTGACACCAAATTAAAAGATAGAACTAAAACACCAATTTCACTTGACAAAACTTATTTAATTGGTATTTTTTTTTTAAGTGTTGCCATCAGTAAGCATTAGTGACATTATCATTGATCGAAATTTCATCGAATATTGTTATTGACAGTATACTGAGAATGTTGTTTTGAAAGAAAATTGAACAAAATATATGACTTCTTATTAAAAGCTGAAAATTTCATAATGTTGATTCAAATTTCTGGGTACTAAACACTGTTTTCGACAATAAAACAACCGATATATCAAGGTTTCATTTCCATTTTTTTCACATTCAACAAATAGGGGCCAATTTTTTGGGTATTTTCAAGTTTTAAAAAATGGGATCCATGCCTGACCCTGCATTATAAGCGGGTTCGCAAGTTATAGAGGGAACGGTATATATATATATATATATATATATATATATATATATATATATATATATATATATCAATCAGTCCGATTATATTTTAGAAACAGTTATAATTGAGAAGAAAAAAAGTCTAGCCTATGAACTGATTATTCAAGTAGCATCATGTCAGTGATACTCATAGAGATCATGAGTGACAATATTTACGTTCTGAAGACATTTAGCTTGTTAACTTCAGTAATTTTGCAGTATTCACGACATGAATCTCTACAATCCCAACAGTTGCATACCTGCCAGATCATGACCTGTCACATGAAAAACATAATATTTTACTCTCACCCCACACCCCAACATGGCTGTTTTTTTTTTGTAAAATAAAAACACAATTTCCTGTAAATTTTACAAGAGAGAGAGAGAGAGAGAGAGAGAGAGACCTTTCTTGACAAACCAAATATATGCCCATAACCTATAGCCTGTATAAACAGTAAACAGTCGTGATATGCATAGCTTCAAGCTAAAAGTTCATGGAATACTATAACCCCTAGGCAGCTTATAAATTAATTGTCTTAGAGGAGATTAAAAGGTGAAGGTGGTCAGAGATAAACAAGCACCACTAATTAGAACAACCCAATTTGTTTGAAGTTTGGTAAATCATAGATGCATGTTGAATAAACAAAAGCTATTACACTTTGTTGCCTTTCATGAGAATGTTTAAGCCAGCTGTATTAAAGATTATTAGCTAGTTCATGATCAGCGACAACCTTTCTTTGAAGTCTGATTTTACTCCATACATAGAGTGCAAGATGTGATTATTTCATGTGAAAGTGTGATTCATTTTTTAATGCAAAATGTTGAAACACAGTTGGGTTTCAGGGAAGGATGAGCTATCTGTGAAGTGTGAAAAGCAGAGCAAAACTAATGTCAGAACTCTTGGTTAACAGAGTTTGACTTTGTGAAGCTCAGCAGCAAGAGGGAACATTTTTTCACATACTGCACCATATCAACATTAGTTATTCTGGAGTATACAACATCTACTGACACAGTAATGCAAGCCTCTTTCAGAGCTGATGCAAAAAAAAGCATGTTCAGTGGTCAAAAACATTCAACAAAAAATGAAAATCTTTGTGGAAGTTTGAACAACAATACCATCCCATCTCTAATAAGTGCAAAGATGAACAGTAATGAATTAATGACACTTACATCAACTTCTAACCTTCCAATGAACTACTGAGAGCAACAAAGTCAGCACCTACAAGTTAATACTGTATTCCAAAGTCCAATGGATTTTAAAGACAGAAACTTCGTGTATTTTTTATTCAATGTGTGTGTGGTTTTGATTATGTGCACATGTGTGTGCATGGTGATATTTGCTATATGACTGCGCTGGGTCTAGCAGCCATTTTTTGTTTGGAAATGTATTAAATGCTTCAAAGAATACATACATATTTTATTTTGATTTTGAATTTCCAGTCATTTTCTGTAGGCTTATATGAGTATGTAACTTATTCTCAACAGTACAATGTCACTTATTTAGATCACATGCACTGACCCCCCTTTGGACCACAAAAGCACATTTTGAATCTTGAAAAACCCCAACACTATCTTGAAGGCTGGTAGTCGTACAGCTGGTTCTGCAAACAAAATACTGGGGAGAATCATGTTAAATTTGCACCTGAGCACTGATGAATATAAAGATATTCACTTTCCCTGTGAGTCAAAGCGATATGTTTAGCATCTTAACTTGGACTTCATTGGGAGTTGCACTCAAATAGTGACGTTGCTTTGAATAATGTTTTCTGAAAAGATATAAAGGGCTATCTAGGTACATACACAGCTCCCTCGATAACTCGCAAACCCGCTTATAATGCGGGTCAGGCGTGGATCCCATTTTTTTTAAACTAGAAAATACGGAGAAAAAAAAATATAAAAAAATTTGACCCTATTTGTCATGGGTGAACAAAATCGAGATCAAAATTTGTAAATAAAACCTTGATATATCGCTCATTTTATAGTCAAAACCAGTGGTTAGTACCCATAAAATTTGAATTAACATCATAAAATTTTCAACTTTTAATAAGAAATAAAATATTTTGTTAAATTTTCTTTCCAAACAACATTCTCAGTACACTATAAATAACAATATTAGATGAAATTTCGATCAATGAAAACGTCACTAAAGCCTACTGGTGGCAACACTTTAAAAATAAATACCAATTAAATAAGTTTTGTCAAGTGAAATATGTATTTTAGTTCTATCTTTCAATTCAGTCTCAGTGTAATCATCATAAATGTAACATGCCCTCTTGTATTCAAACGTGAAAAAAAATAATTCAACCGACCAAGCTATTGCTGCGAGCGTTTCCGTGAGAATCTAATTAAGTGCCGACCTTTTTTTTTATCTCCGACTTGCGGAAGTATTTGCTGTGTTGTTACACTCAATTAATAGCAGACCTGCTTTGTATTATCACGTTAATTACGTCTCTTGTATCAAATCAAACAAAGGGGGTGGAATAACGGAAAAGTTCAAAGGCGTGCAAATCCTGCCTGTGTAAGAGTTAGCGGTCACAGCCATGCGTCAGGTCAAATCATTTTAATTGATCAATTATGTCCAAGTAATGTCCAATTATTTAAGTAAGATAATTAAACTACCTTAAATTAGCCTACTCATTCACAAATGTGATCAAAAATAGTTAGGCAACCAAGCCAAATGAGTACTTGATGAATAAAAAGCTTTGTTTTACAGATACGGTTCATTACGGAGAAGCGAGTTCCAGAGTTTGTATTGAACTTAAACTTTCTTACTTGCTACTCAGGAATTTACTCAAGAATGAGAAGTTTCACTGTTACTTGAAATCACGGCATCCATATTTTATTAATAGAACAATAAATAAATCGAGTTTTGATGTTGACGGTTGTTTCACGAATTATATGTCACTAGTTTTTGAAAAAAGGAATCTTGTTTAGTTGTGAATCGACAACAACAAAAAGCAGTGACGTAATACACAATGTTTTCACGTACACATGTTGTTGAAACCGCTTGGACTAACTTGAAAATAGGGGTAATTTATACAGAAAAGCAAACAACTACATTAGAAAAAGCTCTTTATTGAACATTATTCCGAATGTAATTATGAGTATTCAGCCATTAAACAGCCCCGTTACCTCCCTTCCCCAACTACGGTTTTCTCGATGTCCAGCAGTGATGGCATCCCCTTCTTAATTTTTTTGAGGTCCCTCGGTAACTTGCACCCTCGCTTATAGTGCGGTCTATGTTTTTGGACCCCGTTGTGCGCGAGTTATCGAGGGAGAGGTGTATTAAGTTTATGTTAACTATGGTTACATTTTATGATTAGTTAAAAACACAAAGTGTTATGATTTCAGTAATTGGTTATGATTATCCATCAGAGAACTTAAGTGATACTAGTACTTGGTTCCAAGTTTGTAAAAGTACGATTATTTTTCCAGATGGGCATATTTAGAGGAAAAAGGAAAGTAGGTCTTAAAATTTTCAGACAAAAAACATCAACATAGAAAAGTTACCAAAAGAACTTCTCAGAATCTCTGTCAAACTCCACATTCCAGAAAAGCCAGGACTATCAGCAAAATTAATTTTAGACTGCAAATATTACACACCAGCAAAATAGCCATGGCTGCCACAATGACATTGATCTATCACTCAGCTACCAAATCAACCTAACTTTTTTAATTACAAAATTCACCTTCTTCAGATTCAACTCCACTGCATTTTCATGATGACCATAGAGATACTGATCAAGATACATTGTATGACTTTGGTAGACTTTGCCAGTTTCTCCCAGCTGATGTTGCAGAAAACTGAACATAAAAAGGATATTGGTCATTTTCTCAAGTTAGTTTAACAAAAGAAATTCAAACTGTACAATGCAGCTTTTAGTTTATTGTTATATGTAATAAATTGGTTCAATCAGGATGGTACAAGAATGATATACAGTGCAACATAGACATGAAAAGTGCATGCCTTGATGTTTTTACAAGTCTCCAACAATCACAGTAAAACGACTTGAGACAACGATTCCTCCTTCAACAAACCGGAGGAAGCAGCCAAAAATTGGTTGGCATATAAGGCTATTGTAACCAGGGTTGTAGCATTAAGTTCCAAAGCTTCTAAGGATTTGACTGAGAGATGAATCCAGTTGATATTCCCTCCTGAGTAGCATCTGAATAGGTTGGGGGGTGGGGGCTCAAGGGGCCAAGCAGGGGAATGGACCTGATAACTAGAGGTGGAAACCATAGATCGAAGCATGGAGGAGGAGACAGACTACCCTTTTTGTTGTCTGGTAGCCTCTGGGCCCCAAGACAACTTCTGAGAGTAAGCTCCTGGATGCAGAAGCAACAGAAGGTCTGAACAAAAATGGGCCCCTCTCCAAACCAGAGAAAATCTTAGTAATCCTCATCTGCCAAAGGCTTTGGAACACAGCCAGCTGTCAGGAATGTAACGCCTTATAAAAAATCCAGACTTCCTTCTCATCCATCACCTGATTTGAAAGGTGGGATGAAGATGGGGACCCCAATGAATGGAAGGCACCAACACAACCAGTTCCTTTGGAAACTCATTCGAATTACCAGAATTGAAAGGGAATCATTATCCTGAACCCATTTGCATGGCATGACAGGACTATCCATTTTGTCTTCCTGAGGCCGCTCAATGGAGGGGGGGGGGGATGGGACTAACCCTTCAATCTTCCCTCTGTTATGTATATTTATTTCTATAATGTGTTCGTAGTTGCACTTTTGATTCTGGACACAAGTGAACAGAATGTTTACAAGCATTTGAGTTCAAGGCCATGGATTACCAATGACCTCGATGACTTTGGCTGCTGAAGCAGCATAGGGGTTGCTTTGATTTTCCTGGGTACGTCTGTCATGAGATCAAGTTATCTCATTGACCCACGATCTGTCTCATCAGAGACAAGCAATCAGAACTATTTTGCAAGCCTTGCCCCTCATCTTCTGGATAAGTTTCAGTATTAAAACCGCTGAAAGGGGGGGGGGGATAGGCCACATCCCTTCCCAGCTGACTGATAAGGTGTAGAGGGTCCATGTCTTTGGGTCTAGGAATGGAGACGAAGGGGGCAGTTTGCTGTTCCACCTCGTCGCAAATAGGTCTAGCATCCATAGAAAGCAAACTTGATGAAAGATGGATAGATGGAAAGACCACTCTGTATAAAGCAGCTGGCCTCTCTTCAATAATGAATCAGCCAGGACACTGAGCCTGCCCAGGATGTGTCAGACTTGTTTTTGTATATGGTATTGTGTACACCAATGGAGGAACTCCCATATCTTTCATCCCCTCTTGTCTAAAGAGGTAGTTCACCATGACTCAGTTGTCCGACATTATCAAAACCGTCTTCCCTTGGATATGTTCCCTCCAAGCGCGGGAGGTCGGAGAATGGCCTTCATTTCCAACAGACTGATGTTAGGGGACTTCAAAAGGTATTCCCACCACTAGCCACTCCCTGTCTTGCCACCGAAGCAGGAACTGTTTGAGTTTGGTTGAGATCATAATCTGCCGATCTAAACTACCTGAGATCAGGCGCCACTGTGCTTGTGCATTGAGCAGGTTGTGGAGTTGAAGAAACTCTCACCATAATGTATGTCCTGGTGGATGTTTCTGATGCATCAATGATACAATCGATGTACTTGGGAGGAATATAAACCAGATTGAGTTTAGTTAGAAACTGTATATCTAGATGAATGAAACTCTGAGAAGGAACAAGGTCTGACTTCTCCAAATAGACTATCCACCCTAAACTGTGAAAGGAACGAGAAAAGTTTGCTCATATCCTGAACTAAAACCAACCTTAATTGGGAGGAATATAAACCAGATTGAGTTTAGTTAGAAACTGTATATCTAGATGAATGAAACGCTGAGAAGGAACAAGGTCTGACTTCTCCAAATAGACTATCCACCCTAAACTGTGAAAGGAACGAGAGAAGTTTGCTCATATCCTGAACTAAAACCAACCTTAAAAAGTGTTTTGCATTGTATCATCCAACATCTTGGTGAAGGCCCAAGGAAATAGGTCAAGGACGAAAGGAAGGGCTCAGAATTAATACACTGCTCTGTCATAGCTGAAGCAAAGGAAATTGTGATATACCATGTGAATAGGTATATGGAAATATGTGTTGGATAGATTGAGACTAATTGGGTATTTGTAGCATTGCACCGACTGCCAAATGGACCTTGCTGTCTCCAGTTTGAATTTCAAGCCAGCAATAAACTGTTTGATCTGGCTGAAGTCTATGATTGGTTTCAACTTCCCGTTGGCTTTCATGACTAGAAAAAGTCTGGAGTAAAAACCCAGGGAGTATGGTTTTAGGACTAACTCCACCGCCCGCTTTAAAAGCAAATGCTCTAATTCCTTCTATAATACGTCTGCTTCTTGGGATTGCATGAAGACTGATGATGAACGAGATCTGGAGCCCCTCCAAAACTACTTGAATCATCCAATCGTTTGTCGTAAAGAGGTTGATCCAAACTGGTGAAAGAGGGTTGCTAGTGGTCTGGAGGATGGCAAATCATTGTTGGTTGGTGGGAGACACTTTATTTTCTCTCCCCCCCACCCCCCAGCTTGCCTGCACAAGTTTGGGGTATATGGCCACCTATAGTTCACCTGGCCATGAAAAGTTTGTTACTGCCGAGAAGAACCCATGTTTTCTTTGCTAACGATCATCCCTTCTTTGGTAGAACCCCTGACAAGATAGAGATGAGGTAGGGGCTTGCAAAGATCGCTTAAATGACAACTCCTGTGCCACCTGCTTTATCACCTCCTCAATACACTGGGGGGAACCAAACGGGAGTGAGTGCAGGATTGCCACATGGTGAGGTTTGAGAGAAGAAAATCGCAAAAGAGCATCTCTTTCCTATCAGATCAAGATTGCAGGAAGCTGTTAGGGCACTCGCCTTCATGTGGCAAGTCACCAATATTAACTACTTTGGCAATATGGCAAATCAATTCCCAAACACAGTCACTCCCTGCCTTCTCAGCTAAATGAAAGATCACTAGCAATGCTGACAAGTAAGGAGGAAGTAAAAATTTCTCAAAAAATCAGATGTGGCATAAAAGACTGGTCTGTCTACCTTATAACACCATATGTGATTTATACCAGTGGGGTGAGAAAGTTGCAGGCATCTGACTCACCAAAAAGAAGGCTCTAGCATTACCAGGGTCATGAATCTTATCGAGAGATGCCCTGTAGTTTCAGCAATCATTGCTGATGGTGGCAAAATTCAGACAGATAGATGCTCATTCTCTACATGAATGTCTACCCATACCTTTACTGTGTATGTGGTATTAGCTGCCATAGGAGGAGGGCATTCAGAAGGTGACAAAATTCTATAGAAGTCTTCTATTGCTGTCCTAAAACTGAATTCTGTCCATTTCCTAGTCAGATCAGAATATTCAGTGATGTCGATGTCATCCTCCTCGCTAACTGCAAGGGGGGGGGGGGGGTGTCCTCCTCCTACATGCCCTGCATCCAAGGATATAGCATGCTGCATGGCAGTGATGACGATGTGTCATGACCATGTGAAGTGTGGGGCCTATCTGCTGGTTATGCTAGCTGTACCAGTGGTGCCATGTCCAGTACAAAATGTGGTCCAGCTGAAGAATGTTATTCCAGGACAGCCTGTTGGGCCTGGTTTGATGGTTGGCACAAATTGTGAGACCGGTCCACCATAATGTGTTAGCGTAATGTATCTGGTCAGCCCCACTGCCCAGGGCAGTCAGCTGAGCATAGCCTGCCATTGCTGTTGGAACTGTCAACCAATGTATGGTTTGCCAATCTAAAGTGGTAGTCATGCCCGTCAAATCTGTATACTGGTTGACTGGAATGGTTGGTCAGCAGCAGGGATGGCGTATGGTATATGACTTGGGGGCCTAGCCAGCCATCAAAGTCAGATTGTAATCCCGCATGCCCAGTATTAATGGCACTAAGGCCATGCACAAGTGAGGGTGGGGCCTTATGCCCAGTGAGCTGCCAAAATGGGGTAAAATCCGTCCCTGTTTCATTCATATTGCTTGCTGACAACCTTGAGGACAAAGTTTCTTGTATGAGACATAGCATCCATGATTCCAACAGAGTGTGCTGAATCGCCTGCCACAGCTTCCATGCAGTCAGAAGTTATCGTCGCTGCCAGTGCAGTTCTGGGAATCTTCACTGGGGTTGGGGGGCATCCCTATGTCCTCCATAACACTAGCCATCAATTCCGAATTCAGTTGGATCAATAATCAACATGTCCTGATGATATAGAATGCGCCCTCTTCTCTCAGCCCTTCAACTGCCTCTGTTAGACGTTGAACAATATGTCTTTGACCCACAATGCACACACACTGCATGGGTGTGATGATGAACATTTAGTACATGCAAGGCAGGTCTCATGATTATCTTCTACTTTGAAGTGCCTGTATTTCTTGCACATGATGGACATCTCTAAAATGATAGTGAGAAAAAACAAGTGCACACAACAAATATACCAATTATATTCAATTAGGCACACTCACATTACCGAGATGACCTATAAAAGAAATGCATAACAAACCAAAGTTTAACAGTGCAAATTTAAAATATGACAGTGAAATTGACATGTGAGTCTTTACCAATCAACATTACATGGACCATAATGAACAGCAGAAATATGAATAAATTCACTGAAAGAAACCACAAATGTTGTAATCATAAGGTATATCAACCTGGTGACTTACTAAACCCCCATGAAATTTTGCTGGATGTTCTAAAAAAATATGAAAATATTACTCTGGATTTCAGAGGCACTGTTAACAGTCTTGAGCAAAAACTTATACTGGTCAACATCCAGGATACAGATGTCAGAAGCAACAGGAGGTCATCTGTATGAGTAAATTCCCTTTTTCTAAATGATAAATAGATAGAAAGATGCTTTTTTGTCTTTCAGGGAGGGCTGGATTCAGAGGTAGCGGAGGTTATTTCCTAATGTTAATGTTAATGTGATCGAGTAATGTATTTGATAGAGATATGCACAACCCTTACTTAGCAGACGTATTTGATTGAGTCTGATAGTGAACTAGCTCCCAAAAATAGTATTTTGTTGGCGATAATGAAAGATATATTTTGTAGCTAAATAGGGCCTATACTACATGTTGTTTTAAGGTCTTGTGCATGTGGACACATTGTTTCAAATTGCACAGTGTGAAGGACTGCTGTTAGGACTAATATCATCAAAGTAATGAGCCCAAGGCAATCATTCCATTGTCAAGTTTTGGGAAGTCTAGAGATTAGGAGATAGGCTTTCACACCTGCACTGTCTTGTGGTTTGGGGCTGTAGGCTGTTTAAATAACTAGGAAAACATAATTACTGAAAAATTGTATGAAATAATTATAGGCACCTTATTACAAATGTCCAGCATGCCAAGTTAGGAACTGGCCATTTCAGCTCATCAAATGGACATGTCCAGCAAAATTGGCATTTTGGAAGCTCCGATTCATACATAAAACAACATGATTTTATGAGGAAAAAATAAATTTATGAAATAGCAAAAGGTTAAATACCTCACAAAACAACTGGAATGAAATTACCCTTTCCGGATGCAAGTCAGTCTCACCTAAAAGAAAAAAGTACATGAGGCACACAGGTCAAGAATTGATTTGTTCAGTTTTGTTATAGTATTGAAATCTCTTCTAAGATGCACAATTATACTGTATTTGACCAAACAATTGCCACCACTCCCTTTTTAAAAATGTTTGCAGCTGTTGGCATAATTAACTATTCAAAGGATTTTTTTAGAATTGAAAGATTCTGGTGGAAAAAGGTTTTATTTGTTGATTTTTCATTTTTAATTTTTTCACATAGTACCATTTAAACTTACAAGTCAAATCCAACTGCAAACTGCAGAGACCCAGATCTGCCACTGCATAATGTGCTGGCATATCTGGGTCTATGCAGTTTGCTAGGAGTAGTCGGTAGAACAAACAACAGATATATACCCTATCAAATTTAATTTGTTCACCTCAAGTGGTTTTTACTTAATCATGCCAACATGTAGTTTTTTGTGGGGGTAAAACTAATTTTATTTATGTAATACCTACCTGCTATTATTGCACTGCTCTATCTTTTCCGGGCACTAGTCCCCAGTCCAAGGACATTATTCCCTCCTCCAATTAGTAACTGGAGATCTAGAATAAAAAACATGATCCCTGTCTGATATCTTAGTCTACTTCTGACAATTGGAATATCCTTCTTCTTTGACTTGGACCGAGGCTCAAGGACATCAGAGCGGGAATGGAGAAGGAACTTGTGCAATATTAGCACATAAGTATTACATAATAAAATTAGTTTTACCCCCCATAAAAACTGCATTTTTATAGCAGTAATACCATACCTATGATTGCACTGCTGAATTTTTGCCAGCCCGGTGTGAGTCTGATGGCCTAAGATAAACTGTCAAGTGAACTTACCATTGTTGTCAGCTAGATGTTCTCTACTGCTGAATGTAGGATGGCTTGACAACCTGTTGGGCTGACACAACTGGACCCAAAGCATAAATACCCTCACTCTGGTGTGCCACTGAACAAAGGTAAAATGATGAGGTGGAGTGAGAATGCCAGAAAGCATCTTGTATGACATCATTCAAAGATGAATGATTCAAAAAGGTCCAAGATACAGGAATAGCCCTGACCTCATGGGTTTTGATTTTCATGAAAGAGAGCAGAGAGCTCTCTCTTGGTGAGAGACTGATAAGCTCTTTTCATAGTCTGAGTAATCCACTTCGAGATTGTGGCTGCAGAAATATCAGAAGTACCTACTGAAGGGAGAAAAAGATGGTTACGACCCTTTCTTTTCTCTCTTGATTAATCTGGACAGAACCATAAAGCTCTAACTGGACAAAGGAGTCTATCTTGATCATCCCCAGCATAGATATTACTGAGACTGGGGATTTAAATAAGTACAGGAGCTACTGAAGTCGACCACTGAAACATGAACAACCCTTTTCCATTGACAAAGCATGAATTTTGCTTCTTCTTGTTGCTAATGCTAGGGATGAGGAGGAAGACTATTTAAAGGGTAAGATTCTCAAAAGAAGTTCCACTCAAAGGTTCATAAGGAGGTTTAAATAGAGATTAATAAAAAAACACACGGGAGGTTCCACCTCAGCATTAACAAATGAGAGACTGGTTGGTGGAGCTCAAACTATCTGATCAGTTCTGAAAGATGTGGGTCTGACCCAACAGTGGAACCCACAGTGTGTTTGAGAGGGATGCTGTATAGCCCTAAATGGTGGATACTAAGCAATCTTTTCCTTTGAAGAGAAAAGAAGGTATGCAAGTGCAGTTAAAGGGGGGCAGATAGGATCAATGCATTTCCTAAAGCACCAATTACAGAAAATTCTCCACTTGGTATCGTAAACCTTGAAGGTCAATAACCTTCTGGCCAGAGTGATGCTTTCTGGTCCTGGCTGATAGATTGATTGATACAAGCTATGTATGAAGGTGGAGGATTTGAGGAGTGCTGTGCATGAGGGACGCTCTGTGCTATGACAGTATATCCCTCCTCAGCGGTAATTCCCTGGGATCGTCGACCAACAGGTCATGGAGATCACTGAACTATGATCTCTGGGGCCACAGGGGAGCTATCAGGATATGACATGACTTGGAAGTCCTGACTCTATGAAGAATCTGATTATTCTAAAAAAGTGGGAATCCATTGGCACACAGTCAATCCCACTTCAGACTGAATGCATTCACCACCTATGCCCTCTGGTCTGGCACTAGAGAGACTTAAAAAGGAAGCTTGTAGTTCAGCTTCATTGCAAACAAGTCTACTACTGACCTTCCCTACAGATGTAGAGACCATTCCATGAGGACTGCTTGCCCGTTGGGACAAGCTGTCTGCCAGAACATTTCTCTTGCCCATGTGGATTCTGACAGCAATCTCCTCTGAAACTGTCCAACTGAGGAGGTTCCAAACTTCCAAGCAGAAAGAAGGGTATGAGTGTCCCATTGCATCTGAGGTACTCTATGACTGACATTTTCATACATGTGATTCTACTGGCGGCATGCCAAAAATACTGTTGTAAAGGTCGTCTACCACACATACCGTTTTATAGTCAAAATCTACCACTTTTGAAAATTAAAAGAATTTTTAAAAACTTGAATAAAAAACCCAAGCATGGTATTTTTACGCGTTCTATCAACACATTAGAGAAACCAGCCAGAACCAGTCTACTGGGAACTAGAAATATTCCACCAGTACAATAACCAGTGCGATGATGCGTGGCAGAGTAATAGGGTCAGAATTGTTAAAGAACAGCTAATGTGTACACTGCAAGCTTTTAATTGATTACCTTATTGTTGTAATTTGGGGAGTTTAAGGCCAAGCACAGGATGTTTTTTTAGGTGTTTTAAGTAATAAAGGGATCAAAGATGGTCCATGAGGTTTTCTGAGCCTTTGATGAAAATTGGTCTATGTCTGGCAGAGGAGAGATCAAATGGAGAGACCAATTGTAAAAAAAATGATTTTGGCCGACACACTAGAGTAAGTATTTTGATTTTTTGTCATTTGATTGTTATTGTATTGTTCAAGATGTTTTAGGAGGAATATTTAATGACAGCTCTAACATTTTTTGTTCATGTCAAAATACAGAAACGTGTGCTTTCTGCCAATGCTAAGAAACCACCAGCTAAGAAATATTACATTAAGTTCAACAATGCTTGGATATCAGTTTAAGTGTGTGCAGGCGAGTATCAAAGGTTCTGAGTTTGCATTATGTGTTTCAAAGGTATGCATCTTTTGTATTTCATAAACAATTTGAAGTTTTCATGCACATAAATTAAGTTCAAGTCCTAGATAAAATAAAGCAGTTAAAATATATTACAAGATAATTAATTTTAAAGTTGGAAAAAATATTCATAAAAGCATATATACATTATGTATATTTTCATTGTTTATTTCAAGTCTAAATCAATCATATTTTTTGGCCGACCGATTTTTGGATCTGAGCCATGAAGAGAAAGAAGCCCGTGAGGTTCCTCGTGGTGAATATAGCTCGGAGGAGTATTGGAGAGCAGTCAGCAATCTTACAAACCCAGCAACAGGAAAATTAAAGTTAAAACTTCTTTGCAGGCTGAGCATGGTTGTCCTGTCATTGCCACATTCTAATGATGATATAGAGAGGACATTCTCCATTCTTCACAAAATACAAAGTGATTAAAGGGGAAATCAGGACCAGAGAACTACTGAGAGCCTGTTAAGTGTGAAGCTTAATAATCACAATAAATGTCATCAGTGGTCACCAAATAGTGATCTTGGGAAGGAAATTAAAAATGCTATTGGATTTTATTTTTAAAAAACTTTGCAGTACACTATAGGATAAACAACTCTTCCTTCATTTAACTGACAATATACTGACTCGTATTAATTAATTATTATAACATTTTCCATCAGAATCTGAATCTGATTCATGTTCTGAACTTGCTGTTTTATTATATTATGAAGAGAATACATATTATAGCAAATAATGCACTAAAACATGTAAAATTTATGCCGGTAAAAAATAAGCTGATTTAGAAGCCAATCTACTGATCAAATTTTTTTAATCTACTGGTTTAAAATCCTGGTTCTGTCACTTGTATGCATTTTGTATGTAGTGATCTATGCGGTTGATGCACCCTTGAAGTGCTAGAAAAACAACCCACATTTCTAGACTGTTGATGTGGAGGGAAGCTTCTTCCCGAGACCACTGGCCCTCTAGAACTACTCCCTCGGGCTCTAAGCGAATCCAAGGCATAGGTGTAAAGCAAGGAGTGAGGTTCCGGAGTGTGAATCAGAACTCCGGTCAGAAACTTCTTTTTTTTCCCACCAACTCTGATCATGACGAAACTTGGATTATAAGACAGAGGATAGTTGTCAGGTCTCCAGTATGCTAAAAGCAGGGGCTGCATATGAAGCCTTCCTAGGGGAATTAAGTTGGCTGCCACGATCAAGTTCCCCAGGAGAAAGGGGTAAAGATGAGCCAACAATGATGTTTTCTCATCCAATCTGGCTAAGAGAACAAGGACTGGTGAGTCTGCCAAGATGAAAATGGACTGTTCATTGACAGGTGAGAAAATTCATCCCCACATAAACAAAATTCTGAGAGAAGGGATAAGATCGGAATTCTCTTGATAGGGGATTAAGCCTAGTTGAGTCACTGTCTCCCAACTGAGACAGATCCCTCAGGATGGTACATCTGAGTATGTGGGTATCAACCAGTCATCGAAGTACTGGAGGATGAGAACCCTTAAGGACCCTAAATGAGCTGCTATTACACCCACCACCCTGGTGAAAACTCTGGGAGTTGAAGCTAGGATGAAATTGAAAGATCTCCTGTCCTAGACAAAAATGCAGAAATTTCCTGTGGGCTGGGATGATGGGAAAGTGAAGATAAGCATATTGGAGATCTATGGTGTCGCTCTCCAGTTTCGTACTTTGCATAGGGTTAGAAATTTAAAGAAAAAGAATTACCCAGGGTTTCCTCACTGGCTGTTCTGGCTATTTAAAAAAGACCTTGTATATCTTAGGCATTGTTAAAAGAACTTTGAATTCCCTTTATTTTGATGTATGATTGATGGGTGAAATTTGGGTTATAGAGTATACAGCTTGGTCTTACTTAAGATGTGCACCTCTCAAAAAACTGCTAGCTCCGCTTAGTCATTTTCACTTCCTGGACTTCAAAGGTAAATAATAAAAAAAAGAGCCGATAACTTTTTTAACTTTTTAGATATTTTGTAATTTATTCATAGTACTTTCAGAGGCTGGTATTGTCTGCTCTGGCAAAATTCGTTTCCCTATTTTAATAACTCCTGAAAATAGTGCACTTTTGACTAATTCAGGCTGATTTTTCGAGTACTTTAGAGCGGCCATTTTGTCTGCTGTGTGCTTAGATCATGTCCAGTGTCCACAAGTACAATATGTAAAGAAATTTTAGCCACAGTACATGAAAGTAACATAGAGGTATGCCAACATTCTCTCCATTGTGCATGTTGCAAATGCAAAATACTTCATCTTACACCTGTCACTCTCTCAGAAGCATGTATTATCTGTAGAGCGCCCCCATTAAGACAACATGTGCATTATTATTATATGATTTAATTTTGGTTGTATAGCTGAAACATTTAAGCCACAAGCATATAAACAGTCCTTTTGAATAATTCTCATGTATTTTCCCACAGAACAGTATTCATTTGTAGCAAAGTCCCACACAAGCCCAGTCCCCCCCCCCCACCCCCCAATGATGAAAAGTGGGCTATTTTAAAACTACACCTTGCATTTTCTCAACAATAGCAACCAATGTTTTGGTAAAAGACAGGAACATGAAACTTGCCACAATTATTCATGAGATGTAACTAATAAAATTTACAGACTGAACAGGGATGGAAGAGTTCAGGTTCACAGAGGTCAAAGGTCAAAGGGTACAAAGTTTGCTAATTCTTCTAACACTAGTATATGGAAGAAAGCGAATCTGCTTTATTATCATTGTTTTCCAGAAATTTATTACAACCAAATGAAAAGAAACATTTTTGCTATATTTTTCTTAGACTTAATACAACAGTTTTAAATTTAAGTTGACTTTACTCCTATGTTCTAAGACTTCTAATTTTCCCATAATTGAGGTCATTGCACACAAAATACTGCCACAAGGCATATTGTGTAAGCAAGAGCAAAATAGGCATAATTAGCTTATTTTTATGCATAACATCAATGTTAATATACCATTTTGTTGAGAAATGCATACATAATTATATGAGAAAGAGAAAAGCAATTGCACAAATTTTCATATTTATTTTAAGGTGTCGCTCTCCAGTTTCGTACTTTGCATAGGGTTGGAAATTTAAAGAAAAAGAATTACCCAGGGTTTCCTCACTGGCTGTTCTGGCTATTTAAAAAAGACCTTGTATATCTTAGGCATTGTTAAAAGAACTTTGAATTCCCTTTATTTTGGTGTATGATTGATGGGTGAAATTTGGGTTATAGAGTATACAGCTTGGTCTTACTTAAGATGTGCACCTCTCAAAAAACTGCTAGCTCCGCTTAGTCATTTTCACTTCCTGGACTTCAAAGGTAAATAATAAAAAAAAAGAGCCGATAACTTTTTTTACTTTTTAGATATTTTGTAATTTATTCATAGTACTTTCAGAGGCTGGTATTGTCTGCTCTGGCAAAATTCGTTTCCCTATTTTAATAACTCCTGAAAATAGTGCACTTTTGACTAATTCAGGCTGATTTTTCAAGTACTTTAGAGCGGCCATTTTGTCTGCCATGTGCTCAGATCATGTCCAGTGTCCACAAGTACAATATGTAAAGACATTTCAGCCACAGTACATGAAAGTAACATAGAGGTATGCCAACATTCTCTCCATTGTGCATGTTGCAAATGCAAAATACTTCATCTTACACCTGTCACTCTCTCAGAAGCATGTATTATCTGTAGAGCGCCCCCTGTAGAGACTGCCCAGTTGTTCTGCCTCATTGCATTCCTGACTGAGGCAGTTGTCTCCATCATGAACTGCTCTTCCAGAAGGAATCTGTTTAAAGGGGAACATTCAATGTTGAGTGGAAACCTCCCCCCTCTCTTTGAAACTAAAAAAATCCAGGAATAAAATCTGACATATTATGTTCTTTGCCCTCATTGGATTCCTGACTGAGGCAGTTGTCTCCATCATGAACTGCTCTTCCAGAAGGAATGTGTTCAAAGGGGAACGTTCAATGTTGAGTGGAAACCTCCCCCCTCTCTTTTAAACTAAAAAAATCCAGGAATAAAATACCAGACATTTTATGTTCTTTGCCCTCTCTACTGCACCCTTCCTTAGAAGAGAGTATGCCTCTTACCACAGAGCTACCAGAGATAGCAGCTGAGATTGGTGGAACTGAACGGTAATCCTCCCTTGTTGTGGAAAGAATCCACACATCGTCTGAGAGGTCTGACCAAGCCATTAAAAAATGGCTTTAATCTTGCACCAGCTGGGACATGGGAAAAGGGAGTTTTTGCACAAGAGAGTGTGATTCCCTAAGGATGACTGCCTTCCTCCTTAGGGAAGCGAGAGGAGTCTGTCGACTTCATATGGGAGGAGATTGGACAAGCCCTTTCATCCTCTCTCCATTGGAGAAAATAATTGTTGATTCCCACTCCTGATTTTCCTCTCTCCCCAGTCAGATGATGTAGACCTTATTGGAGATTATCTGTTCAGGGAACTTGACTCCAATGGAAAAGATCTCAATTTTATTTGAGGTCTACTAGCATGAGACAACAATCATGCTTCCTTTGTGTTGGGAAGGCAGGGCTTGCTATTGGCAGCTGGCAACTTCCCTATGCCAGGAAGTGTCAAAGATCCCTTACCCTGAGATCTCCACTTAGTGGAAGCTGCCGACTTCCTAACTCCGGACACCTCTCTCATAGAATCAGGCGACTTCCATACACAGGGATGTGCTATCACTGAAGCTGACAACTTCCGTACACTGGTAAGTGCCATAGCAATCTTTCTCAAGGAGTCAGGTGACTTCCATACACTGGGAAGAGCCATCATTAAAGCATGAGACTTCTGTACACCGGAAAGTGCCATAGCCCCTCTCCTGGGAATGTAGCGGGCCCACCTGAGATGAAGAGGAAGAAATTAGACCCTTCTTCCTGGTCCTACAGGCCTAGCAACTTTCAGCCAAGTCCCAAACCTCATCAGGCCCACACACAACAAATGCCTTTTTATGCCCACATTTGCCAATACAATGAGGTATTATTAAATGCTGAAAGGAAATGTATAAATACAACAATGAACAACAAAATGGTAGGAGATACTTACGCTGACACCAGTTACTATTAAAGGAATGAAACATAAGAAGCCCTGCTTTGCAACCGATGTACTCAAAACCCTCAAAATCAACAAAATTGGACACAGATACATGAAAATAACAAATACAACACATAAAAGGATACAATGGTCAGCCACAAAATGCCTAAATAGACAAGTGTTGAGCACCCCCAAGACATGTGTATAAATGCACAATGTCCAAGGAAAAGAAGGAAGATATTCTAATTATCAAAAGTAAGCTAAAGTATCTGACTGGGATCATGTTGTTTTTTATTCTAGACCTCCAATTACTAATTGGTGGAGGGAATACTGTCCATGAACTGGAGATTAGTGCCAGGAAAAGATATAGCAACGCAATAATAGTAGGTATTGTATTACTGCTATTAAAAAGGTTTTTGTAAAACAAATCCAAAATGTTCACCTAAAGTTTTTACAAGGTTCCTACATAGAACTTGTGCAAACTTCTGGCGAAAAATGTTCAGGGAAATTTTTAAATATAGTTAAAGTATCAAGACAAATTCATTGTTAAGATTTCAAAAAATACTGACAGAACTCTATAAAAATTAAGATAACAATACACTTTCCTGGTATCTTGACTGAATACAGTCAATTTTTTTTAACTCTTAATTTTTTACAACTCTTACTTAATGAAAATTAAGTAAGCAATATTTAGATAGTTAATTTAAGCATCAATTCTTGCCAATAATAATAATAACAATAATAATAATGATAATAATGTTGATCATCATCATCACTGTCTTCTTTTTCTATGACTACAACTTGTATTATTATGATAATTATTTTCATAATCAGCAGCATAATCATCATCATGATTAAACAAATGAAGTTTTAGGAACCTAAAATTGAAATAATTTTGAAATAACAAGTATTTGATATAAAGATAGAGAAAAATGTTCCGTACTAAAATGGTATATCACAAAAGGATCATATGAATGAATGAATAACGAGTTATTAGTAACAATGTGAACATTAATAGGTAAAGTATGTGATAGTTTGTTGCCTTTAATACAGATTTTATCTCTAGATTTCATAGTGGTTAATAGTACAAGGATTTTGCTGTCAAGAAAAGCATACCATATTTTGGTGTTTGTAACATGCACCCCGATTTTCGACCCAGAATGAGGGGGAAAAAAAGTAGTTCAGCCATATAATGCGCATGTGATATAATACATTTTAAAATCTTGATAATTTAGCTCCGTTTCATAGTGCGACAACAGTCTGCCATTGAATTCTTTACAATAAACCAGCGCATGACTGTTTCTCTGGTCTATCCTGTCATTATGCGGCACCCGATTATGACAAATACTTTTTTTTTACAGACATCATAAAAGAAAGAATGAAAAAGTGGCAAACATTAAAGTATGTCTTTCCTATTTTATGGTTGGCCTTTAAAGGGCCATTTTAAGGTTTGCCTTGTTGATGGAGTTCAGTCTATTGCATCAAATCCCTTAAATTCCTCTTCGTTATCAACACTCTTGAAAAGTCACTGCATGTCTTCATCTGTCATCATTCATGGCCTTTCAAGATTGAACACAAGATGCTATGTGAAAGTTCAGGTCCAGTATTGATACTTATCTGGACTATCATGACACTTCTAAAATATATCTCAGTGCTCTTGATGGAATTTAACAAGACAATACTTCGTAATTATCTTGGTACATCAAAACTTTATCTGGCTCTGATTACCTTAAAAAACACCACACTGAGTCAATTAAATATTGCTCACTCTATTGTAACAAAGAAGGATCAAATACTGTGGTTTAAGATGAGAAATAAAACAAAGAACTAAGCTTATTTTCTGAAGAAAAGTAAATAAATTTCAAATTTACCTAGACAAAGCATTGTAACTATGTTTAGTACATCAAAGCTAAGCCAGCGCTGATTACCGTGAATAGACCACACTGAGTCAATGAAGCTTTGATCACTGTATAGTCACAAAGACATATAAAACACTATGACTTAAGATGAGAAATAAAACAAAGAACCAAGCTTATTTTCCAAAGAAAAGTAAATAAATAGCAAATTTACCTAGACAAAGCATTGCAACTATGTTTAGCACATCAAAGCTTAGCCAGCGCTGATTACCATGAAAAGACCACACTGAGTCAAAAAAAAAAAAAAAAAATCTGACTTCATACATTAATTGATTATTTTCTTTCACAATGTGTCAGTGTTACCATAACAGACAAACCGTAGTCGCAAGAAATATGTCCCCTAAAGGTGCCTCTGATGAGAACATTAACACTGCTTGAATTCTAAATATTATATTTCAATTCAACCAAGAATAAATGAAGAAAAAATGTATTAGATCCACAGTTATGGAATACTGAACATTTACAGTACAGGTATGGTAATCATCATATTTGTTCCGCTGCAATGTGGTACTTTGCACAGCTTTGGAGAAACAAGTTACCAGTTGTTATGTACATGTATTTCCAGTTGAGGCACAGAACAAAATGCCACAGAGTGATGTGAAATTAAACAAATTTATTAACACAAGCAATCAAAGAACAAGACTATCAAGGTCTGTAAGCATATTTATTTCTTTGATAAGGTTAGTACCAGTAAACTATTTAATTACAATGCAACTTGCAACGGATTTAATATTTCACATGGAGTGAATGTGACAAATGTAGGCAGCTATGGTGCCTTCATCCTTTCATCAAATCGACCTAGAAAAAACTTTGAAATTTTATTTTCTATGACATGCGCACCCCTGACTGAAAAATAAGAAAATTAGGTGAAAAAAGTGCAAGTTATATACATCTAAATACGGTAACTTAAACTTAGACATGAATTCTCTTTGTTTCTTTGTTGCACCAGGTTTTCTGGTGGTGCTACCTATTTGATTATGGAGAAATCACTGAGTTAGATCACCCATACTTTGCATTTGCAGTTTTCTGATTAGACAAACTCAATGCCAAATTCTCTTCTGTACGCCCCCCCCCCCCCAATTTCATGTACTTTAAATTTAACATCATAAGCAGAAGGCTTTACTTTAGTGCGCATTTTTTATCCAACATAAAAATACTGACTAGAAGTGCTACTAGTACAAATTACTTGGAACAGGTATGAATACAGACTAATGGACAAGATTAAAAAAATCAAAACCCTGAAGACCCACCAGTAAGTCTGTAACCCAGGTGCTTTAGGTTCTCCTCTGTCAATTTTTTGTTTCCAAGTCTCTGCATCTTGGCATTCAGAATCTGGGCCACAGCCTTCCAAGGCAGGCACTCATCTGTTTTGAATGGCATTTTGAACTGCAATAATATGCAATTTTGTTAATACAGTGTTGCTATTATGAGGGCAGTCTATATTTTGACTTCTAAGTGAAATCAAACCCTCAATAACCAAATGCATCCACTGACCAAAATAAATACATAAAGCTGTAATAAAGTGTATTGATCCAACAGTTATCTTGACAATATAATTTGTAACTTAGCATAGACACCTTTTGCTTGGAATAATGGGGTCACAGGATCACTTTGGATAAATTCTGTAGTGATGGTAAAATTAATTTCATCAACAACCTTCATCATTTACCACAAACAATGCCTGTGCCACAAGCTTAAGTAAAATCATAAAGTTAAACAGCCATTAGAAAGACACAAATAGGTGACTTGATAATTTAATATTTTTGAAAATATATTCCATTACCAATACTCAAATTTCCACTATGAACAGCAGCAGCAGAGACACAAAAAATAAAGACAACCTCAACCATTTTAACATGAAATAGTAGCTTAACATCAGTATCTTTTTGGGAAAAGTCTTTGATTTAAATAAAAATGTGTCTACCCTTAAAAACTGAAACCTTCTACTACAAGTAGTAGTGTATAAATTAAGGATGATCACTTGTAAAATGTTGAAGTATTTAACTTTTTTGAAAAAATGACAGTTTTGTATAGATGAAAGTCCAAGTGATCCAAAATCACTAAAAACATTATAGGCTGGTGTGCATTTACTCACATTGCACTTGGTTGAATTTCTATTCTAAAGTAAGGGTCATTAAATAGAAAAATATGGGGAAAAATAACCTGTCAACAATTGCCCATATAAAAATAGCTGAATGAGTATTTAAAAATCCATACAATTTGCACAGGCTGAAGATCAGAGATTCCAATTAAAAAATACACAGAGAAAAGGTGTGTTGATGAGTGAATTTTTTCACTGTGACACAATTATTGAAATCACAGATGTTTTCTGCATGGCTCATTTACAGCAGGTTGTAAATCACTAAAGACTTGCAAAGATCTTCTACGCTTCTTGCTCACTTTATCATTTTCTTTCACTGGACTATAATTAAAATTATTAACATCGTTTAAGAATTTTTTTTTTTCATTATTAAATAAGAAACAGAAGTTGCAAGCATGTCATTTTAAGTCCAATCTCCCCCAAAGTTCATAGCACTACAAGACAAATAGGTAAACAAGAAATGCTCAAATAGACTGACATTGTACTGTCAGAAAAGAAAAGCCAGGAATTCAAGATAACACCATTTATAATATTTTAACAGCTGATCTGAAAACAGGAATATCAGATTCTTGAGCGATAAGACTTTCAAATCAGCCGCTGTGGCAGCTATACTGGATTTAAGATTGGCACCATTTTCATTTAGGACAAACTGGACACCATTAGCAGACTTTTGCTGAAAACCCCATGTTGATATGACCATCCATTCTGGATAATTAGTGACAAGATTTTCAATATTTTCAATGTGGCAGCCATATTTGAAGTCAGATCATCACCATTTTATTCTGGTGAAAATGCTATGTCGATATCGCTTTACATTTAGGAAGAATAGCAATAACAAGATTTTCAAGATGGCTGCATTTGTGGTGATACTGAATGTCAGATTGGCATTATTTTCATTTAGTACCAACTAGACATCATAAGAAGTGTTCTGGTGAAAACCCAATGTTGACATGACTTTCTATCAAGTAGGAGTAGCGACAATATTTTCAAGATGGCCACTGTGTTGTCCATATTGGATAACAGATCAGCACCATTTTTATTTAAAACCAACTAGACACCACAAGAAGTCTTCAAGTGAAAACACCATGCTGATATGACTTTCCGTTCAGAAGGAGTAGCAATAACAAGATTTTCAAGATGGCTGCTGTGGTGGCCATATTGGATGTTAGATTGGCACCACTTTCATTTACGACCAACTAGACATCATAAGAAGTCTTTTAGTGAAACCCCATGTTGATATGATCATCCACTCAGGAGTAGAAGCGATAACAAAATTTTCAAGATGGCTGCTGTGGAAGCCATACTTGATTTGCAAGGGGAACCATTTTCATTTAGGACCAGCAAGACACCATAAGAAGTCTTTGGGTGAAAATCCCATGCTGATATGACTTTCCATTCTGGAGGAGTAGCAATAACAAGATTTTCAAGATGGCTGCAGTGGCAGCAATACTGGATGTCTAAGCAGCACCATTTTTATTTAGGACCAATTAGACCTTGGGATGAAGGTGTGTGTAAAGTTTCATGGCAATCCTCCAAGAAGTTTAGGTGGAGTAACAATAATAAACTTGTGTTAACAGATGGACGGATGTCGGATGACAGACGATGGACAGACAACAGACCATCTCATAAGCTCTCCTGATTTATGACCAGTAGAGCTAAAAATGTAATGATCACATTACTTTGAGTTGCGCAGTATTGATTTTACAAAGTGGACTACCTCAAGAAATATACACAAGTCAATTAGAATTGCTCAATTAAATTGCACGATAAAGTAGTCAGTCTAGATAGATGGATGGATTGTATAGATCATATCAAGATGACCACAATACAAGCAGTGTTGCCATTTAAAAAAAAAAAAAACAAGTGTCCAAGGTGGGCCTAATATCACTCACCTGGTTCACATTAAACTTAACAGTTGACCATTTCACTAAGCAGGCATATATAGTATTCGAAGAACACAACCTATGTAGAACTATCTCCCAAACTTTATATAATGCTGATATTACCTATTTTGCTATATCCTGATAAAAATACTTTCCACCATTAAAGGCATAATTAATATGCATACACTATGAATATTAATTATGCCTTTATTGTTAGAAAGAATACAAATCATCCAAGATTTTGATGATATTAACCCATTTATTAAGTTTTATAGAAATTGGATGGGAAATATAGCCTATAGATCTAGAGAGGTAACAAGCTCAGCCAATTATATGCAAAGTATCGCACTTATTACTGAACCTGTCTACAACAATAATATAAACTTATTTACCAAGGTTAAGCCAACTCCGATTGAAATTCGGTATCCAGAACGATAACAAGTTTAGCCAATCAGATAAAATATTACATCATTAATATGTGTAAATTCTGCACATGATCAAACTTATCCAACATCTTGATAATATAAGACAATTTAACAAGTTCGATCAAAAATCAGAAAAAAAATTTAGTTGCAGTGGTGACAAGCTCAGACAACCAGACACAAGGTCATGTCATTAATATGAGTGAAATTCAATCATAATCATATTCAACCAAGATCTTGATAACACAGACCTATCTACCAAGTTTGAGGAAAATCCTATCAAAAATATGTTCATAGAGAACTGTAGAAGTGGTAAAAAAAACCTCAGTCAATCAGATGCTAGATCATGTCATAAATATGTATAGATCTTACTCATAATGAAAATCATCCAACATCTTAACTTTTCAGATCTACTTATTCCTATCCAGAAAGTTACTAAATCTGGGAGTGTGATACCAGCCATCTTTACATATGACAAAGATAATTATTTTCTCCAAGATGCAATCCAATCTCTCGGGCCAATTGTCAACCTGACTTTGCCAGACATGTTCCAAAATCCTCACATTTTTGCATAGAGAATTGGCTTTAAATTTAGCAATCATTTAATAAGAGCTAGGTTTTTAAGCAAACATCTAGGTTTGATGGGTTAATCATTCGCAAATAAAGTACTAGATTGTGAGACCATTAATTACGCCTTTTGCATGAAAATGGATCAATCTAAAATCTTTAGAAACACTTATACAAACCTCAAATATACTTCAAAGTTAAGAGGTCACTGTACTGCACATAATGTTATTTACTTACTCACCTGCCACACTTGCAGCAAACAATACATAGGTGAGACTAAAAGGGAATTCCAAGTGAGAATAAAAGAACACAATAGGGATATCTGCAATAAGGAGGCCCCAGTTTCTAAACACTTTAACCTACCTGACCACAACATAAGACTGTGTTCAGTATCAGATAATGGAAATTGTCCTATCTGATCCAGAGCTCTCTAGTAGCATGTTACGGAATTATGTATATGGAATCTATAATGTGCTTAAACTTTTGACCTATGACTCTACTTTAAAGTTGTGTCAAATAGTGAGTCATATTTAAGTTGGGTTTAGTTGTACTATTAATCAAATAACATGTTAACTGACCTTTTGTTCAAGGTCAGAGCTGTTGATCATTCTCCAATAAAATTCCATGAAATAGATGCATTTAGTATTGCATTCTGGGTCATAATATGACACGTTTCCTGTTGTGAAATGTGCCATTTGCAAGTTGTATAAAAGACCTGGAAATACGAATTATTTCCATTCCATTTTAGATTTTGAGATGAAAAGAACTGTTTTTTTATGATCAGCTTTTTGGAATCGTCAGATTGTTTGAAATAATAGCCATGCTGGAATCCTGTAATGCTACTGTAATGCCATGCTGTATAGATAATTCAAAAGGAATTATTTATTGGACCATTCATTAGAGCTACCTGGAGTTATATTTAGGACTTTCTCGGATGCCTCTGAATATTAAAGATGATCCAACATTATCATTGATGCATCGGAACATTACAGACTCATTCATTCGGAACCATCATTCTTTTGGAACATTAGTTCATTACAAAGATTCATTTGGAACATTCATTAACTTGGAACATTCATTCACTTGGAACATTTTATAGTTTCTATATATACAGGACTTGTGATTAGGACACTAATAATTGTTGGATTGTTTGGATTATAATACACGATACTGTAAGTGTATTTTGATTTTCACATTAATTATTTAAAATAAATTGTTTGTTGATTTTTACAAACATTTTTGGTTTCACTTTCTTTTTGTTACGTTTGTTCGAGCCATAGAGTCGTAACATAGCAGCATTAAACAGAAAGATAGAGAACATTATTGGATATGCCAATTACATACTCTACATCCAATAGGGATCAACATCTCTGTTTACATGGGAGTCCAGGCATTTTTATTTTAATCTTGATGATATTAGCCTATTTACCAAGTTTGGTTAAAAATCGGATTAGAAATACAGTCCCTCAAGTGGTAAGAAGCTCAGCCAATTATTTGCAATATCACTTCATCGATATGCCCAGATCTTGCTCGTAATAAAACACATTATAGATCTTGATGATATAAGCCTATTTACCAAGTTTGATAAAAAGTATGATAAGAAATAAGCTCACCAAAGTGTTGATAAGCTCAACCAATCAGCTGCAAAGTCAGCTCATTAATATACATGGATCTTGTTCATAACTGTACTTATCCAAGATTTCATTTAAGCCTATTTACCATGTCTGATCAAAATTGAACCAGAAATACAGTCTCTGCCAATCATATGCAAGATCACCTCATTAATATGCATGACTCCCATGCATTACACAACTCATTCAAGATCTTGATTATGCAACCCTAAAATCAATGTTTGCTCAAAATCTGATTAAACATGGCTTCCAGAGTTGTAACAAGTTCAGCCAATCAGAAGCAATATCACCTCATTATTATGCATGAATCTTGCTCATTATCCAACTCATCCAAGATCTTGAAGATATAAGCCTATATTCTGAGTTTGATCAAAATTGTATCAGAATTACGACTTCCAGAGTGGTAACAAGCTCAGCCAATCAGATGCAAGATCACCTCACTAATATGTGTGATATTGCTCTTTATTGAAATTGTATAAGCTCCCGATGATATGAGCATATATTCAAAGTCTGATCAAAATTAGATGACAAATATGGCTTCTGGAGTGGTAACAAGTTCAGCTAATCAGATGCAAGATTACCTCATTAATATACTAAAAACACTGCTTGCTGTTCAGTACTTACCATATCATCAGTGCTGAAATGCTGCTGATCAGGACTTACCACATCATCAGTGCTGCAACACTATATACTGTTCTGGACTGACTTAATGTATCATCAGTGCTATAACACTGGCTGCTGTTCAGAACTTACCATATAATCAGTGCATAAATACTGCTGTTCAAAACTGGCTTACCACATCATCAGTGCTGTAACACTGCCAAACAGAAGAGGCCAGTGCTGCACAGTTCTGGATAGCTCCAGTTATCACCACAAGCGGAAGTGACATTGTCTGGAAAAGATTGATTGATTTATTGATTGGTGTTTGATGGAACATCAGCACATGGAAGACTATTTAGTGGCAGAATAATGGAAGTACCTTAACCAGAGATGCAGCATGGGAGTCACTAGACAATGGCTGGTCTGCTGGATAGGAATCAAACCTACAACCCACTGATTGTTAGTCTAACATGCTAACCAATGAGCCACATCAAGAACATAAGATCTTCACTCTGAAAAAATATGAACGTTATGCTACTGCCAACTCCACTCAGTCTGCATAAACTTCTGATTCTGAGATAATGGACTGCACAATCTTAACACTGCAACTGGAACACAAAAAGCTGGTCATAGTGACCAACATTTGTCAGGTAGAGCTCTTTAGAATCCATGCACACATTAAGTTTTATAATTGTATAGGTAACAGTGTTTGAGAAATTAAGCCAAATGCAAACAATTAACATTGCCACTGGTGCATAAAATGTAGATCATAACAATCTAATTTGGACAAGAAGGGTAGCACTCCACAGGTTCCATGCAAGTATCAAGTGTAATGACTATGTTATTTCAACACAACTTGGTTGACATATGTACAAACCCTGAAATGGGTAATTTTACCAGTGAAACAAAACTAGAATGTAAACAAAATGGAGGATGAATGCAATAAAATAATGATTGCATTTTGAAGAAAATTTAGACAACAAATGCAGACCAAGAATTCAGAACTATGCATGATAAATGAAAACAGAATGGAACGTGAATGCATTTCATGAATGGATTTGTAAATCGATAACTTTCAGGCTGCTGCTAAATTTCCACAGTCCAAACCCCTTTTGCATGATAATCTGAGATCAGATTCTCTACACCGACAATTTTTCACTCCTTACAATCTATCAGGGATCTCCCTAGGATGGGCCGGTGTAAATTTGTGAGAAAAATATAACAGATACAGCTAAACAAAATTCATTTTTGAATGAGCCCCCTATATGACTAATTGAAATGTAGCATATGTTTTGCTCCAAGAACAATATTAAGAGATACTAGGCCCATCAAATCTGCTTGATGGCCCATTAAATGTTCAAATGGCCCATTGTTTATCCTACTTTTGGATTGTTTTATATAGGAAAGTGGGCCACTGGTCCATCACAAGGTCCCACTGATTTTCTGAGCTAGGCAGGTCCTAGAGTTATGATATTATTCTTGAGGCAGATATGACAACTGCCATTGATATGACATTATCACCAGTGGCTGTATCTGTAAACAATTCATCTGAATAAAATTAAATAAGAAATAACATTTGCTGACAAATTCTCTACAACATTTTTACATTTACTGCAGTTGCAGTTATGTTTTTATATATCATAAATTCAAGGCTGTCTTGTGCATTTTATGCATTTGCTATTTTATTAAAGCATAGTTTTAATAAGACAAAATATGAAAGCAACAGTTCTCTCCCTTTATCACTCTTGAAAAAGGAAAACATTACTTCAGTAAATGAATTTCCACTTCATTTCAAAGGAATGCATTTTCGAGACTGAAATGCAAACGTGAATGGAATGCAAATGAAATGCAAACAAAATGCTGATTTGGTTAAATTACCTGTTTCTAGGTCTGTACAAAGTCAGAGAGAATACCTCAATTGGTTTGAGAGAGTTTTGTTCCAGAAACAACACAGAAATAACAAATTTACTGACCTATCAAATTTGTTTCCATGGCATGACAAAAATATTCAAAATGGTAAACTAGTAACTTTCCATTTTTTTAATTTTTTATTAGTACACATGTGATACTTTTCTGGAACAGTTTTTATGGCGATTTTTTCTTCATTTCCATGTCATTTTCCAAAATATACAAGAAATAAGGAAACTCTTGATCATCTTAAGGGAGCTATATTTCCAGGATTTAAAAAAAAAATGTGGAGCGGTCCAAATTTTAGGGTATGAATCAGGGAGTGTCCCTGATGATCAGGAAAGTTGTGAAATCTTTGCATTAGATGGACTTTGTTAGTCAAAAAGAGTCATTCCAAAATAGAAACAGAAAAAATATAGCTCTAACATTATCTCAGGTGTAAATCTTAACTAGATAGGTTCATGAGTACTAAAATCACATAAATACTGTTTTGTTGTAACTGAAATTAGATTGGGCTTTTTCTGTCCACATGGAAATTGTTTCTCTGCAGGTAAAAAGACATACAATTTAAGGCAATTTTTTTTGGGTGGGGTTGGGGGAACTATTAATTGTCAAGACATCAGGATTGGTGCAAAAACAATTTTGGATAACTATGATTTCTCTTTGCAAAGCTGAGGCAAACAAAGGTTTTAAATTACTAAAGAATAGTCCATATTGACACATTGCTAGTTCCTTACCCACAATATTTCCCTCTCACGCGCATCGAGATCCACTTGTGTGATGAATATCAGCCTGTATTTGGCCTCATGGACTTTAACATGGATGTCACGTTTAAATTTGTTCTTATCCAGCTGCATGTCCGAGAAAGTTGCCTGATAGTATTTCTCTCCTTTAGGCTGTGTGAAGGACTTTTTCTGTCCTTGCTGAAAAAAATAACAACTATCATGTTCTAAGAAGCACATAAAATGCTACTGAGACAAGCTGTAGATATATCACACAAATACTGACCCAATGGCTTTATCTAAAGCAATAACCAAGGGACATGAGAGGCACTTGGGCAAGGATAAAAAACTGTAACCAAAAAACTACCTACTATGTTCTAAGAATCACATTATATATCAAGCTTTAGGTCAGAAAGTGTCCTACTTCTTGACCCGTGGCCACATCAAGTGTGACACAATAATAATAATAATAATAATAATAATAATAATAATAATAATAATAATAATGATATGATTACGAAAAACAAACACCATGAAATTAGAAAACAAAAACATGCTGACAATAGTTAAGGTAAGGAAACATTAAGTCTTTAAGTCTATTCTTGCAGTCGAAATAGGTGAGTTTTAAGAGCACTCTTGAATGAGATCACTGTGTCTTTGTGTCTAAGTTCAGTGGGCAATTCGTTCCACATTGCTGGGCCCTGGTATGCAAAAGAACGTTGACCGTATGACTTCATTTTGATAGTGGGAATAATGAGAATACGAGTGTTGGAAGAGGAGCTTAAGTATCTTGCTGGTGTGTTCACATGGGTGAGGTGAGATAGGTATGTTGGACTGGTGCCAGTCAATGAAACGTAGCACAGAGAACAAATTTTGTGTTTGCTTCTGGATCGAATGGGTAGCCAGTGTAGGGTACAGAGCAGGGGGAGGTGTGCTCTGTTCGTGGTACTCTAAGAATGATCCAAGCAGCTGTGTTTTGAACTTTTTGAAGTTTCTGGAGTAGATACTGAGACGAACCAGATATAATTGAGTTACAATAGTCTAGTCTTGAAAGTACTAAGGAACACACAAGTGTTTTAGTGGCATCAACTGAAAGATAATTGCGAATGGAGCTGATGAGTCTCAGCTCAAAGTATGCAGCCTTGTATATGTTCATGACATGTTGGTGCAATGAGAGTGTACTGTCTAGAGTAACACCTAGGTTTCGTACTGACTGTGAATTTAATGTTGGTGTTGCTGATATTTATTGTTTGAGGTAAAGGATGTGAATGAGAAAGTCTTTGTGTTGTAATCAGAATGGCTTCAGTTTTATCATCATTCATCTGCAGCTTGTTACATGTCATCCATGATTTCACATCGGAAACACACCTCTCTACACCTTGGATGGTAGCATCAACTTCAGTTGGGTGGTTAGATTTGTATATTTGGGTGTCATCAGCGTACAATTGGTGAGACACTGGATGATGATCTATGACACTTGATAGCGGCTGAGTGTACAGAATGAAGAGAACCGGTCCAAGAACAGAACCCTGTGGAACACCAAAACATAGATCAACTGGGCTGAAGTGTTTTCCATTTGCGGACACAATTTGTGTCCTGTTGATCAAGTAGGACTTGAACCATAGTAAGGCCGTATCGTGAATGCCAAATACATGATGGAGACGGTGAAGTAATATATCATGGTCTATTGTGTCAAATGCTGCAGACAAGTCAAGGAGGGTGAGGACTTTCATCTTTCCACTATCCAAATCAGAGAAGGGTAGTTTCGGTACTGTGGGGAGGGCGATATGCAGACTGTACATTGCTAAAAATTCAGATGAGATACAAGTTGGGATAGAACAACTTTTTCTAAGATTTTTGACATGAATGGGAGGTTAGAAACTGGGCGGTAGTTCTTTAAATCGTTATGATCAAGTGTTGGTTTCTTCAGCAGAGGCTTTACAATGGCACTTTTGAAAAATGATGGGAATTCCCCGGATGAGAGAGATGTATTAATAACATCAGTTAGTGAAGGCAATATTGGATCTAAGCACTCAAGCAGCAGTGATGTCGGAATCGGATCAAATTCACATGACTTTGGGGCACTCTTCATCATGATTGTACGTACTAAATCCATAGAGACAGGTTCAAATGCTGCTAACGGTTCCCGCTGAAATTCTGTATCGCAACTGTATGGTGATGACGAGTAAATTGAAATTGTGCTGTCAAGCTTATCTGTAATGGTTTGCACTTTGTCACGAAAGAAATTTGCAAACTGGTCTGGAAGGTCGACTGGAGAGAAGGTAGTTGCAAGTGGTGTACATTTGTTCCTTGACATTAGCTTGTTAGTAATCTCGAAGCTCTCTGCAGCTGGAACTTTCAGTGATCTTAGTACTGTAGTGGGCGGATTTCGCTGCATGGACTATGTTTGTGATATTCTTCTTAGTGGCTTCATAGATTTGCTTATGAATAGTGAGTCTGGTGGAAAGCCAAAGGCTCTCAGCCTTACGGCGGTCTCTTTTAGCAGTGCGAAGCTGGTCCCTAACACTGCTATACCACAGAGAACACTTTGTAATTGATACTCTGCACTTGGTTGCTGGGGCATGTTTGTTAAGCATTGAACGCAGGCAGTTATTAAGTTGTTCTGCTGTAGGAGGTAGCAAAGTTGTTAGGATTGCTTGGATGTCATGCATTAGTTGGGTTCTATTTATCATACGGAGGTTTCTCTTAGTAGCAAATAAAGGTGCAGGGTTAGGGACTGATACGTCAAGATGGCATATAATGCAGAGGTGATCTGATGCAAGTTCGTGGGACACCAGGGAGGACTGTAGAATATTATCATCAGGTCTATAAAGAATCCAGTCTAAAATGTGACCATGTTTATGGGTGGGTTGGCTAACTGACTGTTTGAGGTTGAACATATGAATGGAATCTAGGAGTTTTGATGTGTATGGGTTTCCAGGACAGTCAAAGTGAAAGTTGAAATCTCCTAGAATAATCAGGTTGCCACCTATCGAATTTCCATACTCCAGGAGATTCGGAAACTGCTTTATTCCTGGAATAAAGAGTGTCACAGGGTAAAAAGAGAGAAGTATGTGATAAAACTAAAACCTCAACTGTGATACATGAGATGCAATCAAACTGAGAAACAGAAGTGTTCCATGGTTCCATAGCTGTAACTGAAACAGCTTTTATGATATAAATCAGAAACAAAAGGAACTATAAAATATTGACCTGTGAAAACAGAAAAGAAAAATGTGACTGAAACCTAAAATATTGACATGTGACCTTAACCTTTAAGGTAGGACACCAATATGCTAAACAACATACCTTCCAGTGAGAGTAGTTATACCAAGTTTCATCCCTTCATCTCAAATGGCTCTAAAATTATAGACTGGAAAGTGTAATGGAAAAATCAACATATTACACCATGACATAGACCTTAAAGACAGGACCCCCAATGTGATATGTGACAAATCTGCAAATTATGACATAGAGGTATACCAAGCTGCATCTCTTACAATCAAAACAGCTCTAATGTTATAGAGTGGAAAGGAGAGCATGATGGAAAACTTAAATTACTGAGCCATGAGAAGATTGGGATTGAACCCAAATGTGATTCACAATGCATCTTCTAATGATGATATACAAAGTATAATAAGTTTCATCCCTTAATCTCACAAGGTTCTAAAGTCAAAACGTGTAAGAGAAAGTAAGATACAAAACCTGAAATATTGAGCTGTGGCCTTGACCATCAAGATATAATCCCAATTTGGTACTTGACATACCTTCTAATGATGATGTACAGGTATTCCAAGTTCTAGTGATAATATATGAATACTGTAGTATCATCAATTTTCGTGGGGGACCAATTTTCGTGGTTTTCGTTGTTGCCCCGAACCACGAATTTAAATACCCAACGAAAAATTAGCCACGTATAATGCATTTTTAATCCCAAAGAACAGCAAGCCTGTAAAATACTAGAACTATGGCTTGAAGCACTATTATTAATGAAACACTACGTATATACACTAATTACAGCAGAGCATTAAAGCCCACACTTCACTGATTTTCGGACAAAGCCACTGTATCAACATCGTGTCAATCAAGTCTCAATGTACATACAAATGCTTGTCAGGTAAATAATCCCCAAATTGCAGAATTAAAGAAGTCCAGCTTTCTCCAAACCACTGATAATTAGGTCACATCTTTCACTCATTGTCGCGTGTGCTGCAATTATCCATTCAGCTCGAATTGGCTTGATTACTGAGGTTGCAATCAATGATCGTCACCAGCAACATCTTCCTTTTTTCGTGATGACCTCCATGACCTGTTTAGAATACCAGTTATGGAAGTGTGATTTTAATTATTCTTTGTACTCTTTATTTATTTTCAAGTCTAGTGGTTGAGTTGGTCTGTACATGAGGCAGGCACAAACAAACGCGTGATTCCACTGTCTTTCAATTTAGTTAGCATCTTCTCACATTGATGGGCTCTAGACACATCAAATATTGCCACTGTCTGCTGATTGCATTGAGCAAAGGGCAGTCGGTCACGTGTTTTGTTCCCTTTATGGATAGCGTTTTAAGTTAGAGATCATACAGGTTACTTTAATTACCGATTGACTTAGTGTTGTAGTCTGTGTCGGCTTCCTTTGATGTTGAGCACTCAGATGAAAACATTGTGTAAGTGATTGACCTTAACAGGTGTTTTATTTGTGATCATAGAGGCAGTAATATTGTTTTAGTGTTGTTGGCTGCATCGGCTTCCATTGATGTTATTCACTTGGACAAAAAACACGGTGTCAGTATTGAAGTTGTCAGGTTTTTGATTTGTGCTCATACATGTGAAAGTATTGTTATAAACATTCAAGTGACCGCCGTTTGTGTCGGCAGAGTTTTATTCTTTTGTATTTTTTATTTTGGGTATTTGTAGAGGTTAAACCACGAAATTAAACACTTAGTAATGTGCAAACTTTGACAGGCACCACGAATTTTAGTTCCCACGAAAATGTCTTTTTTTTTACAAAACCACAAAAATTGAGCCCCACGAAAATAAATGATACTACAGTATAGAAAGTTTAACCCTTTAATTTTCATTGGTTTTAAAGTTACAGAGCAGAAGGCAAAGTGTGATGTAAAACTAAAAATACTGAGCTGTGATCTTAATACAGAAGATAGTAACACCTATGTGGTAAGTGACACACCTTATAAAGATGATGCACAAGTATACGAAGTTTCACCTCTTAATCTCAGATTCCTTTAAAGTTATAGAGAGGAAAGAAAAATGTGATGGAAAACCTATAATATTGAGCTGTGACCTTGACCCTGAAGACAGGATATCCAATGTGGTATACAATGCACCTTCTTGTGATGATGTATAACTATACCAACTTTGACCTCTTCGTCTTAAATGGCTTTAAATTATAGAGAGGAAGGTTAAGAGCAATTGAAAATATACATTAAGCCATGACCTTGGCCTTAAAAAAAGGACATCAAATGTGGTATGTGACACACCTTCTAGTGATGATGTATAAATATACCAAATTTCACCCCTTGGTTTCAAATGGCTTTAAAGTTATAGAAAGGAAGGGAAAGTGTGATATAAAACAAAACACTGAGCCATGACCCTGAGCTTGAAGATAGGAACCCATACTACACCTTCTAGTGATGATATACAAGTATACTAAGTTTCATCCTTTAATCTCAAACAGCTTTAAAGTTAAAGAGCAGAAGGGAAAGTGTAATGAAAAACTTAAAATATAAAGCCATGACCCCTTAATCTCAAATGGCATTAAAGTTAGAGAGAGGAAGAGAAAGTGTGACAGAAAACATAACATACTGAGCAGTGACCCAGAGCTTGAAGATAGGAACCCAAAGTGGTATATGACACCTTCTAATGATGACATATCAAGTTTCACTCTGAAATCACAAATGGTTTTGAAGTTAAAGAGTGAAACAAAAGTGACAGAAGGACAGAAACTCCAATACTATGCCCCCTGCTTTTTGCGAAAAGGCTGGGGACAGTCAGTTTAGGAGTTCATGAATTACAAGTGCTAAAAGAAATGTTAAACAATGTTCTTCTGGACACATACACAGACACACATACATACTCATGGACAACTTATACATTAGTAGCATATAATTCGGGCAAATACGGTAGTTAGTTAGTTAGGTCCTCCTGTTAATATTGGAACACTGGGCATTGAGAGTTCTTCAATTAATCTTGTCTTTGGTTTGTGAAATTGCTGCTTTGTGGGCGAGACCCATCTGATTTTGGTCTTCTAGCAGTTTTCTCCAGGTCTGCTTCGACCTTCCTCTTCTCCATTTTTAAAAGGTGGGAATCCAGTATATGACTGCCTTTGCTGCTCTTGTTTCTGGCATCCTGAGGATGTGCCTGATGCATTTATTCTTTCTTTCTTGGATGGTGTCAGATAGAGGTTTTTGATTGCACCTCTTGAGGGCAGATTTGTTGGTCATGTAATCTTTGTATGTGATCTTCAGAATGCACCTTAAGCAATTTTGTTGGAAAGTATTCAGTTTGTGTCTTATTGTTGCTGAGGTTTTCCAGTTTTCACATGAATAATGAACAGTAGATAGAACGATGGAGTTGAACAGTTGGAGTTTCATTTTGGTGAGCATTTTGGTCATCCAAATTTTGTTTAGTCTTCCAAATGTGCTGATGCCTTTCCCAATTCTGATTTTTACATCCACCTCTGTGTTTCCTGTATTGTCCAGACAGATTCCTAAGTAGGTGAATGTGCCTACACATTCTAGTTCTTTCCCAATGCAAGTTATATTAGGTCTTTGAATTTCCCCTATTGCCATAATTTTACTTTTCTTGCTGCTGATGTTTAGTCCAAGTTTGACTGCCATGCTTGAGATGGTTGTGGTTGCATCTTGTAGGCTGTCTGCGTCTGTCCTGAATATTGCAGTATCGTCTGCAAAATCGAGATCTACAAGTCTCCCGTCCTTCCATGGTATTCCAAGTGCAGTCTGTATGTGCCTGCCCCATTATAAAATCATCAACCAGGAGGAAAATAAATGGTGATAGGGTACATCTCTGATGGACTCCTGTGAGAATTAGGAAGAAGACTGTTTGTCCTGTTTCGATCCTGATGCAGCATCTGGAGTTTTTGTACAGGCTTTTAATGATGTTTGGAACTTTGGTGGTATGCCATAGAGTTCCATGATGTGCCAGATTGAAGGATGATGGCCACTGTCAATGGCTTTCTTGAAGTCTATGAAGTTTATCAGTAAGTTTTGTTGGTATTCTAAAGTTTGCTCTATAATTTGTCTGATGGAAAATATTTGTTCGCTACATGACCTTCCTGCCCCGAAACCTGCTTGTTGTTCTCTTAAGAAGTTGGCAACTGGCTCGAGTCTGCTGAGAAGTATTGAGCAGAATAACTTAGCTGGTATAGAAAGTAGGGTAATACCTCTCCAGTTGTTGCAATCGGAAAGGTTCCCTCTTTTTGGAAGTTTAAAAACGCATCCATCCCTCCATTCATTTGGTACTGTTTTTCCTTCCATATTATTTTTTAAAAATTACATAATTCCTCTTGTAAACATCATCCGCCATATTTTAATAGTTCTGGGTTGATGTGGTCTAAACCAGAAGCCTTGTTGTTCTTGAGCTTGTTAATTGCCTCTTCCACATCCTGTACAGTTATCTCATCTGTCTTGATTTCTATAAATGGGGTGTTGAGCTGAATAACTGTAATGTGATCAGTCATTCTGTGCTTCCTGCAAGTTTGTTGGTGATTCAGTATAGTGTTGCCGAATTACCGACCCTGGCTGCTTCCTAGGCTTTTTTTGTCTTGTCCTTAATTCATTTTTCTTTATCTTTTTGGCATACTTTTGTCACCGTTTTATCAAGTTCTCTGTACTTTTTGTCCTCTGTTTTTTGGCATTGGTGTTGGCTGTATCTCCATCTTTCTCTCTCTCTCTGTTCCTCAATGGGTTGAAATGGGTTGTCTGTAATCCACCTTACACTTAGCTTCCCCCTCTTTCTGCCAAATGTTTTTTCTACAACTCCACAAACCGCATCTTTGAATTGGTTCCATTGCGATTCAAGATCATCTGTGGTTTCTCCAATAATCTGGAATTGGTTTATGAGTTTGAGTTGGTAGTGCCTTTTGCAATTTCCATCTTTCAGTTTTCTTAACTCTAATGGTCTTTGGTTTCTTCAGGGTCTTGAGGAGTATTTTGAGTTTAGCCATAACCAAATAGTGGTCGCTTCCGACATCAGCTCCTCTGTAAACTCTGGTGTCTCTTACTCATGACCTCAAGCAGCTATTTATGCCACCTAGAGAAACTATCTCTTGCCAGTCCCAAGCCCTGATGAAGAAAAAGGGTTAAGTGGAGGGCTAGCAATCCCACCCTGTAAAAAACCCCAACCACTTCAGAAACAGCAGAAAAACAAAATCAAAATGTAATTTGGCTAAAGGAAGATGGTCACTATGATTATGATTGTATGATGGCAACAGACCAAAGCCGAGAAGACATCTGTTGCCCCAAAGGACTAGATTCTGATTGCAAAACACATTACTGGAGTAGAAACTCTCAATGTCCAGATGCTCAACCAAACCGGAAGAATGGCACAAATATTGAAATAGATGGAATGATATAGGCTAGACATACTGGGCATATATGACATGAGATGGACTAGCCAGGGAAAGTTGAAATCAGGGAACTACACAATCCTATATTTGGGAAAAGAAGATCACCACATACATGGATTAGGCATCCTCCTAAGCAAGAAATTGGCACATGGTCTAATTATATGGAGACCAGTAAATGAATGCATTATCACTGCCCGCTTACAAACAACCTATGGGAAAGTGACAATAGTGACTGGCTATGCACCAACAGAGGCAGCCACACATGAAGAGAAAGATCAATTTTACAGCGAACTACAAGAAACCATGGATAACATACCAGGACACGACATCAAAATAATTCAGGGGGACTTTAATGGACTAATTGGTAAAGCAGAACTGGATGGGAATCTACAATCAGACTACATGGATCAGGACAGCAAAACTCAGAAAATGGAGATGGACTATTGGCATTCTGCAGTTTAAACAATTTCTGTATAACTAACACCTACTCTGATCACAAAGATATCCACCAAAAAACATGGAAATCACCAGACAGGTTCACAACGAATGAAATTGACTACATCTTGTGATGTTGGTCTGTCAATAATTGTTTAAACATATTAGTTACTTTAGGATTGAGCTCTGCATTCATGCATTATCATGATGAGGGGTGGTGTTGCTATGTCGATGTTGTGCACTCCAGAATGACTTAAGTCGATATGGTGTTTGTAGTACGTGCAAAAAATAAAATGTTCCCCCTTGCTACCGTGCTTCACAAAGTCAACCTCCATCAAACTCGAGTTCTGAATTTAGTTTTGCTGGGCTTCACAGATGGCTCATCCCTTTCTGAATTACAGCTGCGTTTCGACATTTTGCCTTAAAAAATGAATCACACTTGTATGCCAAAGACCAAACTAATCAAGTTTTGCATTTTATATATGGAGTAAATTCCAACTTCAAAGAAACATGGCCGGTGATCACGAACTTGCCAATAATCTTTAATAAAGATGGTTTAAACATTCTCATTCAAGGCAATGATGTGTAATAACTTTTGTTCTTTAACATGCATCTCTTTGATTTAACTAACTTCAAATAATTGGGTTGTTTCACTTAGTGTCCTCTACCTAAGAATTAGTCTAATGGGGTCTCCCACAGCAGTGCTCAAAGGATTAACACTTAGCTCCTGTCAGCCAATTAAGTACTCTGTGAAATGGTGGTTGTTTATCTCTGACCGCCTTACATTTTAATTGCCTTTACGACGATCAACTGTATGAACTGCCCCAAGGATAGTTTTTACATGAGCCTAAGCAGGACTGTTTACTCTTTATACAGACTACAGGTTATGGGCATACATCATGGTGATAAGAAAGGTCTCTCTCTATCTGTTTTTTGTTGGCTGATTACTGAAAAATGCAGGTTTTTTTTGGGTGGGTGGGTGGGTGGGTAAAACTAATTCTAATTATGTAATACCCTCCTCTGTGGTACTCTCCTGGTCTGATCTGCCAACAGGTCAAGTAGGTCACTGAACCACGACCATTGGGACTGGGGGGTGGGGGGGTTACCAGGATGAGCCAAGAAGTGGAGATCCTGACTTCGTGGAGCACCTGTGGAATTGTTTTGAAAGGTTGGAAGGCGTACGAGTACAAATGATCCCACTTTAGACTGAAAGCATCCACCACCCAGGCCTTCTGATCTGGAACTGGAGAGACATAAAGAGGGAGCATACTGTTCAGTCTCGCAGTGCACAAGTCCACTAAGAGTCTCCCCCACAGTTGGAAAAGTTCTCTCGAAACTGCTCTCGATTTAGCCACCAACGCAGGTGGTGGTTCAAGTCGGATCCCATGTGAGCCGAGCTGATAGTGGGACCTTATGCAGTCTCCAGTTTGCTAGAAGCAGGAACTGGAGAGGACACAAGTAATGTCTCCCTAGGGGAACTAAGTCCACTGCCAAGTTCAAAGTTCCCAGGAGAGAAAGGTACAGGTGAGCTGACAATGAGGTCTTGACCAGAAGACCCATTATATAAAGGACACTGCCAAGGCTGGTGAGGAAATTCATCCCCACATATATGAAGTCCTGAGAAGAGATGAGATCCAACTTCTCTAGGTTGGGGATAAGACCAAGATGAGGCACAATCGACCAACAGAGGGAAAGGTCCTTCAGAAAAGAATCTCTGAATATGTTGTGCATCAACCAGTCTTCAAAATACTGGAGGATGGGGATCCTTAAAAACCTTAAGTGGACTGCTACTACCCCCTATCTAACTGGTAAAGGCTCTGGGGACAGAGGTGAAGCCAAATGGAAGAGCTTGAAATTGAAATACCTCCTGGTCAAGACAAAACCGGAGGTATTTTATGTGTGGCAGGAAGATGGGGTTATGAAGGTTTGCATCTTGAAGATCAATGGAGACCGCCCAGTTGCAGGGCCTTATGGTGTTCCTGACCTAGGTGGTAGTCTCCATCTTGAAGCATTCTTCTGAAGAAATCTGTTTAAGGTAGAAACATGGATTATGAGTGGAAATTTTCTGCCTTTTTTTGACACCAGAAAGATCCAGAATTGAAACCCAGAGTTTGGTCTTTTTCCACCCTCTTGACTGCATCCTTCCACAGAAGGGTGTGTACCTCTTCCCTTAACTGAGCCAGTTTGGACTAGTGAAAAAAGATAAGTGTCAATGATAGGGGAGGATGTTCCTGGAAACGAAGCTGGTAGGCTCTAGGACTAACCCCCTCCCACTTTGGGGAAGGGGAAGGAGTCTGAAGACATTCTCCCTTGGCCTCTCTTACTGCCTCTCCTAGCGAATGATGGGAGGTAGGGAGCTTTGAACTGAGGCTGCCTGTGAGACTGTTGAGGCTGCACCTACTTGTAGAATTTGGGAGGAGATTCCATAGGGCGATCAGGGTGAGCATGCTTCTTGGCCAGTTTCAATGGACCCAGAGTTGCTGCAGAGTACATGTGTTGTTGGTTCCTCAAATCCTGTGATGCTACAGAGAAGATGAGACCCCTGAAGAGCATCTCCGCCTCAGACAGTGCAGCCCTTAAAAGGTTCTTGCTGTGGTCCAGGAAGACCTTACACACCTCCAAGGCGGCATCCTTGCAGAGCCGAGAGCACCACTAACATAGAAAGTGCATGATGCGATGTCTTCACTATGGCCTCCAACAAGTGCTGAAGCGCCATTGGAGATATTGATTCCTCCTTCAAGAGACTGAAGGAGGCTGCTGAAAAGATATCGGCATGCAAGGTGATCAACGACATAATGGGGCCATGGAAGACTCACTTCCGAGTAAGAAGGGTCCCCACATCCCGTAGGATTAAACAGGAAAATAGGGAAGGGGGGATGCCGATCTGATCCAACCTGACTCTGTATCCTTGTAGGGATTAAACAGTAACATAGAATGGGGGGAGGGATCGACCAGATCCCTGCTCCCAGGCTAATGACCTGTGCTCAAAACCCAGTGACTGGTCAAAGACCAGTCCAGTGATGAAGATCTGACAGACAAACCCACTTCAGATCTATCTGAGTGAGATTGCTGCTGTTCCCTCTCAGGAAGGCACGATTCACTCATCTCTGTCACCAGGACACCAACCTTTAGATGGTGCTGCTCGTCCCTAACTGGGAGCTATGACTTGCTCTTAGGCATTTTTCCACCCTTGGGAGGGGCCAAGAATGGATCCCTCACCCTACTGACAGCTTCATAACAAGTATCTGGGATCCTTGGCCTTTGGCTGTTCTCTGAACTACAGAGGTGGTGATACATTCTTGCCCCATGAGGGGAGTTGACTTCCCCAAAATGGTTCAGGTCGTCCAGTGATAAAGGTGATGAAGAGGGGCCCTTCTTCTTCCCTTTGTATGTGTGGCAACTTTCCATGAAGTCCCACACTTGATCTGTCCAGAGAAAACAAATCAGACATCCGTCTGTGCATGCACAACCACGATAGGTAGGTGGGGTGCATGTCCCATGGGGCCTGCCTGTGCCTACTCTTACACACACCCTGCAACATATTAAACCTGAAAGAAAAATACACACAAAACAAAAAAAAACAAGGCAGGCAATACTTACCCTAGCACCGCTTGCTAAGCAAGGTACACAAACCCTTCAAAATCAACAAAAGGAACACTGAAAACACTCAAATAAAGCACTGTGGAGATAAACACTAAATCAACACAAAAAAAAAAGGTATGTGATTGGCCTAAAAGAGGTATAAAAATAAAGGCAAATTTTGATGAGCAATCAGGCACACGTGTACTGCACACATAGTCCAAGGAAAAAGGAGGAGATATTCCACATATTGGCTATGACTAAGGAGTCAGACTGGAGTCAATGTTCTTTTTAATTCTACCCCTCCAATACTAATTGGAGGAGGGAATAACTAGCTTGGAATGGGGCCTAGGAGTTTTGTATTACTGTTTTTAAATAACGTCTTTCGAAACAAAAATGTACCAGGGGGTTCAGGAATAAAAAAATCATGCTTTTTGCGTGGCACATCTTGTTACAGCAAGTATGTAGCAAATAATGTATTACTGCTATTAAAATATGGTGCTATGTCAGTTTCATTTTATGTACTGGTATTAACATTCAGAGAGAGTGCTAGCTGGAGCAATGTACTGACAGGTCTGAGTGGCTGTCTGAATCTACCCAAAGCATTTTAAATCTATACTAGAGCAAACCACAGTCAATTAAACAACTAATAAAAGTACTATGTGAATAAAAAAAACAGTCACTGAGATGTTTCCCAACATTTAGCTATAAAGCATCTGATGCTTTGGTTAATGCACTTCCAGACTGGACCAGTCTGAAATATGACAACATTCTCCTAAGGTCCTACTGTCCATATCAGTGACACCTTGAATACTGCACTCATGGATCAAAGGGTATCATGCATACATTATAGACAAAATCTACTTTTTGATGCGACATTTAAAATCATCAAACAGCAGCACAAAAGTTAACATATTGAGTCCTGTTGGCTCACACCTACCTTGAGTTTTTCACAGCACGTTTCCACCATTTTGAGATCCAGGGAGTCCCGCTCAGTTGAATAAGCCATGTTGATTTTCTGTTCATAGCAGAATAATGCAGTCACCTCCCTTCCTCTTGTTAGGCAATCAAGCTTTTCAGCAGCCAGGATTCTGACGGGGAAATTATTCTGGATAGTTCCATGTATTTAATTACTATACAGATCTGGAAAAGGTTGCCAACACATCAAAACTTTTCCCACTCAACAAGCTCTCATTGTATGTTTATTTCTACTTGTTATAATATGTAAGGCAAATTGAATCAAATGAAAAATGAAAAAATGATGTATGGTGAATTCCCTGTGCAATTTCTTAACAATCATGGGAGTTGATTTAAATGAGCAAGGTTAGTTAAAACTCTGCACTTTGTCACCATGTGCTGTAGTCACAACATAACATCATCCTCAACAGAAGCCTCTATAGTGTTTATTAGAATATCAGTGACCACTTTTTAAGATCTTGCTGCAATTACTTCAAACTTGCTGAAGCCAATCTCTTTTGCACACTCAAATAAAGCTTGTCCTATATTGTTCCTATGGGAGATGGGTCACACTTCATGTGTGATGGAAACAATCTATTTAGGTGACAAAATATAATTTTTTAATTTAATCCTTACTCCCATGCATCAGTAGGTCAAGGAATTACACAGTGATTTCAAGTATTATAGTTATACAAATTCTGAAGATTTCAAATTTACTTAACTTCAGGTACATTTTTAAACATAAAAACAAAAATGAATACTGTCATAGTTATAGCATGCAGTGATTTACTGTGAAAAAAGTACCAAGACGCTGGCTGTTGACAGAGATCAATTAAGTCAATGTAGACCAGATATAGTCCATTAAAAAAATTTAACTATAATCAATTGCTGGTCTTCAATAGAACTCCCTTTGATTTTTATTTATTTTCATAAGCCTTTAGTCTCACTTCTATTAAGCAGCATTTTCACCCAGGCACTTGCTCGAAAGGCACTCTTTAAACAGAAATAATCTCACACGATGCAGGTAAAATAAAATCAGCTATAACCACTCTATGTGTCATATTTCACTCTGCGCTAAATGAGAGGTTTCAAGTCTTCAGTGTGGTCTTTTTTTTATCGAGTTTTTATTGCAAAGATAAATAATATATTTGCTGTTTATTATATTGTTGATACTTTAAATGAAGCAGCTGACCTTCGAACACTGTTCAGATCAAGTTATCACAGTCTTCTGCAAAGTTATAGGTTTATGCCTGCCAACAAAGATGATATCATGTCACCCCGTATAACTCAAGTATGTCAGACTTCTAGGGGTTCAATATTGATGACGCTAGTGCTAAAGCTGAAGTATCCTCAATGAGGATGGGAAAGAAAACTCCAAAAATGAATGAAAGGAAAAAGCCAATGTCAAAAAGGACAAAACACGCATTCAAAGTCAAGTTTGTTATTGATAAACTGGCAAAGACACATGTAAAGGAAGATAACTCTTCCAGGCATAATGCTGTACCTGACACATGAACTATCAAGGCTGGCTTAGCAAGCTTGAAAAGGCCAAATTTGGTTGACTTAAAGTGACCCAGAAAATATAGCACCTTTTTGCGTGAATATATGGGTATTAGCCCAAAATGTATTGTACTTGTTATGTGCATGCTGTCATGGATAGTAATAACTGGGACAGGACCCCAGTCAAGATTTGACTTGAGAAACATATTAATTGCTGTGCCTGCAAAATCTTTGCCAAATGCCCCACAATACCTATATAGTTGTCTCTGATGTATCTTTTGCTGGAAATATGAATGAAACCCAGTTTCATACAAACTTATTGAACACTGATCAAAATCAAGCAAAGTATGCTTTCACTTGTGATGTTGGACATCTGCTTAAGTTTTTAAATAATTTGTTTCTCTACAGAATGTCAAGTTTAAGCTGCTGTCATTTAAAATGGTGGCTGTTTTAGCACTCTCCACAACAGAAAGGGCATCAACATTGATTTTCATGAATATTCATAATGTGCATATATCAAGCAATGATATTCAGTTTTAATTTTCATCTTTACTCAAAACTTCTAGGCATGAGAAGAGCTTTTATTTGAAAATTCCTTGTTTTTCAGAGGAAAGCCTTTGTCCTATGCACACACTTTTACATTATCTTGACAGAACTCAGAATTTGAGGAAATGTGATCGTTTCTTTCAGTACTTTTAAAGTGGTTACAAGTAGTATGTAAGCAGGTGGTTGAAAACAGTGCTACAAACATCAGGTATTTTTTGGTATCCAAGTCGTGCTTGTGCCTCTTCATTTATGAAAAGGTACAACTTAGTTCTTAAAGCCAGAACATCCATGGCACAAAGACTGCCTGCAGATTTAGAAGACAAAATTTCCTCATTCCACCAATTTGTGATGGAGAAACGAGATGAGGATGAATTCGATGACTCAATGATTATCAACATGGATGAAGCACCCATGTATTTTGACCTGGAAAAACAGTGGAGAAAAAGGGAGCTAAACAGGGGCCAAAAAAAGACACTTAACCATAGTACTTGCTGTTTCAGTAGCAGGAGAAGTACTACCACCCATGATTATATTCAAGGGTGTTCGTGACTTAAAAGGCATAAAAATACCAAAAGACTGGGTTGTAACTGTACAGAAGATAGTCTGGCTCTGATGCTGCGGTGGATACAGGAGGTGTATCTAAAACACATCCAGAAAGAAAGATCCCTCCTTATCATGGATTCATTTAGAGCCCACAAGACAGAGCCAGTGAAGAAGGCACTGAAAAAGGGAAATGTCATCCCTGCTGTAATTCCAGGGGGAAGTATGTTGAAACTACAGCCACTAGATGTTGCCATCATTAAACCTGGGAAGGCTGAATTACACAAACATGGACTCATTTTATTAGGAATGCTGCCTAAAAGCTAGCAAAGAACAACGACCGCACATCAACGATCAAAGCAGCTGATAAACAGACTGTGATCAACTGGATTGATGATGCTATCAAATCAATGATGGGGAAACCAGAGGTTGTCAAAAAATCATTTAAAGTGTGCAGCATTAGCATGCTAGGAATGGCTGCGAGGATCATCTTGTGCACTCAAATGACCTTGAGCCAACTTCTCATATTGATGAGGAGGAGGATGTAGAGTTCAATGGTTTTGATTCTGAGGACTTGTGGGAGGCGCTTGCCAAATTAGCAACTCAGCATGAAATAAACTAACAATAGTAAACTAGAGCACAAAATGGAGAAGTTATATTGGTACAACATCCTGCTATGCCCTAATACTTAATTATTGTCATTGTCTGATAAAATTATACATATTTGAATTAGGTAGAAAACAGGAAAATTAAATATATTTGTTGACTTTTCAAACAAATTATATTCATTTATAACATTTCCATGTAATAATTCATAATGATAGTCCCTTTAACAACCATGAAGTCATTTTTTCTTTTTCTAAAATGTTGTTACAATCATTAAAATACATCAATCGATTAGTAGGAAAAAAAATGTCTAAGGTGTCCCAAGACTTATAGTACATGAAAAAATTGCTATAATTTCGTGTCCCAACTATTATAGGTCATAAAAAATTACTTTTGAAAATAATTAAGGATGTCCCAAGACTTATGGTGTCCCAAGACTTACTGTCATTATGGTACCACACAAAGTCCAAGGAAAAGAAGGATAATATTCTGAATAACAGAAGTGACTAAGGCATCAGACTGGGGCTGTGTTGACTTTCAACGTGGACTGGGACTAGCACCAGAAAAAGATATAGCAATGTAATATTATTAGGTATTGTATTACTGCTATTAATATATCCATCCCCTCACAAACTTTCAGAACTCCAGGCATAACAGCATATATACAGGATGCAAAAAAATTGTGGTCATGAGTTAAATACAAAATCGTAACTTAAACCAGTAAAATGTGAAATGCAGGTCAGTGACCTTATTTTGTTGTTCAGAATGTTGTACTAATAAAGATGCATACTATCATCTAGTTTGATGATTCTAGCTTGAACAGAGCTTGAGAAATTTAAAACACAAAATTTAACCAAAGTCAGTGAAGCATGAAATATGGGTCAACGACCTACTTTTGTGATGAGGGTGTAGTGGATCTCCTCACCAAGTTTCATGATTCTATGAATACAGTGTGCATAAAAAACCACTGAGCTAAATGCAAAAATTGTAACAAGAATATACAACTAATGTACATATAAGTACAAAGTTAGCCCCTTTCCCGGAGGGTAGGTGCATTGAAACCCACTTCAAACTGTTATCCTGGACCAAGGAGGAAAGACTGATTGAGATGCAGTGAGGCTGTACATATATATATGCTTTAATATGTGCAGATGCCAACACTGGGGGTAGTACAAATAATTATAGCTCTCATCTACTCATAGAGGTGAGCTAAATATGACCTACCATCAAGGAAGATATTCCAATTTGATTGTTATGGTAATCTTCCAATGAAATAATAGACTGGCTGCCAGTTCCTTCAGCTTTTTATTTCTCTTACCTGTTTAAGCTAGGTAAGTTGTAAATGTGATTCACAACTGTGTCAGCAGGACTGGTGAAGTTTACAGATATCCTCTCTTACTGACTCAAAAATGAAGTTGGTAAAATTGGAGAATACGAGTCGAGTGATTGTCATGTCTATAAATAGTTTCTTTATTTGCTAAGTCCATAATACCCCAATCACAAAATACTTGCAAAGGTCAGTGTGACCAACACATGATCTAAAACATGTAAAACAACAAAAACTGAGATGAAAATCAACTATTTTAAAAAAGAATTAAACATTTCTCGGATGCTCAGGGCATACTGTGTAAAGTTACTGTTCAAATTTTGTGTTGTTTATTTAGTACACACTTCTTGGCTAAATAAACACAATTACCACAGATGTATGCATTCATAAATATACGTGTTGATAAAAATGTTTTGAAATGAATTAAACTTCAGATCACAGTTTAGTTAAACCGTCTTAGGAACCATGACTGCTTTAGACTGACAACAAATTTAACAAATACTATAATATTCATTTATTTATTTATTTATTCCTACTCAAGTTATACCTACTTTTGTTTTCAGATCTTGTGTCTTTCATTGTGATACCAACAGAATTTCAGCAATTATCTGTAATGCATTTGAGTCTGTGAACTTTGATACAAAATTAACAATTATCTTGTCAATTAACACATGCAGGTGGGTCACTTATAATACTGACAAAATGAAGAAAGGTAACTGACTTGTGACTTCCTGTTTACAACTTCGAGTCAAAGAGAATTGTTATGAGAGAGAGAGAGAGAGAGAGAGAGAGAGAGAGAGAGAGAGAGAGAGAGAGAGAGAGAGAGAGAGAGAGAGAGAGGGTACATTTGAATACTGTTTGTTTTGATGTGATTATATTGTTATGTAAAAAGAGCACTGTACACACAACAACACAAAAATGGCTAAGACTGAAGGTTTAGGATTTTGTTTTGGTAATATTTAGATCTAAAAATGCAGCTGTGCAATAACTTCATGAATGGTAAAAAAAAAAAACCAACTTCTTAAAGCATATTTTTAATAATTTAAGTATTAATTTATAAATAATTTCAATACAATTTCAAACATCTTGAAGAAGGATGACTATGTATTCTTAGCTAATTCTGCAGATTATTTGTCATATGTTCTGATTTGCACCTAGGATCCAATCAGTTAGGGACAATGACTCCCTCAAGTAATGGTTTAAAAAGCAAACAAAATGGATGCACAGAGCTGAAGATTTGGGGTACATGGGGAAACAAATTGTGGGAAACCCACTATCATATGCTCACATGCTCAGGGTGCAACACTGAAATATATACATTTTTATATTGATATTTTTTGCATGGCCTCATGTTGTGAAATAATTTGTTGACAGACTGTATCCTGCACAGAGGCTGCTTGCTTGGTTCAAATCAGTTAACTAAACGATAATTTTTAAAAAATTCCTTAATATCATAAAGTATATTTTGGGTAAATTTCCCTTCCACATCTCTATTAAATGCAAAGTACATATTTTTCATCAAAAACTGTGAAGACGAAATGGGAGTTTTTGAGCAATTATAGTGTTAAAACTAATATATTGAATTGAATTTCAGTTCTTTCAACCATAATTGTCAACGTAGAAAGACAAAATGCACATAATAAAGCAACTACTGCACCTTCTGCATTTATATTTAAAATGTATCTTCTTATCTGTTGGTATCAAATCCAAAACATTTATTGGCTTACTTTTTGGTAAAAGTCCCCAAATTAAAACTGCTGGGATAAGGAACTACCATACAGGTGGTTTGAGAGGAATTTTAAGATATTTTCAGTTTGATGACTTTTAAATAAGTCTCTAAGTTATGATGATATACAATTTTGTCATAATGGGGAACTTCTTGACCATTGCTCTGGATGTTCGTTCTTACAAAATTGATTCTCCTTTTCTAATTTGTTCTCCAAACATCATTCTTTGGTAATTTAATTGTTACTGCAGTTCAGCATAAGATGCAACATTTTTCCATATTCTCTGGTGAAACGTGCACTAATTAACCATTTTCTTCCATAAGTTATTAAAAATGGAATCTTCCAAATAGATGACAATTTCTTGTTTATCTTGCAACTGAAAGCATAACCATACACCTTCAGCAATCAGTAACTATGACAACATAGCAAGAGCATCACCTATGGACAAAGTCATGTGACTGAGATTTCACAATGTTGATGCTTATAAATATACCTGGCTGTAATCTAACCACACCCCTTGTCAATGAAAGTGGTGCAATCTTCAAAAGTCTTTATGGCAGGTTGAGGATTTGGGTAAATAGGTGTTTGGGAAAGTTTGCCTTGTAGAAAGAAAGCATTTTGTTTTTTAATGATTATATCACAGGATGACAGCAAGCCTAAATGAAATAATGGCAAAGTATCTTCCAACCATGAAGCACTAAATATTTTTAAAATTGATTTCCTCATATCCTTCCTTGTAGTAATACGAGTACTGTGAAAGATGCATTATATGTCCAACCTGTATTTAACAGTCCTCTATGTAGATAACTGAAATTTGTGTACAGAAAGCACTTTTATTCTTTTGGTCACAGTACCCTTAACTTTTTTTTAACTGAAAATCAAAAGGCTTCTGTCTTATCACAAGTGCAAGTCATCCACCAAGTTTGGTCCAGGTATTCGATGTAGAACTAATGTCATTGTGCAGAAACCTTTTTTCTTCTTTCAGTCACAGTGACCTTGACCTCTGACCTTTTGACCTCAAAATTAATACAGTTCTTCCTTAGCCCAAGTGCAAGCCATCCACAAAGTTTGGTAACTGTAGATGGTAGAAATTTAGAGTTAATTTGTGGAAACATAATTGGTAACAGACAGACAGATGTACAGAGACAACATCGTAACATAATACACTCTGCCTTATGGCAGGTGTATAAAAATGTGTGATGTAATGTAACAACGTAAAATACCCTTTCATATCAAGTGTGATTCAATAATGTTATCTTGTTATGGATGTTAAATGCTACGGATATTAATGTTTTTCATTAAAGAAAATCCATGTAGAAATGACCATCCACCATGGAGAGGTAGCAATAACAAGATTTTTAAGATGGCCACCATGACAGTCATCCTGCCATATTGGTTATCAGATCAGTGCCATTTATTTTAGGAAAAACTAGACATCATAAGAAGTCTTTCAATGAAAACGCCATGTTGATATGATCATCCATTCATGAGTAGTAGTGATAAAAAGATTTTCATGATGGATGACATGACAGCCATTTTGGATTTCAGATTGGCACCATTTTCATTTAGGTTCAACTAGACATCATAAGAAATCTTTTAGTGAAAATCTCATACTGATCTGACCATCCATTCTAGAGGAGTAGCAATAACAAGATTTTCAAGATCACCACTTCAGCGGGCATGAAGTCCAAGCAACACCATTTTCATTTACAACTAACTAGACCTTAGGATGAATGTGTGTGTAAAGTTTCATAGGAATTCTCAATGTAGTTTAGGAGGAGTAGCAATAACAAACTTGTGCTAACGGATGTTAATCCGTCAGATAGACAACAGCTATCCCCATAAGCTCTTGTGGTCTAAAAAGCTGTTAGGAACATGAAGGATACTCTAAAGGCATCTGGAAGTTTGAATTTTCTGAGTTTATCGTTATATGTGCGCAGATTGGTTCATATTCAAGCTTTTATAACAAAATTATTTTAAGAGAAAGCCATATACAAGTTTCTTTTGGTGTAGAATTTCAGGAAATCGTTCAGGTACTAGATGCCAAACTTGAAAGGTGACAACATGACTAAAAGAGCCATATACAGTGATCAGTAAAAAGAAAAGGATATGGTGCCATCAAAAGTTTTGCATTTCTTTGTTGAAACTATTGAAGCTGAACACAAAACTATTAAAATGTACAGGCTTATGTTTGAGATTTTTTTAATACAATATTAATGCGATATGTACAAACTCAAATTGCCACATTTCCCCTCAAGTTGTACTTTTATTATTAGGTTTCTCCATTTTGTAATGTAGCTTCTGCTTGAACACTGAATCTGAGGCATCAACTTATGTCACAAAGTGAATTGCTACATTCAATTCTAACTGGTTGAAAGGATTTGATACCAATCTATTCCAGTCCTGAGTAAACAATAACCACTGATCACAACAGATTGTAGCCATTCACTGTGTGATGAAGCAGTGGTGGATGCCTCTAATTCGGCAAAGAGCACTTCACCTTGTTTTATACCCGAATAATTAAATTTATAATTTACTTTAATGAAAAAGTCAAGAAATGAATTACCAAAGAACATATGGAAGCAAGTAAATAAAATAGCTAAATTAGTTTTAAAAAAGACACTTTCATGAGCTCCTTTACAGTGTTGTAAAAACTAAATTTTATTATGATCATAACTAACCAAAGTGACAATTTTATCATTCTACCTTACAACAACTTTTGGCCAACTCTTCTTATCTGTTTTCACAACATAGGAATCTTGCTCCGTCACAAGGAAAGTCCTGAAAAACAAAGAGTAAAAACCTCAGTATCACCACATACTAGCCTGAACAAGAGTTTAACATATTTAGGGTGACAATTTAAATTGGAATTTCAATGCTCAAGATGAAAGTGCTCTCTTCTGGATGTTGGGTAGAGCCCTTGTGTAACATAACATGCTTGGGTTGACATTATACAAAAAAAAGAACAATGTGCAAATTCCATGAACTTATGTCCTCAGTGTTTCACTGGAAGTAGCAGAGTCTAGATTTGAAGAGGAAAGGGCTGGGAGACAATGGTGATATAATAAATGAGGTAAGATACATTGATAAAGGAAGACACGAATGATGACATACAATATTGACAATGGAACCCAGTTGAGGTCTCATCAATATAAAGCTGCATACAAAATGCGGATACAACATTCAGCAGCCATAATTCCAAAAAATTATGACACAGGAAGCTGATAATCAAATTCTGCTCAAGTTATAATAATATAGAACTGCAGGTAAAACTTGCTTGAAATCCAATCATAATTAAGGGAATTACTACGTGGAAACAAAAGTGGGTGGTAAAAACAATCCAAGGGCCACAACTCCACTAAATCATGCCGATTGAATGCTGAAAAATCAAACTCAGCCAAGATGTCATCAACATAAAGTTGCAAACCAAATTAACTAAATAATGTAAAATACTGACAACTTAACTCAGCCAAGGTCTTATCCATATCAAGCTGCACACCAAATTTAGTCAAAATCCAAATGAGTTATTGTGCAGAAATGAAAGTGAATAGGTCTGAAAAACCTTTGCTAAATATTGATGTAGCAAGCTGATTATCAAACTCAGCCAAGGTCCTATCAAGCTTTCTACAAAATATTTTTTGGTTTAAGTTCCAACACAAAGGAGTTGTGCAGAAAGGAAAGTGGGTGTGTATATCAATCAGGAGCTATGCTAAATGATGATGTAAAAATACTGGTAACTGAATTCAACCGAGGCCCAATCAATATCAAACTCCCTATAAAATTTGGTTGAAATCCAATTATGATCATGGGAGTTATTGTGCAGAAATGAAAATGGCTGGGTCTGACAATCACGGGCTTTAGAGTTCCCCCACTTTCTGAAACAAAAAATTCCAGGTCTTTTCCAGCATGATATTAATTTTTTAAAGGATCATCTGTGGCCAAAGTGAACATAATCAACAACATTTTGGCATAAGAAGTATGCATTTTTAAAATCGAATCTGATTCCATTAACATCCCAAATCCAACATGAATTTGATATCTGGTTCATACCTACCATGTCACAGCATATCATATGAAAAATATGATTTTTTTCTCCCAAACTCCCAGAGAGTCATGTTTATAAAATCATTATTTCCAATAAATCTTCTGAGAGAGAGATAGCTTTTTTGACACTTCAATATAAGCCTGAAACCTATAGCCTATAGAAACAGCAAGCAGTCATGATTCACATAGCTTCATGTTTAATGCTCATTGAACACTATCAACCCAGGTCACTTTATAGAGGTGATTAAAAGGTAAATGTGGTCAGAGATAAACAACTATCATTCTACAGATTACTTAACTGCAGGACAATAGATAGGGTGATTTGTGTTGATAGCCCTTAGAGTATTGCTCTCAGAAAGCCCATTAGGCTATTTTGTTGGGGGGGGGGGGGGTAATGGCACTTTTAACATTGGATATATCATGCAGAGGAAATGGGAGCCAAGTGCCTTTTTCAAGGACATACTGAGGCAGCTGACCACGACTGGCCTGGGCTGGTGTCGAACCTGTGACCCTTGGATTGTGAGTCTGATGCTGTACCAACTGAGCTACTGTGGTTCCCCCCTTACTTAGCATAGGTGATGATATATGAAAATGCCAAGTTTACCAGTTAGTAGTTTGGAAGTATATTACATGTATATTCTTCAAAGAAAAAATTAGTCTTCTGGTGGAAACCACATGTTGATACGACTTTCCATTTAGGAGTAACAATAAAAAGATTTAAAAATGGCTGCCATGGTGGCCATAATGGATGTCAGATTGGCACCATTTTTATTTAGTACCAAACAGACATCATAAGAAGTCTTCTGGTGAAAACCCAATGTTGATATGACTTTCCATCTTAGGAGGAGTAGTGATAAGATTTTCATGATGGCCACTGTGGCAGCCATAATGGATATCAGATCGGCACAAGTTTTATTTTAGACCAACTAGACACCATAAGAAGCCTTCCGGCAAAAACACATGCTGATATGACTTTCCATTCAGGAGGTGTAGCAATAACAAGATTTTCAAGATGGCTGCTGTGATGGCTATATTAGACATTAGATTGGCACAATTTTCATTTAGGATCAAGTAGACATCATGAAAGGTCTATTACTGAAAATCCGATGTTGATATGGCCATCCATTCAGAAGGAGCAGTGATAACAAGATTTTTAACATGAAAGCTCAGCTATATTCCATGTCCAAGTAGAACCATTTTCATTTAAGACCAACTAGACACCATAGTGAAAACCCCATGCTGATATGATCAATCCATTCAGGAGGAGTAGCAATAACAAGATTTTTAAGATTGCTGTTGTGATGGCCATATTGGATGTCTGAACAGCACCATTTCATTTAGGACCAATAGACCTTGGGATAAAAATGTGTAAAGTTTCATGGCAATCCTCCAAGTAGTTTTGGAGGAGTAGAGATAACAAGCTTGTGCTAATGGATAGACGGATGATGGATGACAGGCCATCCTATAACCTCTTCTGGTCTGCATGATTGATAGTATCAAAATGATCTTGTTTAGACGCAGGTATACTGACTCATCAAAATCTAAGAAAAAGAGGAGTTCATCAGTTGTGATCAGATAAATATACTAAAGAAGAATTTGCCTACTGGAAGCTAAAAGTTCTCAATGAATGAGACAGAGAGAATACAACATAACTAGATGAAAATTCAGCTACAAGTTGCACACATATATTGACTAGATGACAAATTCAGTTAGGCCTGCAATACCGTTCTATCAAAAATTTCAACTAGCTTTATCTGGCAAAATCAGCATGGGTTAATTTTGTCACACCAAACAACTTGCCTTTCTACACTAAACTCAATGTTTTACCAATTGATAAATTCAATCCTGAATGTCTCTTGTGACATAAATGCAGAATGACATGTACACAACCTACTCCAAAAATAGTAACAGTACTGCCTCAGCAAAACACACTGCTTCAAACTAACGATCATCTCAAGAAGTAATAATAGCAAATGACCTAGTAATTAACCTAAATATCAAGACATAAAAAAATACTTAATTTTCTCTCTGTCTGGATAATTCATGTACGAATGAAAATTATCAATTTTCCATATTATTTTGTCTGTAACATTAATATATTTATTGTCAGTGTATTGACGTGCCAGAAAGTTTAATGCTGGTCAGAAGTGGTATAGGTCAACTAGGTTGTATTGTATGTATCCTTGCTTGCCAGTACAGAACACTTTCATGATAATGTTACAGTGTTTTCTTTTACAAATAAAGAATTCTTGATGCATTTCTGATACATGTTTTTTGTTTGTTAAACTATGTCAGCCTGTTCATTAAGAAAGTGTACTGCTGCTGCTGGTGATAAGTGCAAATTGGCCCTAAATGATATAATGTTGGCTCAGTAATTTTCATAGGGTACCAATTTTCCTGGATTTCATTGTTGCCCCAAACCACGAATTTAAAGACCCAATGAAAAAGAAGTCACATCTGATAAAGTAGTTCCCCTTCCCATTTTCTTACTGTGTTTCATTCCTAGAGATCAACAAAGCTATTTGATAAATCAACGTCATATCTGTAATCTGGTAATAAAATATTAGCCTTTACATGTGTTTGTTTTATGTTAACCCTTTAAAAAGAAGAATTTATATAGTATTTTATATTGTTTCAATGCACACGATACGGTATCCAGTAGCTGTAATTTCCACTCACTGCCTTAAATCAATATGTTGTGACATAAGTAAGGATAGAGACAAATGAGAAAAAACATAACGTATTAAAAAACTAGTATTACTGAATATGAACGAAAGAATAATAAATGATACTAGCATATGAAAATAGATTTAATACTTATTCAAATCGATTCTCCATTAAAGTAAAACTATTGTAGAAAAATTAAAATCCTCCTGAAAGCATGTCTCATTTTATCCATGCATGTTTAATCACAGTGAACAACATGAGGGCTGTTCCAGTAAAACATATACCCCCTGGGGGAAAGGCACTTTCAAATTCAACCAACCCACAACAGAAGCAATTAAAAAAATTATGATCCACCCTCTGATGTGTTTTAATAGAAAAACATTGCCCCATACAGAAGCGTATTATTTTATATAATTTCTGGCTAGCATATTATTTTATAAAATTTCTGGCTAGTATTATTTTATATAATTTCTGGCTAGGGGTTAGTGGGCAGTAGAAGCGATTTTAATTTTGGGTTGTGGACAGAAGCGATTTAAATGACAGCTGACCCGAGGTAACCTATACCGAATTCTTATATATTATATAATCCACTGCATATTTTTATTTGTATTCATACTTTTTATAATCAATCATCTTTTGTTCATTTGTATGTCAGGCATGTATGTTTCTGCTACTGTAAAATCAAAAATATTCTTGGTGCCTTATTATTTGTAGATGTCGTGGTTCAGTCACTTAATACCTACTAATTTAATGTCCATGAATCTAGATTTTACAATAGGGATTTTTCTTATAATGCAGAAATCATGAAAGTGCATCCTTACTAAACTGTCATTTGTTATGACTATGTATGTGTGCTTATTTCAGTGATCGCTATGTTTTGCTTAAATTTCTTTGTTCTTAGGCATGCTGCTTTTGATTTGCATGCTAGTTAAATCTTGTATTGCTTCAGATGCTGTGATTTATTTTTATGCTTTTGCAATAAATGTATTTGTAAATAGATATTATTTGATTTGTCAGAAGAAAAAAAATTAATGCAAATGGAAGTGATGTCACAGTATTTCTGCCAACTTTTACACTATATAAATTCTGTAAGAAAATATATTTTTAGTGACTGATATGTCTTATTTTTATGTCTTGTTGCATGACTAATATAAAATATAAAATAAAATAATACAGCATGTCAAACATTGTTTTTACATCATCACTACTGTGATCAGTCAGATTATCATCAGGCTCGCCCAAAAATATGTGTGTTTCCTAATGTACTGGTTTTAAAATTAGGGTAAGCAGGTAGGTTTTTTTTTTTTAACATTATATATAAATCAAATAATATTTAAAGCACTTTAAAGTACTGGGCAAAACCGGCTCAATTAGATTTTTTGTTGTTGGCCTCATCATCAATGCCGATCAGTTTTCTACCATCATCAGGCAACAATCAATCAGTTCTTAGATTTTCATCCTAACTTCCCCTCACTGGATGTAGTTAAAATATTTGATACAATGGCTGTCCCTGTCCTGAAAAAAAAAATTGTTTTTTAAAAAAAACTTCACAACCCACCCCGAAATAGACTAAAAAATGGATGAAAATCTAGGAACAATTTTCTCGACATCAGCGTACTCTTAAAGTCAACATCATTGCAGTTGTCTGTCTCTGGTCAACAGCAGAATCAGTGTTGCTTCTATGATTTTTCAAAAGAGGGCCAACTCCCCCATCCCTTTTCCAAAAGTGGGCCAATTCTAAATTCAATGGGACAAATTTGGCCCTCTTCCTTGAGAAATATGGGTCACACAGAAGAAAATATTTCAAGTGATTGCAGCATCTTCAAAACAGGCAAGCACAAGGTTATTGTGTGGTTTATTGTATCTAAGCAATGTTTTTTTGCTTGTATACCTGATTCACGATTTAAAATTTTTTTACCAAATGTAAATGTGTTCCATTTTGATGGTGTTCATGTATGTCAAGCATGAGTATAATAAAGTGTACAGGTTAGAATGGCAAGTAGAAGAGTTATAAAGAAAAAATGATTGAATTTTTAAAATAATTAACACGAGAAAAATGGAAAAACAAAAAAAAACAAGAATACAACTTTTTGAAAGAACTTTATAAACGACTCAAATTGGTGAGGACTTCAACAATACCATTACAGAACGAAAGTGCAAAAGAAGCAAGATTTAGTCGGGCCATTAATTACCAGCTCAAAATTCTTTTTCACAGCATCTGGCCATACAGCTGCCACATGATCAGCTGAATTGTATGTGCCTGTCTACTCTACTGGTCCTTTAGTTTGTGCATCCTACAGTAAATGTGATTGTTTTTCTGTGTTTCACACAGTTTACACAGCATCCCCATCTCTGACTTTTCTAACCACAACCATTCCCCATGCCAGTTTGACTGGAAGTTGTGCACAAAGTTTTGCTTAGTTGCTTGCACTTGCTGCACTGCTATGTTCAAATCATTTGATTACGTTTCAACAAGAGATTCTCCCTCACTGTTTCTTCGTTTATAATAATCCTGCAAAATTCTTTGTGATATTTCTGTGTGAACTTGCATGTTTCTCCTGACTTAGCACATGCCAAAGCTGCTGGCTACCATTTACATAAAGGTGCAACTGTAAAATATTTCCCCATTTCATTTTCACCTAAGTAATGAGTTTCTAAGTAAAAAATACATAACAGGAGATGTATCTTTTAATGTTAGGCTTGAAAATAAAGTGGAGAATGTGAGAACAGAATTCTGCTCAAGATCACAGTCTGTTAAGCTTGTTATGGACTAAAAACATACAAGAATTAAATATCTTTTACACCATTCCAATCATACCGTGCATGTGACTGCAAGAAAGACGTCTGCACTGTTAATTGTTCAGCCTATGGGAGTGTAATATGGGCATAAATTTGTTTGGGGAAAGGTTGAAATAGTTTCAAGTTCAAAATTATTGCAAAATTTATGTCTGAAAGGCCCTGATGTGCTGATATTTTGGTAATAATTATTACGGGAAAGTGCGGGATGTTCTTATTGAAAGACTTCACTACATGATAAGAAAACAGAAATTTATCCGCATTTGTATGCCATTTTGTCCAAATTCGTTCTCTCCTTTTCGTATAAAAAAACAATAGCCCGCATCCAATCACACAATCTGTGCCAGTGGCAATCAAACTGTGGGGCTTTTGGTGCATAGGTTTGTGCATTTTGGGCCAGCTTGTGATAAATCGCAATATTCCCACAATCCCGTGTCCTAGAAGCAACACTGTTGCAGCATCATCATCACTGATGGCCTAGTAGTAACATGCTGAACTTTGAATCCAGGAGTCATGGGTTTCATATTCCGCTTCCTGTCTTTCGTACGAAACTTCTGCCCAAGGTCCGAGGGACCTCCATGGCAGAGTGGTGTAAAATGCTTATTTTCTGATCACTTGCCTCTCATCACGTAGGTTCAAATCCCACTCAGGCCTTGTATGTGGAAATGTTGCCAGTTACTTGAGAAAGTTCAGTGGTTCTACCCTGGTGGACTTTGATGCCTGGGGTCTTCTTCAGCAGTAAAACTGGCTGCCATATATACATTTTCTTGTGCTGAAAATGGTGTAAAACTCAAAAATAATCTACCAACAACTTGAGGTCTCATCTCTATATGACCTCAGGTGTTGGAGAGACCGAAAACACAAAATCAACCAACTAATCAACAGCAGCAGCAGCAGCAGCAGCAGAAGTACTGGTTTATAATTTTTGCCACACCTGTTCAAGTGTATAAACTTTTACCATAGTAATTGTCTTTAAACCTATGAATATCGTTGATTATGTTTTCTGACATTTATCTAATAAACAGTCATCATCAGACTGTGCAAACAGACTTATATGTTAGTAGCTCTGAAAATTTTACATATTCAGCTCACACAAATTTAAATTTTCTCTAGCACTGTCTATTGTTCTGACGACCTATTTATTATAGCTTATTCAAGCTATATTTAGCCCTATCTGGAGATGTGCATAGTCTGATAAATATTTTTAACAAACAATCTGAAGATGCATGAATGTTTTTCGGTGATGCATTTGGATTGAGTAACTACTAGAATCAAGAAATCAAGAAATCAAATTATTCAATTCTGTCAGGCAGACGCATAACTATAATCTGCCAATAGATTTTCTGATCTCCAAATTTGCGAGATTTTTTTGGCTATATTGTTTCAGATGATAGAATCACCAGAATGGCCAGAAAAGAGGTAATCACCAGAATGGACAGTTAAAATCGATTTAATACATCTTTTGAGTAGCTTAACTCACTATTTTTTTTTATTAACTGCACACCCTTTTTTTCCTCCCCTTAATAATTCTTCTTCAAGATGAGGAAACAATGTTGTGCACATTAAAGAATAGGAACACTTATGCTCATCTTTATCATTATTATATATTTCAGAAACAGTCAATTAGCTTAATGTAGTTGCTACAAGTCGATACTCAGTGGTATTGACTGAAGTAAAAATATTCACTGCTTCCTTATATGGTAAATACGTGGCAGCATTCATAAAATTCCAAGCCCGATCCAGTGATTATCTCTGTTCTGATATGTCTGGTGATTCTGTCCACCCATACTCTTTGTCTTGTTTTTGATATGTATCAAAATTTGTTACATGCTGACCCAATTACTATGCTAATTGTTTGTCAACCTGAGAATGCGTATACCAATGTGAAATGGAACTGGGAAACTGAATTTCAAGATGGTAAACCTCTACATTTTTGGATGTATTCCGTTTCTGTAGAAAACTAGGGAGTTAATCAACTCCCAATGCTGACCGAAGACACTGTACAATAATGTCAGAGTAAAACGAATACCATTGAAATTTTATAACCCTGTCACGTTATCTCCGCTGCAGAGATGCTGCCAGGATTTTATCTAAAGGGCAGAAGGGGGTCTCCCCCCTTGTCACCAAAATAGGGGGGAGTATAAAATAAAAGGGGGGAAGGGGGGAAAGAAATGGCCATAGTTCAATATTCACCCAACACTTAAATATCCCCATCTCTCTTTCTTACTGCTCCACTCTGTTAGGGCTCTGTGGATATCAAAATCCTCAAAAGATTGTCCCCTCTAGTTGTATAAGCATTAATCTGTTGATTGTTTCTGAACTTGATGTGTTCCTTATCTGTGTATGAATGTTTGTTCTGCGCTGGAACCCCCTTTCACAGTCTGCTGTCTGAAGGGGCATACCCATAGCTAGCTTAGCCAGCTTGAACAAGCTGTTCAACTCTTTTTTTGTGGTTGTTATGTACAATTTTCCACATCTGATAGATATTGTCTCTTGGATATCTCTGTTCCAAAATAAGATTTTTCACTAGCATGAACTCTGCCAAAGTTTCACTTTTTGGAATCAGTGCTTTGCTGCCTACTACTAGATTTCTTATATGTTCCATAATGCTGTATTAGGGTTTTGAGTCTATCAATGCCATAGTCTGCGTGTTCAGACAGAGGTATTTTGGTAAAATAAATATACTGACATTTTAATTCTTTTTAGATTCTTTTTTTATTTAAAATATCTTAACTCGTAAAGTGTTATACTCAGTATAGTTTTGTAGCACATGATCCCCCAGTGCTGAATTGTTTGAAAAAAGAAATGAAAATTGCACTCTACTTTTAAATTGCCTGCATTTTAATTAGGCTTGTATTGTCCATTTAATTTCAAAATACTGCTGTTAGGGGGTTGACCCGAACGCTGGATTGTACATCAAACTCGTATTCAACATCATTTCTGGGCTCAAAAACACTCACTGGTATTTCCAGTAACACTTTCGCAGCTTCAGTAGACTGATATACTTCAAAACTTCATAATCATTGTCATCATCGCTGTCATCAGCCAGTATTTACCGAATGAAATCGTCATCTGAAGATGAACCATGTTGGTAGTTGGCCATTTTGGGTTTTCTGAGTGGCCCGTATTTTAAACATGCATTTGTAAAACTTTCTTGTTTACTAAGGTTAAAACTTCAACAGAATGCATGCTCCAGGGCCAAATGTACAAATCATATTTAGTTTAACAACCATTCACATCAATCCGAAGTATCCAGGTGTGTAAATATTTGATTACCTGAAAAACTATGTCGCGACAAGCGCTACAAGACCTCTACCGGCAGCCCGACTTTTATTGCGACGAGCACTTTAAGGGTTAACAGTTAAATAAAACATGTATACTGCGCAGGGTACATTTTTAATATGCGCGACTTAAAACTAATTTGTGGGAGTTCTCGTGCATCACTGCTTTGCAATGTCATGAATTCGTACAAAGTTTGCGCGATTAGCGCACTCGCGTGCCCTGCCAGCATCTATGCCCTTGTATATTGATTCGCCACAAGTTAGACCGCTAAGAAGGGGTTAGATGTGATTTTAAATATATATATGCATTTTTTCCGACAACCCCACCTGTGATTTTTGATTTTGTTGATGCAACCCACACCAGAAGTGATTTTCCTAACCAAACCTCCACTATCAGAATCAAATTAGTTTAAAACACAACCACCTACAAAAGTTTTTTTGAAGTGCCGTCCCTGGGGGGGGGTAATATGTTTTACTGGAACAGCCCTGACTGTAAAATACTAGAACTATTGATTGAAGCACAATTACTAATGAAACACTAGGTATATACACACTAATTGCTGCAGAGTACTGAAATTCACACTTCACCAATTTTTGGACAAAACCAATGGATCAACATCGTGTCAAACAAGTCTGCTTGTACACAAAAATGTTTGTCAGGTAAATAATCCTGAAATTGTTTAATTAAACAAGTCCAGCATTCTCAAAGCCATGGATAATTAGTCTGACCTTTCACACATTTTCGCGTGAGCCACAATTATTCATTCAGCATGAATCAGCTTGATTGATGACGTTTTAGTAAAGTCTAGTGGTTGAAGTTGGTTCGTACATGAGGCAGGCTTAAACAAAGGAGTGATTACATTGTTTTTCAATTTAATTAGCACTGCTTGCTAATTACATTAAGCAAGGGGAAGCTGGTCACGTGTTCGGTTCACATGTGGAATGATGACATTATCCAAACCAATTTTACCACTTACCACTCTTAAGCCACTGTGTTAACGCCATGATAATCAGAAAGTAATTGATGGTGCAACTTTATGGAGAGTGTTTTAAGGAAGAGATCATATACATGTACTTTAATAACCAATTAACTTAGTGTTGTTGACTGTTTTGTCTTCCTTTGATGCTGAGTATAAGTGATTGATTTTGACAGGTGTTTGGTCTGTGATGATACAGGTGGTAGTAATGTTTTAACCATTGAAGTGACCGCCGTTTGTTGTCAGCATGGTTTTGTTCTTTTGTATTCTTTACAAATACCTACAAATGTGCAAACTTTGACAGGCAAAACCACAAACTTAAGTACCCACGAAAATGTATTTTTTTTACAAAATCATGAAAATAGAGACTCATGAAAATAAATGATACTATGAAAAGCAGGGGATAATAACAGTAGAATAAAATTGTGACAAGTTCTAGCCACTAGTTTCAGGACTTTGTTCCTCAACCAACTAAAATGAACAAGAACAGTCTATTTTTTTCTAAATTGTATGTTTTTATACTTTTGTTCCAGTCTGTTTTCTACACTTCATCTTCTACATTTACTACACAAATCTTCCTGTTAAGCTGAATGCTATTCAGAATTACGGCAGAAATCAATATGAAATAAAAGTGAATATGTAAAGCTAAATACTACAGTACACACATCGTGTTTTTATGATTCACCATGCAATTGAGTGGGCATGAAGAAATGGGCAGGGGATTAAGTGCCCACTATGAGTAGTTTAAGTCCACTCAGTCTGGTGGATTTTCACACTAATTTAGAAAAAATCCACTCAGTCTAGTGGAAGTGCATGACAGATTTTATTGCAGTCGTCTTGAGTCGTAGTGGGTTTTATGGCACCCCTCGCTGATTCTATTGTATTCGCTCCGCGAGTATACACACTAAACAAACAGATGGGAGAAACTCTGACACCGTAAACCCAAACATGGCAGGTATCAATTTCATAACTTTACCTGTACCTTCACTTGTACAGTGATAACATTTCCTGTATTTTTATCAGTAGCGTGTAACGTAGAAAAAATAAGAGGTTTTATATTTCTTGGATATCTTTCCACCCCTGTCCATGACAAAGCGTACATCAGAAATAATTGCTTAGCTACAACGTACATCCCTGCTGATTTAATACATGTATATGTACCAGTTAGCATATACAGATGCAGAAATTGACATTGTTCTGCATCAAGCGGTAACTTTGAGGTTCTTTCTCAATAAATGATATTTCATAAAAGTGTGTTGTGTACTGGTTATTAATTTGTCAGTTCCCCTTGTAATTTCCATACTATTTCCAAGACCCACCTTGAAAAAATGATTGAAAGCAGTAATAAATATAGAACTCGAAAAGAAATTACAAACGATCGCCGTAATATTTATATCGAACATGTATGATCATAAACACTGGCACATTATGACATGTACGTCATAATTCTTGCCAAAGTATTTAAAATAAAAAAGATACACGAGCTATACTACGGAAAGGTTCTTCTGTACTGTTACCCTTAAACTTTGAAAATAACATTGTTTATGAGACAGTGCGGCAATTTTTTAAATGCACGGAATTGTGTACACTGTTCTGACTGTTGCGCTCTATCAGTGGCCATTCGAGTTATAAACAACTGAAAAAGTTCAAAACACAGCTGCTCGGATCATCCTTAGAGTACCACGAACAGAGCACACGTCCCCCCTGCTCTGTACCCTGCACTGGCTACCCATTCGATCCAGAATCAAACACAAAATTTGTTCTCTGTTCTATGTTTCATTGACTGGCTCCAGTCCAACATACCTATCTGACCTCACCCATGTGTACACACCAGCAAGATACTTACGTTCCTCTTCCGACACTCATGTTCTCATTATTCCCACTATCAAAATGAAGTCATACGGACAACGTTCTTTTGCATACCAGGGCCCAGCAACATGGAACGAATTGCCCACTGAACTTAGACACAAAGACACAGTGTATTTATCAGTAGCGCGTAACGTAGAAAAAATATGAGGTTTTATATATCAAGAGTGCTCTTAAAACTCACCTATTTCGACTGCAAGAACAGACTTAAAGACTTAATAATGTTTGCTTACCTTAACTATTTTTCAGGATGTTTTTTTGTTTTCTAATTTCATGGAGTTTGTTTTTCGTAATCATATCATTATATATGTTTTATGTGTTATCTAATGTTGTAAAGCATTTAGAACTTCCAAAGATTAGGCACTATACAAGGTCCTCATTATTATTATTATTATTTCAATGAGAAAAAAAGTTATTTCCTGTCCACACTTTTTTCATGAATCTACATTGCATCACCAGGAACTGGCTGAGGAGTATCATTCTTACTTTGAAGCCAGCAGCTATGACTGTTGCTGCAGCTTCCTGCCTCGAGTCAACAACAGTCCGTCAAGACAGTTTCTACACATCATCAGCTAATGTTCAATGTCGCGCTTTGATGTTTCAAAATGTACAGTACAATAATTGTTGAATGAAAATATCACAAAACCACACACCTTAAAACTAAGATGTTAGTTTGTGAAAAACAAATTTGGACTGAGAAACGCATTTGATGTTAAGTTCTAATATTATCTTGTAAAACTGGTCTCTAGCGTTATATGAAAAACTAAATATAATTATTTTTATTTTCCCATTTAGAGACCTACCATTTAACTTAAATTTAGGGGGGAAAAAAGTGTACTGGCCTTGATGCACGTCTAAACTATATAAAAATCAGAACAAGTGTAGTTGTTTCAAGTTATATCCCATCCCCTCAGTCTCTCTTTCTCTCTCAGCCTACGCCCCCCCTCCCCACTCTGTTGCGTAATAAGTAAATAGAGTAGAAGTCTTAAATGACTTTAATTAGGACAATTCCTAGCAGCCACTGGTCAGTGTCATGCTTCTATGTTTCAAAATAAACACTGTTGAATAAAAATGTTTCTTGTTATCGCAAAATCAAACACTTTAAAACTAAGATGTTAGTTTGTGAAGAGCGAATTTAGACAGAGAAACACATAGCCGTTAAGTGTTGATATTATCGCATAAAACTGGTTTCTAGAGGTATATAGAGCAAACTATATATAGTATTTTTATTTTCCCCGATAAGGGACCAAGCATTTAAATGTAACAAGCTGCAATGGTCCTGAGTCACATATAAAATTATTAATATTTTATTTTCTAAAAATCACAAGTGTAATTTTGTTAAATCTAAATTCTATCACACCACACCCCCAGTAGCACATAGAGCAGAAGTTAAATTACTTAAATCAGAATACAAGTATGTCATCGGAATATTGTTATGAAAACACCTAGGGTTTCTGTTTAATGAAGCCAATTCAGCTGGCATAACATCCTGTAATGCAAGTGCTAGAAAGACGTGAATGAAACAGCGTTAGATAAACAAGTATTGAGTCAACCCTGCCTCTTGTACTAGTTATTAATTTGTCCTAGTTTACCTTTAATGTCTACACATTTTCCAAAACCTTCTTTAAAGAAATTATTGAAAGCAGGATACAAATACCTTTATCTGTAGGCTTAGAAAAATGACTGATTATTTCAGAGTATGATAATTTTTAAATGAACCGAATTCGTCTACACGGTATTGAAGCATGCTCTCTTTCAGTGGCTGTTCATGCCATAAACGAAGTGATTTTATGAAAAAGGTTACTTTCTTCATCACTTTCTTCATGAATCTATCATCAAGCACCAGCCAAGGAGTGACATTTTTACTTTGACGTTAGCTGCTACGCTTGTTAACCATGGTCATTCATGAAGGTGTTGAGCTTCTATCTTATTTTTTTAGCCCCGATGTTTCAAAAGAAGCATTAACTTCTGAATGAAAATATTTTTGTTGTGTGTGGAACAACGAAATTTGGACTTGTAATATGGAGTGAGAAACGCAATGTCGTCAAGTTGTGATTTTTTTTGCATAAAACTGGTTTCTAGCGGTATATAAAATAAACCATATAAAATTTTTATTCTCCCAATTAATCTTGCAATGCAGCGCATATAATACAAGTCTATCGCAGCAACACAAAGCTATTGCATGTTTAAGAAAGCTGTATTACACTACAAGCTTTCTGTTTTTTTTTTTTTAATGCGACTTTTTGTAAAAAAATGTGTTTATTACATCCCAACATGAGAGAGAGAGAGAGAGAGAGATTATGCACCATAACTTTTGATTGATGTTAGCCATATCTTTTATCGCTAACTTGGAAACAGGCATTGATAATTAGAGAGTATGCATTTTTTAAATGTGCTTTGTTCATCTTCATTTTGGAATTTGTCTGACAAAATTTAGAAATACAATTTTGATTCCACTCTTTATTTAAAGTTAATATGTAAATAGCACTTGGCAATTCATTTTGAATTTAACAAGAATTTATTGGGTTATTCGCCTGCTATTAGTGTCCATTGTCTTATTTTCTTATCATCTACTGTCGAATCTGGTCATAATTAACCATGTACAAACTTAATGCTTCAGAACTTGAATAGACTGAAAGTCCAATGAGTGAGCATTACTGCAATAATCAAGGTGAACCTGGCAATATTCGTGACCACCTCAAAATATGAACGGTTCAAAAAGAACAGGAAATTATTGGGATTTACAACCTCTGAAGCCAAAACTTTTCCACCTCCAGGTCGGAGTAGTTAACGAAGTTCTACCAGGGATACCAGTTTAAAGCCATGAAAAATAAGAAGCCACGTGTTTACAGCAAACAGAGCAATAATAGAGATAGATTTTATAGTCTTGGCAAACACGTGGCATAGCAGTTTCGGGTGATGTACAAGGCATTATTGATAGGTATGATGTGTTCAGCTTGCGTGTAATACAGTACAAGTTAAACAAGGGTAGAAACAAGTAATTCAAAAAGCACAAAATAAATCTTACTGAATGATACATTAATTAAAACACCAGAACTTTTAAAAGTTTTGCCAGCTGAAGCATATTAATCGTGATTACACACTTTTTATTGCTTTCACCCGTCCATTTGGTAATATTAAACTCGTCTGATGAATAAACCAGCAATCCTAAGAAATTTTTTTTAAAGCTGTTGGTCATAGAATGCAGCATCACCTGCTTCGTAGAGTTGGAGTAATAACAGTAGGTCTATGGTAAAAGTAAACACGTGTCTAGTTCCCGAGACAATGTGTCGCATGGACATGTATATCTGAGTCACAAGTACTAAACTGGCTGGAATAGTAGAGGCTGCATATTGGATAGTGCCGTGTATATTTCATTGTGTGGGAACATTTTATGCAAACCATTTAAAAGTGACTAGGGTAATTTTTTTAAAAAATCACAGCATTTCTCGTATTCTTTTATTTTAATAACGGAATGAAACCCACTAATACATGTATTTACGTGTGATTTCTTCAACCTTTCATTTGTTTAAAACAGAATCTCTCTCCCCCTCTCTCATTAAAATTAAGATAATTAAACTTTGTATGATTTGTGAAGCATCATTTGTGACTCTTTGCTCGGCAATATCTTTCATCTCTTTCAATATACGTATGAGAATGCGTTTTAGTGAGCGAGTCTTTGAATATTAAACAGCACTGCGTACAAATTAAAAAGAGCATTCTGATCTGTGTGCTGTAGCTGAGCTGATAGGTAAGTTCCATGCGTGGTAGTGGGCGTCCACTATTACATAATTATATTGTTGCGACTTTCAAATGGGCAATAAAACTTAATCCGTCCACTACGAGCCACGACGTGGACAATCCACGACGACCACTATATCCTGTCCACGACAGACACAGCATGAAAAGGATTAAGCTCCACGGTCACGACGTGTTTTTTCATAAAAACATTATGCGTGTACTGTACATCAACATCATGGTATCATGACATTATCGTAATGCAAGTCACCTGTATGAAGCAGCTCAAGTATCCTGTACTGTGGATTTTACTGCCACAAATTTTAATATCCAACCAAACAGATGTGCAAAACTTTAAAACTAAAAGCGTTCACATGGTAATTTAGTGATATAAATGTGAGCAGGGAATGGTCTACATTGTCATCTTGATGAATAACTTGCATACTTATGATAACACAAAATGAATGCAATCTAAGGTCATACTTGAGGGAAACAGAAAACATAAGTGATCTGATCCTGTCTCTCCTGTATTTTGCAGACAGCAAAAACACATGTATCACTTTTTAAGCCATGACCATACCATACAATGAAGATTTGGTGTTAAGAGTCTTTCAAACTAACATGCATCGCAAAGCTGTTCACAGGCAAGATACAGTGTTCCACAGAACCCTCCCTCATTAAAATCTACTTCATTAAGTAAACACTGCTTCTTAAGTCAACATATTTCCACATAAAGCTATCTGTATATTTACCCCTGCAACATCTTGCGGAATAAAGCTAAAAATTCTGTGAAACTGTCAACATTGCTGGTTTCCTCGAATGGTGGGCTGCCCTCCAGGTTCCTCCAATCCTTCAGGAGCTGGAAGCAGATATTCCACAGCAGCTCACCCACCCGGCCACATCTATGGAGATTTACAGAATCCATCATATGCACTGATGTGGGATTTCCCTATCCCACATCAACACATATGATATATCATTTTAAAAATAAAATAAAGTTGTTGTATCATCAGTATGGACATTGCTTTAGAAATCTAAAGTATTTTCTAACAGTTTTTATGTCATTAGAAAGAGTATGGCTAATTAATTTGCAACAAAGAATTTATTATAAATATGGATTACTGTTTAAAGGCTGGCAAATTTTGTCTTTTTAATAGGAGTCCTTCAACTACCTCGCAGATTCAGCCCTCCCAAACAAAAAAAAAAAAAAAAAGACATTAACATCTTTTGGTTTCATTTATTACTAAAAATGCTAAAATATATCTGCTTACCTAAATGGCAGTCAGATATGAGTGGTCTCCCCTTGGATAAAGGGCTATGCACCAAATCCCATCATTCATCAGTTACTACTGGAGTGGAAGTGCACACTCTTCCAGGGATGTAACTGTGGGGAGTGCTTGGGTGCGTGTGCCCATATTATGATCAGGTAAGCATTATGAAAGAAACATATTTTACTTCAAAAATTGGTTTCTTCATCAAATACATTACATGATCATTATATGTTAGGAGAATAGGTAAGAAGTGGAGGGAGTTAAATCCCCTAACCCCCAATGCTGACCCTGACTATGGTCTCCTAATGTACAAAAAGCATTTTTTAGTCTTGTATGAAACATGGGTAAAATATAGCACAGATCAATGAAGAGATACCATCTTAAAAGGAAACTTTTGTTCCTGCAAATCCAGCAGAGGTACAGTAACCCATGTCATTATGAAGGGACCTAGGAAGGTAGCCTGTAAAGCTGCTCAGCTATTTGACCTACCAGGTCGATTGAGCTTTTTTTTTTAGATGAAAGGTCTCTCAAGCATAAACGGGAAAATGTCATCCGATGGCTTGAAAAATGTCAGCCAGAGAGCAATTTCACTCTAACACTAGACTGGTAGAAACTGCCCTAACTTCATGAGCCAATATTTTGCAGCAATCCCTCTATCTGAAAGTAGATGATTCATTTTTGATCGCCATCTTGGTAAGCTGATGATATTTTAGGACTAAAAGTGCTCCAATAAGCTAAAAGACGTTAACATCTTTTGTTTTTGCTTGGAAAGACTGGACTTACAATGTAGTGGAAGGATTCCTAACTTATTATGATTGGGTAATGTATTTGAAGAAGAATATGACATGCATCAGGGAGACCTCAAATCATGATTAATGAGAATTTGGATTACCATAACACTCCTTAACAACTGCACTGAGTAAAAGTCCACTATTAAGTGTTGTGATCACAAGGCTGAAAATAACAACTTACCCAGTATCTTTTTGGTTAGAAAATTATACAGTATATAACAACATTAGACTACTGAATAACACATATATTTGAAGCATATCATATTAAATTGAAAATGTCAGGATTTGAACATGATATGGTCTGTTAAACTTGTAGTTTTAAATATGGGAAGAACTGTTTCATTGCCTCATATAATCATGAGGGTCAGTTAAACAGATGTCTGATAAAGTCAAGCAAACTGTATTGAGACATTTTTCCAAACAAAATATTGATACTGCGATGGCCTATATACACCAACTTTAATAGAAAGACCAAAGCTGCCCTTTACCTGGAGGCAATGAGATCTAGACTGGGCTCTTCCCTCATATCGACATATGCCAGTTGCTGCTGCGAACGCCAGCACCGGACATCCTCCAGCAGGATATTCACAATGGCCACCATGTCAGACTGCAGCTCAGTAAAATCTTTCTGGAGCATCTAGCAACAAAAACAGCCATATACTTTCATACTGCCATGGGAAAATGATTCCAGTCTTTTATGCATATAAATTATCACAATTTTGATTCAATTCAGGTCTTTATTGTACTAAACATCTAAAAGAATAAATTATGTACAAATATACAAATGAAATAAAGCATGATAAAATGAAAATGGACTAAATATTAAAAGATGCTGCATGTTACACTGACTATCAATGAATGAAAACTCATAGCTTCCCACTGTAGTATGTAAAATTCACTGACTTTTCCATGACCAGAGACACTGAGATGATCTTGCCTGACCATATTTATTTTGTTAAATAGATATAATTATTTATAGCTTTGGTCACTTGATTAGGATACAGCCTTTCCAACATTTTCCAGGTTATTTATCCATGGACTGAAAAATAATCATTACCTGCCTAAATAAAGCCATGTTTAAAACACCAAGAAAAAGGTTTGATTTATTACCAAATCAATAGATTAACAAACAAAAATCCAACATATGACTGTCGCCATTATTATTTCTGTAAGTTGACTAATTACTAGCTTTAATCACTTGGTTCCTGATTCTTTCTACAAAGACCAGTCGGCAAAAAGGAAGAAGAACATGTCAGCTAACAATGAGAAACCAAGAATAACAATGAAACAACTCACACATTGATTTTTCATCAGTTAAATTCTCATATCTGTAATATATTGTTATGGAATAGTGCAGGCTGATAACTTGGTGACCACTCAATGACTCAATGTGCTCTTTGTGGCCAATAATCTCTCCTTAGAATAAAGGCCCAGTTAAACTCAGACCCAAACTCCAAGAGGTCTATGTGATTCCCTGATGAAGTGGGCAATCCTAACTATAAGAATGGGAATAGGGATGAAATGCAGACTCAAATTCAAGTTTCATCTAGTTTATCAAGTCACAAAATCATATGGCAGTAAAAAAATTTAAGACTCATATATCAGGTGCATCACTTCTAATAAAAGACTCATTGACTTGATATCACAGTGGTAGTGTGCATTTGGACAAACATACTTAATTTAAATAGTTTATTATGATAGAATTTTATATAAACATTTACAAATATCTAGTTATAATGTTCAGATTTTATATTAATGTATTATTCAGTGATAGACTTCAAACAGATCCTTGAGAAATATTCAAAGACTATAATAATAATAACTGACAACTTATGTACAAAGCCTTGAGAAACACTCAGTGGCTTCATAATCAAACTTGCACTTGTTATTATTATATCATAATATCCTATTTCTACTGAACTGTAGTAAGTATCATTATTTTAATAAGGTCTGCAAGAAACACTTGACTTGACCTCACAATATCATGAAAAAGACTGTTTGCATATAATTTAACTGATCAGGCAAATATTTAAACTAAAGTTGCTGATTTTAAAACATAAAAATGAATGAATAAATATCCTGCAAGGTTCAGATTATACAGATGCAGATTTCAGAACTTGCTTTAAGACCTGTCCAAAATTTACTATAAAAAAAACCATTTTTTCTGGCCAATACCGATAAGATATGAGTTTCAATTAATCTGCCTGCTGAGACTAGAGTGACTTGGAAGCAGATCTTATATTAAAGATAAGTCAGCAAGGCTCTAGACAGCTGTTCTAAGGATACCTTGTTCAAACACATCAGAACCCATGGTAGGTTCCATTTCTGGACAATGAGCCAAGGCCTTCAATTGAGGCAAATCAAAATTGGCTAGAAGGTTGGAGAGGTCTTTGTTCTGGCCTATGTCATCCCTCCATCATGGCGAAAAATGTCTGAAATCATGGAATGGTAGCCCTTGATTGTGACTGGGGTTAGCTTCTCCACAAAAAAACCATAGGAGGAAGTTAGCCATTTGTGGTAACAAGGCTTTCAAGGGAAAGATGTTTCTTAGCTTGCACCACTGGAAGAGTCTCCATTTCCTCTCGTAGGTTTTCAAATTGGTAGTCCTTCTTACCTGAGCATTTCTGTCCATTGCTTGTGTGCAGAAACGTTTCTTTCTGAGGGCTTGTTTGATAAGAGCCTGGCATGCATGTTCAGCATTTCTGCATGGGGATGGAAAACCTGCATGTGCAATTGTTCAAGCAGATAAGAAAAAGGCAGGATTTTCTTGGGAATCTCCACCAATGATTTCAGAAGGCATTTGATCCATGATTTTTCCCACATTAGGGAAGCAATCAGGATTAGTCTGTACTCAGATTTCCTCAAAAGGGCATTGATTGCTGAGGCATTCAGATCTAGGACTGCTGAGAAAAAGGTTGGGAACTTGGGTGTTCCACCTTGTCACAAAGAGGTCCACAAGAGGACAACCCCAGTGGATGCAGAATCAACTGAAAACTGGGGGACCAATCAGTGTGAATTGGTTGATTCCATCTGGACAGTGAGTCTGCTTTACACTAACATTGCCCAAGATGTGGCGGACTTGAATGTGGACTTGTTAATTATGACACATGAAAAATTCCCAAACAAGACGGCAGTGATCAGGAAACATGGCTAACCCTTTTCTTCTTACATAAATGACAAACGCTGAGTTGTCAGAAAGAATCAGGAACATTTCCTGCCATGATAGAGAGGCATTTGCTATGTCTTTCATCTTTGGGAGATTGATGAGCATGGACCATTCCTGAAGGAACCAAATCCCACTTACTTCTTGAAAGGAGGGCTGGAGATGGGCACCACTACCATTCATGCTAGTGTTTGTGCACATCGTGATTTCCAGTGGTTAATCCTGCATCAGTATGTCATTCGTAAGCCAAGAGCTGATGAGCTGCAAACACCATGTATTTGGTCCCTTGTCCTTTCCTGAAGCAACACTGACTCTCAGGCAGGAGCCCGTAATCAATGTGATGCACAAGGCGATTCAGCAGAATTCTGGCAAGGATTTTGCTGGCTACTGACAGCAAGGAGATGCCCTGTTGGTTGTCACAGGATTGTCTGTTGCCTTTTCGCTTGTACAAGTGGGCAATGGATGCATCCTTGTACTACTGGGGTATAGTTCCTTGAGTCCACATCGACTGGAAGAGTTCAGTCAGTAGTCAGTTTCTGCGCCATGTGTGAGCCTCCGGCTTTGCAGACTTCTGCTGGCAAAGCATCTGCTCCAGGTGCTATGCCATTTGACTGCAGGTAAATTGCTTTCTTAGTTTCAGTCAGCACTGGAGGATCAGCAAGTGATGTGCTGATTTCCACTTGGGGCAGTCAATCAATTCCCTCCTCACTGACAGATGACTGTAGATTGAGGATGTTGTTGAAGTGTTCTGTGCATCTTTGTAGTATCTTTTCTTTGTCAATGAGTAGTGTGGTGTTGTCAGCATACAGTACTGGAGATGTTTCTGATGCCTGTGGCCCGCAGATTGTCTTCAAAGAATCATATAAGTTTTTCACATCATTTCTGTCTGAATCTCATCTGCCTTGTTGCTCAGTCATGAGTCTTGCAACTCTCCGAGTTTGCATTGAACAGTCCTCTTGATGTTGTTGAAGGCTGCTTTCTCAGATGATAAAGTGCTGTCTTCTAAACAGGCCTTTTGAAGCTGATTTTTCTCATTCATTAGCCTCTGTATGGCAGCATCATTCTCATAAAACCAATCTTAATGTTTATGTGTGGTGGGACCAAGGGTTTTGGATGCAGTTGAGTACACAGAGTCTCTGAAGGATGCCCAGTTTTCCTCAACATTCTCAGAGTTCGCATCAATTGTTTCAAGTTGGCTGCACAGTTCTTCGACAAATGCCCGTTTCACATTCTCCTGTTTCAATTTGGAGACACTGAGCATTTTGGGCACTTTTATGCCTTGTGGTCATCTGCTAGGCTGAAACTGGATATTGAGCTTGGAGACAATGAGCCTGTGGTCAGTCCAGCATTCTGCACTTCTCATGGCCTTCGTGACTCGGACATCCTGCCTGTCTATTCTTCTGACACTGACATAGTCAGTGAGATGCCCGTGCTTTGAACATGGGTGCATCCAAGATGTCTTGTTGTGGTTTGGCAGGCAGAAGACTGTGTTGGTGATTAGGAGGTCATGTTCAGTGCATATCCTCAGTAAGATCAACATCACTTGTAAAAATTTGAAAGGCCTTTCATATAGGATGTTCTGTGCCAAGTTTGGATTAAATTTGTCCAGCAGTTTTAGAGAAAATGTGAAAATAGCATTGACACCTGGCCATGTCTGGTGATCTGTGCCAACTCTAACACTGAAGTCACCAAGGATGATTAGCTTGTCTGCCTTTGGTACTTCTGTGATAACAGACTCCAAATCTTCATAAACTTTGTCCTTGATCTCATCTGGGTTGGTCATGGTGGGTGCATAGGCGCTGTTGATAGTTGCATGTCTTTTTCCAGAGAGTGGGAGTCTCATTTGTAATAGTCTGTCATTCACACCCTTTGGGAGATTTGTGAGCTTGCTGACTAGCTGTGATATTATGGCAAACCCAACACCAGCTTCACATTGCTATTATTTTTACTTCGGCCACTCCAGAAGAAGGTGTAGCCGGCTCCTACTTCGATGAGTGGTCCTTCCTGAGCTAGGCAAGTTTCACTCAGGGCTGCTATCTGGATGTTGAATCTAGCCAGTTCTCTACCTACTAGAGCTGTTCTTCTCTCTGGTCTATTTGCCGATGTACTGTCCATTAGTGTGCACACATTCCAGGCACCAATGGTAAGTTGTGTCACCTTTGTCTTCTTGATAGATTTTCAACCGCTAAGTTGGTATGCTGACCACGGTTAAGGTGAAGCAGACAATGTTTATGGCACCTTTTCTAGCCCCTTCCTCATGCTATGGAAGTGAGCAGTGTGATCCTACAAAGGGCTGCTTAGTCACCCAGGGGGCTGCTGGGTTCCATTGCTGCTTTGGTCCAGTGATAACAATCCTATGCCCTAAGCCACCTGTGTGCAGGTTTGCAGTTTCAGCTGTCAGTGTATCCACACCTGCTACTTGCCGCTTGCCCATTACCACATAATCTGAAGGTATCTGGTGGAGGGGAGGGGAATGATGTCATGACTTGTGCATGAGTTGGATTTAAGTGAGGGAAAGTTGCACATAGTCACTGTCACTCTCTTGTCGAGCCCTGTCTGAATCCAGTCGCACGACAATGTTGAGACATCTGGAGACGAGTCAGGATGCAGTGGATGGCCATCAGGTCCTACTGCACTTGAGCTGATGCCATGCACTGTCCACACAGCTCTTGCCATTTGCCTTCACAGCCAGGAGGATGAGCATATCTGCTCAGCCACCTGATCTGCCAGAGAGTACTTTCCAGAGGGAGCTAGGTGCAGCTGTAAAGTATGGGTCAACAGCCACAGGTAGTACCATCTACTGTTCCTTACAGTAGCAGGCAATGCAACCTGACATATAATTGTTCATATACATCATGTAATTTTACAGGATAATCATGTGCCTTTTCCAACTTTGCTTAACTGTATCCTGTCTGGAATGAAGAAATAATAAAGAATGACATGAAAGAGGTATTGCATTCTGCAAAACGTTTTAAAAATTCTAATGAAATTATTATGTACAATCATAAATTAAAACAGCAATATAAGCATCTAGGGTTGTCATGTTTATCAACAAGAGTAATGCTAACACACATTATCTACCCACCCCATAAAACACATGTCCATGTTTATGAGACAATGTGCACACCAAAGTGCATCAGAATATGTTGTATGGTTCCTGAGCCATGATGGTTACAAGGATCTGCTATAGGGGAGATGTAAAATTGATCTAAAAAGGGCAATAACTTTAACAAAAGTGGACCTGAAAATATGAAACTTTTAAATGGCACATCTAATTGTCATAGACAATTAACCTCCCATATGGCATCCAATTATATGTAAGGGTTGCAGAGTTTTAATGGTTACAAGAAGTGTGAACAGAAAGACAGATGGACTGATGGAATGATGGACAGAAGGAAAAGGTGATTACAAAACAGCTCTTGCATCTCAATACAGGGTGCTAACTAGCTTCAGCTGCCAAAATCAATGTGCCACTGGGATAATTTGATCACATCTTAAAACTTGCCTTTCCATATTCAGCTCAGTGTTTTTCTGACATAAATCCAATGCTGAATATCACTTGTGACATTTTATCCGAAGGACATGCACACAGCCTATTCCAAAAATAGTAATAGCATTTCCTCAGCAAAATGGGAGTCTCTCAAGATGCTATAATAGTAAATGGCCCACATACAAAGTTGAACAAGAAAGGCAGTGTTATGTAACTCTTATAAAACTCCATTTCACTTTACTTTCATAGATAGAAACACACTTGGAAATAGTGATTTTCTATGAAATCTTACATGAACGGTTTACAACTTTATATGATGCCTTGAAACTTTCCTCATGTACTGTTCTAGTACCCATGCAGAGTTTTTCTGTCTGATAATTTGTCAATTGCTTTCCAGGTTTTACTCTAACATTACTGGCATTACATGTATTTTTTGCTGTTACTGGTTGCTCAGTGATAAGAAAGAATCCTTTGGCCATATACCCTATAGGATATGTGCAGTTTCCAAAATATTCTGGGTCTAAAAAAAATCCAGCCCACCACATCCCCCCACCCCTTCTGAAAATTATAGACAGTTTCTAATAATGGACCAAATGTACAACCAACTTTTTCCATTTGCAGCAGTGTTTCCCTATTACTGGCTATGCTTCTCTGAACCTCTTCCCTCCTCATTCTCTGTTTCTCCAAGACTTTATTCAGGTCTGCTGACCCATTCATATTCTTCCTGCTCTGGGACAAACGATCCAAGCCTGTGATGACAATCAATCAAAAATAATATACAGATCTCTAAGTAAATATATATCAAGGTCATGTTACAATATTTCATACTTAGTATCATCAATGTATATCAAAAGAATGTGCTTAAGACCAAAGTTTCTACAGAAAGTCACCATTTTTAAAGATACATGTACGTGTATATATATATATATATATATATATATATATATATATATATATATATATATATATATCTCTGAAATTAGTCTGGGATCTCATAATTTTTCTACTTAATATTTTATTTATATCCATTTTAATTTTAGCTTCTAAAAGGTATGGTGAAAACGTTTTACAAATACTGGGGCCCGACTCATTCACTCCATCTGCTTTGTATTTATTCAGTATAAATCAGAAACCCATATATAGGCCAAAACTAGATTTGATTTTGTAAAACACAAATGCCCCCAATGCAGACCAAAAAAATTAAAAAAATTTGAACGATTTTAAAAATTGATATAATAGCATGAAATCTAATCAGGGTTGTTTCATTTAAACATACATGGTACCCAGGGAAGTAACTTTTTACAAAATATATGCCAGTATACTCTGATTACTCCGAGTTTATATGAAAACAATACAAAATTATAAATTGCATCCATGGGTGACTACTCCACATTTAAAGTGCCTTCCATGGGTCCCAAGTATATTTTATTGGAACAGCCCTCAAGTTATCTGCATACATGTATATGCACATCAAATTTCAGTTTGTTATCTCAAGTGGTTTTTCCTTAATCATGCTAACAAGGTTTTCATCAAAAAATTAAAAAATGTTTTAAGAATTCAAAAATTGCTTTAATAACCAGAAATCTAGTCAGGTCATAAACCTATCAATCCAAATATGCCTATCAAATTTCATTTGTCTATCTTGTCTAATCCTGCTAACCAGGCTTATCATTTCTCCAGAAAAATCTAAGTGCAAAAAGTTCAACAAGAGGACCAAGTGGGTTTGAGATCATGCCAAATTTGTGCAAAATAGGAATGCCTTCATGCCAAGATGTTTTCTGTCAAATTTGGTTAAATTCTGTTATACAATTTGTGAGAAAAAGTTGTTTTAAGTTTTGATTTTGTAGTTTTAGTAATGAAGCTAAATTTGATGGCAGATAGGCAACAAATAAACTTGCAATGGCTTCTTGCCAGGATGCTTTTTGTCAAATTTGATCCAATTCTGTTTAGCAGTTTTTGAGTAGTTGTTGTTTTTAAGTAACAGTGACAATATTTGACCCTGGATCAACATAATTTGTATAAATTGAAAGACCATCATGCACTAATGTTTTATGGTGTATTTACTAGTCAAATTCTGTTCACCAGTTTTGTAGAAGTATAAAGATTTTTCTAGTTTTAGTAACAATGGCCATAATTGACGGCAGATTGGCATTATCTGTAAAAAGTTAAAAGCCCTTAATACTTGAGTCTTTTCTGTCAAATTTGTTAAAATTTCTGTTTGTTTTTTGAGAGAAAGTCATTTAAAAGTTGTTCCATTTTTAGCAGCCTATTCGATAGCAGATCAGCATCCTTTGTACAGAATTGAAAGGTCTTTATTCACAATGCTTTCTGTTAAATTTGGTCAAATTCTGTTCAGCAGTTTGAAGAAGTCATTTAAATGTTTTTATATTTTTAATAATGGCAACCATATCTCATGGCATATCAGCATTATTTAAAAAAATGTGAAAGGTCTTCATACCAAGATATTTTCTGTCAAATTTGATCAAATTCTGTTCAGCGATTTTGGAAACGGTCATTTAAAGATTGTCTATTTTTAATAATGGCAGCCATATATAACAGCAGATTCACATCATTTGTACAAATTGGAAAGGCCTTCATGCCAGGTTGTTCTCTGTCAAATTTGGTCAAATTCTGTCCAGTAGTTTTTGAGTAGTAGTTTAATGGTTTTATATTAAGTAAAAGGTGGTCCTATTTGATAGTGGATTTGATTTATTTGTACAAATTTGAAAGACCTTTTAAACCAGGATGCTCTGCATCATAAGCTGAAAATAGCAACTGCTGAAGGAAGATGGTTTTGTTGAAAAAGTCATTTAAAGTTTTTATTTTTATTTTTCGTAATTGTGGCTATATTTATGGTAGATCAGCATCATTTGTAAGAATCTGAAAGGTCTTCATGCCAGGATGCTTTCTGTCAAATTTGGTCAAATTCTATTCAGTAGCTTTTAGAAGAAGTCACGTAAAGGTTTTTATATTTTTAGTAATGGCAGATATATCTGATGGCAGATCAACATCACTTGTTAAAATTTGAAAGGCCTTTCATACAGGATGTGCTGTGCCAAGTTTGGATTAAATTTGTCCAGCAGTTTTAGAGAAAATGTGAAAATAGCAATTGTTAATGGACAGATAACTGAATGGTGATGCAAAATGAATGACACACAAAAGGCCATCACATAAGCTCACCAGACTTACTGCCAGGTGAACTAAAATTGTGTAAAAAGAATCAAAACATTGCTGCAATCACCTGAAAATCTAATCCGATCATCTACATATAAATACAAATAAGCCTAAGAAATTTCATTTATCTACCTAAAGTAGTTTTTGCTTAATCATGTTAACAAGGTTTTTTGTCCAAACAGTCCAAGTTCAGATGGAATGGATAGATTGTACCAAATCAAGAAAGCATAAACCAGAATGTAAAGCATAAACCAGAATGTAATCAAGTAGTCTCCAGCAGCCACTGTAAACATTACCTAACACACAGAAAATATTTCAGACTAAAGTGATCTTGTCAACAATATGTAAGCCCCTTTTATTAACTGTAGTTCATGCATCAGTAATTACCTTGATTAGCGACAACAGATGAGGCCTCACATAAAAAACATGCAGTCCACTTGCTTGATTCCCACACTCATTCACATGTAAAATGTATATAACCTATTCACATTCAGAATTTGATGAGTCAATGCTGATGGTTGATAGTAATGTATCGGAGTAATACGGTACCTTATTTCTTTGGGTAGTACAACACACATCAGTGCCAACAATGCCAACTCATATTTGTCAGTGCATAATGCACTGCCACTGATCTATCTGGTTCAATTTGAATAATCAGATTAAAATACAATGCAGATCCTTATCTGTGAGCACCTTATGCACCAATGTGTACACTGTTCATAGTAGCATGAGCTGATTATACATGGAAAATATGCTATTACAACGTGGCTTTCTTCAATATTTGTCCAGAGGGATAATGCAGTTGACTCACAGTCAGAGTGGAGTAGGGTAACAAAAAATATCGCAAGCACATGGTGTTTCTTCTATGCTCACCTAGAGGGATATTGGCAACTGAACACGGGAAGTATACAGAAATCCACATGATCAGCAAAGCTGGGAAAGATTTGAAATTCTTGTTACCGATGTATCTACTTTGGTTTGATTTATGCATCCATAATATGCACAATGAGAGCATATCCTACATTATCTTTGTCAAATCTGTGTAATTTATGCAATATTTTGCTTAACTGGGAGCTCTGATATATTTATTCCAACTTCCAACTGAACTGATCAGAAAGGGCCTTCTGTGTAGGCTAGGATATGATGTAAATAGCACTGAATAATGTATGAGGCCACATTCAACTTCCTTGGTCGTAAGGGTGTAGTATAAACAGAGTTGCATCCAATTATTATGATATGAACACAAACAACACAGAATAAATGAACTTTAAACACAAAATTTCAACAAAGTCACTGAAGCATGAACATTGATCACAGTGACTCTTTTTGCAATAAGGGTGTAGTACTTATCAAGGTGCATTCCCTCACAAAGTTTAATGATTCTAGGAAGGATGCATACAGCATTCCAAACCATTTGTGGTCATGACCTAAATGCAGAAACTTTACCAAAGCCAGTAAAAGATGAAATATAGGTCATGATGAGCTTTTATTGTTGTAAGGGTGTGGTATTAACATAGATGCATATCATCATCAATTTCATGATTCAAGCTTAAACAGTGCCTGAGAAATGAACATCAAATACAAAATTAAACCAAAGTTAGTGGAGCATAAAATATGGGCCATAATGCCCTACCTCTGCAATGACGAAGTAGTGCTCATCAAGATGCATCCCTCACCAAGTGTCATGATTCTACATAGGAAAATATGTACATAGCATGCAAAAAACAATGAGATCACAAGCTAAATACAAATGGTTAACTAAGCTATGAGAGGGGAGCCACAGCAGTTCAGCTGGTGGAGCATCAGACTAGTAATCCAAGGGTCATGGGTTTGATACCCACTCAGGTCAGTCCAGGTTGGGTGTCTTGGTGTGCCCATGGTAAAGGCACTTAGCTCTGATTTCCTCAGCATGATGTAGCCAATAATGTGCTAGAAGTGCCATTGAAACAAACAAACAAAACAAAAAAAAACCCATAAAAACAATAAAATGTGAAGTGTAGATCACAGTGGCTTTCTGTGTTTGTACAGGTGTGGTACTAATAGAGATGGATACACTCATTCAGTTTAATGATTCTAGCATCAACAGTTAAAACACAAAATGTAACCAAAGTCAGTGATTTCTCAAATATGGATCACAGTGACCTACTTTTGTGATGATGGGTGTACTCATCAAAATGCTATGAGGGGACACAATCCTGTTTCACTATTACTTCTAAACATGCCAAACAGGTCATAAAACTTGGTATAAATACCAAGGACTATGATCTGATGTTCATGCAATGCTTTTTGGTTTCCAGTAATATACATTTATAAATAATAAATAAGCAACCATTACATAGCTTTTTTTTAAGTAACTGCTTGTGTTCATTAGTGAAAGTTGGAGAGAGGGAGAGAGAGAGATTAATGTATGAAGGATGAAAATCAATAAAAATCACACACAAATTATGTAAATGGGTGATGGAAGAGGCTGTTATTATTAAATATGTGATCGCCAAAATTGCCAAACATTACCAAATTAAATAATCAAGTGCTGTAGGAAACCTGGAAGAAATCAAGTCAATGTCATCTGTTCATCTCCTTGTGAAATAGCAAAATTAAAGAAATCATATTTTATAAGTATTGCTATTGCTTTGGATAAGGATCCTATCTATGTGTATGTGTGAGAGAGAGAGATAGTCACCACAGGACACACAATCACATTTAATATTCAACAGTAATATTGATTTAAATTGACAAATAAATCAATCATAATTCAAAGAGTGATCGAGAAAGGAATAAATAGCAAAAGAAGCTATAAAGGTCCACAACATAGAATGGGGAACAGACCACCCCCGACGTTGTCTGGCAAAGCCTTGGCCCTTGCTAAACCCATGAGAGAGCTACTTGATTGTCACCGAATGGGGGAGTAACAGTAGATACGGTCGAGAATTTGCCCCAGAAAGTTTCTCCATTTTGGAGTCAGCAGGACCCAAAGGTTTGGGGCACAAATCAGTGGGTAAGAGGTGGTAAACCTCATTAACTGCTTTATCAAATGACTAGGTCTCCTCCTCCTTTGCCTCCCTAGCTGATGGTTGGGAAGGGGCAGGGGACCTGATAGGAGGGGAAGTCACATTGAACTACTCCGTGTCAAACTCATTTGCATCAATGAGAACAGAGAGGGCATCCTCGTCTTGTTCCCTCTCCTGGGAGATTAGATTATGTGACCCAATATCTCTGTCTCGAGGGAGACACTTGGGGAGGAGAAACTTGAAGAGATAACTCCTCTCATGTAGATAAGGGATCAGCATTCACAGTGGTCTCCACTGGAGGTTTAGGGCAACTCTCCAACCGCATAGGCCGTATTGGGGAAGAATGTCTATTCTCTTCCTCTTCCTGTGCCCAACCTCGTGAGACAACGAATAACCACTGTCAGCAGCCCCAACACCACTAACATGCGGCCAAGATTCAGATGTTGCATGTAGGGAAAAGGCTCAATGCCCCCCCCTGCTGTGGAAAACCCCACATCCCATAGGAATTAAGAGGGACAAAGGAAAGGGGGAGATGCTGATTTGATCCCCTTCCATAACCCAGCATTTGTAAATCCAGTCCCAATCCCCCATGGGATGAAACGGTAAACTGGAGAGAGGTGGGAATCATCACAATTATCTCCGTACCGTACGGGCCCCGAAGACCCATGCCTGGTGCCCAGTGCCCAGTGACAGGTCACCGGGCAAGGACTCGTTAGGCAAATCAGATATGTAGGAAGACCCTGCCCAAGACCTGATGGACTTAGATCTGAGTTCTCTCCTCTCTGAGGGCTCAATCCTGTCTCTGACAATGGGCCCCAGGGACTGGAAGGGTCCTGCTCCCCCTTACAGGGGAAATGAGAGGGTGCTGATCCTTCCTATCAGAAGTATGCGACTCGCTCTCAGCTCTCCCAGAATGGGGACAGTGCTACTCCTCCTCTCGGAAGGGTGTGACTCAATCTCCCCCCATTTATTTCCTTCCTTGGGAGGGGGCCTTCTGCTGACATTGGAAGTTTCAGGAGAGACTTCAGTAACCTTTGTCTGAGACCCGAGGGACCCAGACAAAGAGAAGCCAGAAAACTCAGAAGAAGAAGAAACCTTCTTCCTCCCCTTGAAAGTCCTACGACTTTCAGCCAGATCCCAAGTCCCATCTGGCCAAAGGCTGCAAAAGAAACAGCCATCTGTCCTTTCACAAGTGCAGGACAAACAGGTTGAGTGTGTGTCCCAATGGGCTTTGCAGTGGCCACACCTCCAAACAGTTTGTCAAGACAATGTTCCTGAAAGATAAGAAATATGATGCAAACAAAAAAAAATTTGTATGAATACAAGGAAAGCAATTGCTTAAAAAAGTGTTCAGCAATAAGACACCTGACTAGGGCGTAACAAAAAAGTATAAGGAGAAACTACTCAGCTCCCTGGGTAGCAACAAGAAACAAGGTAACTGGTCAACCAGGCTAAAGTAAGCAAGGGACCTACAGAAATTAGTAAAGAACCAGGGGTTACGATTGCTAAATTATAGAGAAGGCTATCCAAAATAAAAACTGAAAATGTAGCCTATGTTTGATAACTGGCCATGTAAATATAATAGTATTAAGTGGTGTGCGACCTGCTACAATGATATGAAAAAGCACAATTCAATATATAAATAATGTGAATTGATTATACATGAGGCAATAATTTGAAAAACGGGCAAGCCCAAGACTGTAATAATGCAAGGGTAGGGAAAATTGTCATAAAAATAACCCACACCTTACTAGAAAACACACACACCAATTGAATAGTTAACACACTGTGAAGGGTAAAAGGACAAAATAATTTGTCAAGGCGTACACCACATGTACATAACAAAAGTCTAAAAACTCTCAAGAGAATTTAACTACACAGTTGATAAAACTTGATCAGGGTATAATCCTACATCTTAGAAGAATATAGCACAAGAAATAATTTAGTATTTCACTAGCTGAACCCACGAGACAGCGGCTATCTTCTTCACGTGAAGAGACATGAACAATCCAACATCATGACCCAGAAAAGAATGAAGCCTATGGCGCATGTCAGTGTGCACACTATATGGTCCAGTGTTCTGGAACTTTTCTGGTTCTGACTAATTGGGAGGACAAATTTTTGTCACTCAGTTGGGGTATTAACCCAACCCCCCCCCCCCCCCCCCGAAAAGTACAGCTACTGATTTTAAAATATTCTTTTTACCAGGAATGTGGTGAAGTCGGAGGGTAATCCCTTCTGAGTCTGCCCAGTGAAGGAGGTTGGAAACCTCCATGCAGAGAGATGGGGCATGTGTGCTTCCTTGTTGCTTGAGGTATGCTACCACCAACATGTTGTTTTTCGGAGACCATCATGCAGCAACTTATTTTGTAGATGCACCCCTGAAGGGCTAAGAACACTGTCCTCATTTCCAAATTCTTGATGTGGAGGGCAGATTCTTTCCAGGACCACAAACTCTGATGCATCTGCGAACAGATAGGAGTGGGGTTCAGAGATGTGCATGGGGACTCTGGCCAGAAATTGGTCCTAATTTGTCCACCAAATCAAATGTTGGAAATCCAGACCTAGAGAAATCTGAGCAGTCAGAGGGTCCTTGTGCAGTTTTTTGTTTGCCAGAAGGAGAAACTGGAAGAGGCACAAGTGCAATCTGCCTAGGGGAACCAGGTCCACTGCGGAGTTCAAGATGCCAGAAGAGATAGCAGTAGACGAGCCGACAACATGGTCTTGACTCTTAACGCCTCCAACAGGGTCAGGATCTTGTCTACTCTGTCCAGCAGGGCATGGACTAAACCTCTCTTTCTGAGGAAATTCATCCCCATGTAGAAAAAATCTTGTGATGGAGTAAACTTCAATTTTTCTAGGTTGGGTAAAAGACACAACCTGGCTACTATGGACCAACAGCGAGACAGATCTAGTCTGAGGGAATATAGCCGGCTGTTGTGGATCAACCAATTGTCAAAATATTGGAGGATATGGATCACAGGACCTTAAGTGGATGCCAACTACTCCCATGACCCTGGTAAAAGCTCTGGGTGCGGGGGCTAGGCCAAACAGCTGAGTGCGAAATTGGAAGACCTCTCTGTCCAAGCAAAACCAGAGGTACTTCCTGTTAGGAGGAAAAATAGAACACCGTCTTTACTGAACCCTTCTGGAGAAGGAGTGTAACTCTTCCTTTAATTGCACCAGTTTCAACTGGTGGAAGCACATAGGGGACCTTCCTAGAGGAGGAAGGTCACAAAACCAAAGTCGGTATCCTCCTTTTATGATAGAGTACCTAGATATCACATGTACTGCCCGACCAAACCTCTGAACAAAGGTTTAACTTTGGCACCTATTGGGAACCAACAGAAGAGGAACACACTGCAGGAGAGGCAGCGAGTCCCGAAGACTGTCCCCCTTTTCCTCAGAAAATGGGGAAGGGCCTGCAAACCTCCTCCCTGGGCCTTTGCGGTGCCCCCTTCTAGGGCCCCGACTGCTGAGGGGAAGCTCTGAATTGGGATTCTAGCTTGGACTGGGGCTGCATGACTTTGAAGAACTTCGCCGATGGACCCCATGGCTGGTCAAGATAATTTTGTTTCTTTTCCAGTTTCAACAGGCCAGGGGCGGATGTGAGGGACTGATGTTGCTGGTCACTCAAATCCTGGGAAGTCACGGAGGGAATGAACCCTCCGATGGGGAGCAGTCCTCAGAAGATTCTCACTGTGCTCCAGGAAGACCTTGGATATGTCCAGAGCAACATCCCTGCAAGAGGTGGAGAACTCGGTTGATAAGGGATAAGGCTATGGACAGGGATAACACATGTCTAGATGTTTTGGAGAGCAGCTGGCAACAGAGATTCCTCCTTCAGCAGGCTGAAAAATGCTGCTGAAATGAGATCAGCATGCGAGGCTATGGCTATGAGTGACTTAGCCTTTTGTTCTAAGGCCTCCAGTATTTTAACTGGAACGAAAGCCCTAGTCTCCCCATGGAAATACCCACTTGTGTCACTCCGGTGTCCAAAGTGGGAGGTTTAAGGGGCCAGGAAGGGGTGTGAACCCTATAACTAGCTGCAGAGACCAAGGGTCTCAACATATGGGGGGGGCAGACCAACCCTTAAACTGTCCAGTAAACACCTGGCGCTTACTAAACCTTTGGGAAAGCTCATTATAGTCAAGTGAGGGAGCAACAGGAGATCTGGGCAAAAGGTTGGCCTAGAGAATTTTCATGTCCTGAGGGTCTGAAGGCTTTGGACAAAAATCCCCAGGTAAAAGATGGTAAACCTTGTTAACTGCTTTGTCAAAAGACCAGATCTCTTCCTCCTCTACCGCCTTGATCGACAGTTGGGAGGAGGCAGGGGACCTGAATGGAGGAGGTGTCACCTCAGCCTGTTCTGCGTCAAACTCCTGAGAATCTACGAGAACAAACAGGACATCTTCATTCTGCTCTCACTCCTGGGAGTCAGGACTTTGTGACCCAATGTCTCTCTGTTGTGGCAGAGACTTGGGGGTAAGGGGGACCTCATCCCATAACTCCTCAAGCTGAGCAAAGGGACTGTCCCAAGTGGCAGACTCAGCAGGTGGGTGAGACAGACTCTCAACCCTCCTGGGGTGTTTGGGGGAAGGTATGTCCTCTCCATCCTTTTTGACCCCACTTTGAAAGAGGAAGATGTTGGTCCACGGACTGCAACATCGACCTCTCTAACAGAGGGCCAAGGTCCTTAAGTTCACGACTGCATGCAGTGGAATGCCCCACATCCCATAGGGATTTAGTGGGATTATAGGAAAGAGGGGGGATGCTAATCCAATTCCCTTCCCTATTCTCGTGTCTGTACACCACTTCCCAATCCCAAGGGGACTCAACAGTAGCCTGGAAGGGGGGGGGGGGCTTGACCCTATCCCTATCACTGTACTGAAGGAGCTCCAATGACTGGTGACTGGTACTCATAGACTGGTGACTGTCAGGCGACTCTGATCTGTAGGAAGACCCTTCCTCAGATCTTATAGACTTGTATCGTAGCTCTTCCCTTACCAGGTGGCTCGATCATGTTGCCAACAACAGGTTTCAGGTACTGAAAGGGTGCTGTTCCCTCATGGGAGGGGGGCATGACTCACTCTCGGCCAACACCAAACTGTGGGCCAGTAGAGGGTGCTGCTCCTTTAACATGCAAGAGGGGGGTGTGACTCACTCTCTTCTATAAGGGACAGAAGAGGATGCTCCTCCTCACTCACAGGAGGGCAAGACTCACTTTCCACTCATTTATTTCCTGCCTTGGGAGGTGCCCCATGGGCCTTATGCATCTCTGATGAGACTTCACCAATCTTCCTCTGAGACCCAAAGGAAAACCCTGAAAATTCTGTCCTTTTACATTTCATACAAGCTAGGCAGGTGGGGTGGTTATCCCAGGGGGCTTTCTTGTGCCTACACCTCCCCACACCCTGCGACATTGCTGCAAGAAAACTCTGAAAATAAGATACAAAAACTTCTATGCAAGTACTGTAGTACCATTTATTTTCATGGGGCTCAATTTTCGTGATTTTGTAAAAAATGACATTTTCGTGGGTACTTAAATTTGTAGTTTTACCTGTAAAAGTTTGCATATTAATAAGTATTTCATTTCATGGTTTAACCTCTGCAAATACGCAAAATAAAGAATACAAAAGAATAAAACTATGCCAATGCAAATAGTGGTCACCTGAACGTTTAAAACAATACAGCCACATGTATGAGCACAAATCAAAGACCTGACAAGTTCAATACTTACACCATGTTTTCGTCTGCGTGAATATCAATGTAAGCCAATGCAGCCAACAACACTAAAACAATACTACCACCTCTAAGAGCACAAATAAAACACCTGTCAAAATCAATCACTTACACTGTGTTTTCATCTGAGTGCTCAACATCAAAGGAAGCCGAATGCCACCAAAGTGCGAAGATGCTAACTAAATTGAAAGACAGTGGAATCACTCCTTTGTTTGTGCCTGCCTCATGTACAGACCAACTTCAACCACTAGACTTGACAATAAATAAAGAGTACAAAGAAGAATTGAAACCACACTCCCACAACTGATATGCTAAACAGGTCATGGATGCCATGGAGGAAAAGAAAGATGTTACTGGTGATGATCAGTGCACTGTACTAGGGAACCTTGCAACTTCATTAATCAAGCCAATTCATGCTGAATGGATAATTGCAGCTCATGCAACAACGAGTGAAAGACTGGACTTAATTATCAGTGGTTTTGAGAAAGCTGGACTTGTTTAATTCTGCAATTTGGGGATTATTTACCTGACAAGTATTTTCGTGTACCATGAGACTTGATTGACACAATGTTGATACTGTGGCTTTGTCTGAAAATCGGTGAAGTGTGAGCTTTAACACTCTGCTGTAATTAGTGTATATACATAGTGTTTCATTAATAATAGTGCTTCAAGCAATAGTTCTAGTATTTTACAGGCTTGTTGTGCTTTTGGATTAAAAATGAAATGTGCTTTCACGAGAATTTAAATTTTTCAACAACAGTTGTACTCAAATGAAGGATCAATTTGAATAAGTATTAAATTTAATTTTCATATACTAGTATTTTTTATTATTCTTTCTTTCATTTTCAATATTACAAGTGTTTGAATACCTTATGCTTTTTCTCATTTCTCTCTATCCTTACTTATCGATTTAAGGCAGTGAGCGGAAATTACAGCTACCGGATACCTTATTGATAAGTGTGCATCGAAACAACATAAAATGCTTTATAATTCTTTCTCCAAAGGGTTAAAATAAAATAAACATGTGTAAAAGCTAATATTGTATTACCAGATTACAGTTTTGATGTTGATTTATTAAATACTAGTAGTTTTGTTAATCTCTAGGAACGAAACACAGTAAGAAAATGGGCAAGGGGTTCAGGGCAACAACGAAAACCACGCAAATTGGTCGCTCATGAAAATTTTGGATACTACAGTATTATGTAAAAGTAAGATGTATCTGCATGGACTAAGTCAACGCAATTAAAACAGCAAGAACTCACCCTACTCAGGTGTCATCCAATTACTGAATTAAAAGAATCGCTGATGTTTTAATACAATAAAGTCAGCAATGCTATGCGGAGTACAGAATAAAATGGATGAAAACAACCAATAATACTGATGTTTTAATCAAATATGACATCAACAATACTTATTCTGATTAATGGAGATGAATAATTAGCAAAAAACCAGCTTGGCAAGATGCTAATAATAAAATAATAATAATAAGGAATACTATCCTATACTGACTTTTAAGAATGAATAGGTGTTCAATCACTGAACACACACATGAAAGTAAAGACCTAGGCCATCTGATTGGAGAAAGAGAGTTTTGTTCTACTCTTACTGAAACCACCTTCTATCGGGCATCTGAACATTGGTTCAAAAATCTTTGCAATAACACCACTAGCTCTGAAAATAATGTTGAATGATGCACATTTTGCTGCCCAGGTTACTTAAACATGCAAGACATCTTCTGCTGGTAATGTAAAGGGTAAAACTGAAGGTCCTGCTTTTTCACTTGATGATCATGCTCTTTCACCCTCTTCTTCAAGTTTAACTATTAGTAACTGGTGCTCTGAATGTTATTTTCGTCTGACTTGGAAGCAGCATGGATTTATTCAGTTTCTTATAAAGATTTATCTTGGCATGTTGGAGAATTTATTAAAGTTCACTATTGTCACACTTTGAGTATTGCATATGGTGCATAGTATGTGATATACATCACAACCCTTTGTGCACCATGACCAGTTCATGTCCATTTTCAACAGTTTCAGACAAAAAGCACTCATAAAATTTTTATTTCAATCCCCTGGCATCTCTGACCTGTTTTTAATGCGGTTTACTTGAAAATACAGGTCACAAATACATCAGTACACTCTGCACCATTATTTTTATTTTGCTGTAAAAATCATAGGATAAACGTGACACTCCTTAGTTTAACATGAATACCATGAACAGCGCATTATATGTCCACCCTGTGTTTAATAGTCCTCAATATCAATAACTGAAATTCTGGTGCAAAAACTACTTTTCTTCTTTCCGTCATAGTGGCCTTGACCGTTGACCCCAACATCAATAGGTTTCTTCCTTACCATAAGTGTAAGCCATCCACAAAGTTTAGTCCAGGTCTGCGATTTAGAACTAATGTTATTGTGCAGAAACCATTTTTCAGTCAAAGACATCTTGGCCTCTAACCTTTTCATCCCAAAATAAATAGGCTTCTTCCTTACCCCAAGTGCAAGCCATCAACAAAGTTTAATCAAGGTATGAGATGTAAAACTAATGTCATTGTGCAGACACCATTTTTTATTCTTTCATCCACAGTAACCTTGACCTCGGACCTTCTGATCCCAAAATTGATAGGGTTCTTCCTTACTCCAAGTGCAAGATATCCACAAAGTTTGGTAACTGTTGATGGTAGACAACAAGAGTTATTGTGTAGAAACAAAACTGGTAACAGTCAAATGAACTGAAAACAACACAACAGAATACATTTAGCTTATGGCTGGCATATAAACAAGAGTCCCTCAAAGAGACTGATGCTCTACTGGCCAAAATGAATTTCCAGGAATTCAAGATAAGACCATTTATTCTTTTTAACTGCCAAGTGTTGAAACCATCTCTGATATTTTTCAGCCATAACAATATCTTTAAATTAGCAGCTCTGGCATCAATATTGGATGTAAGATCAGCACCAATTTCATCTAGGACCAACTAGACATCATTAGAAATGTTTTGGTGAAAACCCCAGGTAAATATGACCAAAGATTCTGGAGGGGTGGCAATAACAGAATTTTCAAGATGGCTGCAATGGTAACCATATTGGATGTCAGATAGGCACCATTTTCATTTACCAGAAGTAGCAATAACAAGATTTTCACAATTTTTACCATCACGGCCATATTGGAGGTTTGATCGAGGACCATTTTAATTTAGAACCAACTAGATATTATAAGATGTCTTCTTGTGAAAACCCCATGTCTATATGACTTTCCGTTGAGGAGAAGCAATAACATAATTTTCAAGATAGCAGCAATATTGGATGTCAGATTGGCACCATTTTCATTTAGCTCCAACTAGATATCACAAGAAGTCTTTTTGTGAAAACCCTGTGAATAAGACGATCCATCTAGGAGTAGCTATAACATGATTTTGAAGATGGCCACTGTGGCAGCCATACTGGAAGTCAGATCACCAACATTTTCATTTGGGACCAACTAGACATCATAAGTCTTCTGGTGAAAATTCCATGTCAATATGACTTTCTGTTCAAGAGGAATAGCAATAACAAGATTTTCAAGTGATGGCCACCATGGCCACACTGGACATCAGATCAGCACCATTTTTTATTAAGGACCAACTAAACATCATACGAAGTTTTCTGGTGAAATCCCAATGTTGATATGACTTTCCATTCAGGAGGAGTAGCAATAACAAGATTTTCAAGATGGCTGATGTGGTGACCATATTGGATGTCCAAGCAGCAACATTTTCATTTAGGACCAACTAGAACTTTCTGATGAAAACCCCATGCTGATACGACTTGCAGTTTAGGTGGAGTAGCGATAAAATATTCCATGATGGCAACCATACCGGATGTCCGAGCAGCACTATTTTCATTTAGGACCAATTAAACCATGGGATGAATGTGTGTGTAAAGTTTCATGGCAATTCTCCAAGTAGTTTTGGAGGAGTAGCAATTAACAAACTTGTGCTAAAGTGTGGACAGACAGACGACAGGCCATCCCATAAGCTAGAGCCAACAATGCTTCAAATGAAGTAAGAAATCTCTTTTTGTTTGAAGCAATGGATGCAAAAAAAACTTTGTGAAAAGGTTATAATATCCACGTTGTTCTAAAACAGGGGTCTCCAAACTTTATAAGACGAGGGCCATGTTAGATTTCTGAAGGGGGTTTGCGGGCCGAAGCGACTGTGAAAAATTAAAATATATGCAAAATCGTTTTAAAAAAGTACAACACCGCGGGCCGGACATATCAAAGCCGCGGGCCGGATCCGGCCCGCGGACCGTAGTTTGGAGACCCCTGTTCTAAAATATTTCAATATGTAAATGGTGGGAAAGTTTTTATAAGTGTTCTATAGTTCTAAACACAATGTGTACTGACACTATTTGTGTGAATACATACAGCTTATGTTGTTGGACATTATCATATGATATAGTAGTAGTAGTATTATCCAAGCATTTTAATTTTTAATTTCATGAAATATCCAACAACTTAAGTTCTTAAGTCTCTGGGCTGGGAGGTGTGCCACATCTGAAAGAAATACAATACATGAAAAAAATGAACACAAATTAAAGATAATGGAACTATTAGCTTTGAAAACAGACACCAAAATGTATAATATACTTCTCTTGTACTTTTCCTTTCAATTTTTTGTTTCTTGCTCACCCAAATCTTTAAACAAGAGTCCCTCGAAGGGACTTGCTCTCTACCGTCCGAAAACCCAATGTTGATAAGACCATCCATATAGGAGTAGCTACAGAAAGATTTTGAAGTTGGCCACTGTGGCAGCCATATTGGATGTCAGATCACCAACATATCTTTTTTTTTTGTCCAACTAGACATCATATGAAGTCTTCCGGTGCAAACATGTATGTCAATATGACTTTCTGTTCAAGAGGAGTAGCGAAAACAATATTTTCAAGATGGCCACCAAGGTGGCCAAACTAAATGTTAAAGCGGCACCATTTTCATTTAATACAGACTAGACATCATAACAAGTCTTCTGGTGAAACCCAATGTTGATATGACTTTCCATCTAAGATTAGTAGTGATCAGATTTTCAGGATGGCAATGCCGAAAATCATAATAACAAAATTGCCTATAAACTGTCAAGACAGCTAATTCAACGAACAATATGCAATGGACATATAACACTCTAGAATACTAAAAAATGTAGTTAGATCCCCCATGCGCATTTTCAACATAAGTTGAAGGCAAAATATTCTGCTGAGCATATGAATAGAACCAATACACATGGGGTCATCCGAAAAAAGATGATGGCTACTGCACATGGGCCAGTGATGTGGGGAACAGAATGGGTCTGTGTTCTCTTGGTCTGAAACTTTCCAGAACATTCTGGAATGGTTCATCTATGGGAGAATGAATTTTTATTATATGGATGAATGAAATTCTGTCCTGGAAAATGTAAGCTATGCAAAAGCGACAAGTAATATATTACTGATATTAAAATGGTAGTGTATTTATTGTTTATATATTATTCATTATATCAAGACAGTGTTAAAAAAGCAGAATGCATGAACATTAGATTTAGAGTGTAATGCAACAAATACACTTACATACTGTATACTGTTAGATTCTCAGAAAATATATTCCTTATATACATATAAGTATGAAATGAGAACAGGATTGGAATCTGTATTTTAACACTTCATGAAAATGAAAATGTCATGCAATTTGAAAAATCTATGTTAATAGCTGGATAATCTTATAATTCCCACATCGTTCGTATATTTTTTCATTAATAGACCATTTATTCATCAGGACACTACATTGACTGTGAACATTAATTCCCTTCTTAAAATTTATTCATATCCAAAGCATATGACTTTCTCAGAACACTGAGTTGACATCATGGTATATAAAAGATGAAAACAATATTTAAACTTAATCTTTCCCTTGTTAGGCGTGAAATGTAGCTTGCAGTGACCTTCTTTTGTTGTAAGGGTGTGGTACTAACAGAGATGCATACAATCATTTAGTTTGATGATTCTATCATAAACAGAGCTTGAACAATACAATTAAAACAAAATTTAAGCCAAGTCAGTGAAACATAAAATATGGGTCAAAATATTGCAAGAATTTACAAATAATGTACATGTAGAAAGTTAGTCCACTTAGCCCCCTCCCCTGGGGGTAAATGCTATGAAACCCACTCCAAACTGTTGCCTAGGACCAAAGAGAAATGAATGGCTGAGATGCAGCAAGACTGTACACATGCATATGCTTTTATATGTGCTGATGCCAATACAATAGTTCCCATCTACTTTGTAGTGGTGAACTAAAAAAGAAGTGACCTGAAAACAAGGTGTCCAAACATCCTGAGGTGCTAGATGTTGTTGTGAATGCTAATGAAGGTTGTCTTTTTAAGTAAAGAATACACATGCCATTTCAGGTTTTTATGGTAGAGAAATTGTATAATTTAATTTAAAGAATAATGTGAAATCTATTAAATTGTTAATATCCCTAATCTCATTGCTAATATTAACACCATTTCTTTGTAACTGCCGAGTGCTGAAACCATCATGATATTATATAACTGATGATGTCAACATCAAAACATAATTGATTTAGCGAATCAAGAAAGCGGCAAAGTGTTTACAATATCTCCCCATGACTTGTATCTGCAAATTCTGTGCATACATGTATGCAGTCTAGGCAGGCTGAGACTAACAGAGAGTGAAAAAACCTTAAATGGTTTACGGCCACACACAGCGCCAATGACAAGCTACTGTTTGGAGCATTTGAATGACTAACCATAATTTTTGAATTCCTCCATCTCCAACTCATTCTTTGCTTGTTTCCAACTGGCTACTTTTTTCTTCATCTCACTCAGTTGTTTCTCTAGTGTCTGTGGATGAAAAAGAAAGACCTTACTTTATGAAAGAATCCCTCGATGAGGCAGATGCTCTACTGGTCGACATTTCGGTGATGATGGGGGCATTGGGGGTGTGGAACATTAAATCTGGAAGGTCTGGTATAGTTTGGTTTGGTATGGCACAGCAATTCTCAAAAGGTTATATCATGCCAAGGCAAGCAGAGTAAAGTATCTTGCCCAAGGAATCAAGGTCACACCATGATCTGATGGTGGGAATCAAACCTGGACCCTAAAATGTTCTGCTAAACACTATGAGATTAAAGCCTCATAACTATTTTTAATAATTTTTTTTAAAGCAGGTATACAACTACAAAAATCAATTCAAATGGACAAAATATATATAGCATAGAAAAAGTAATCCAATTTATATAACAAGAGTTCTTCAAAGAGCTCTACTGTCCGAAAAACATTCCAGGAATTCAAGATAACACCATTTCTTTGGAACTGCTGAGTGCTGAAACCATCGCTGATATTCTTGAGCAGTAAGATTATTGTGGCAGCCACATTGGATGTAAGATAGGAACCCTTTTCATTTAGGACAAACTAGACAACATTAGAAGACTTTTGGTGAAAACCCAATGTTGATGTGACCATCCCTTCAGGAGAATTAGCGACAAGATTTTCAATATGTTCATTGTGGCTGTCATATTTGAGGTCAGATCAACAACATTTTCATTCAGGACCAACTTGATATCATAATTAGTCTTCTGGTGAAAACCCTATGTCGATATGAATTTCAATTTTTGAGGAGTAGCAATGATAAGATTTTCAAGATGGCTGTCAGGGTAGCCATACTGAATGTCAAAACTGTACTATTTTCATCTTGTACCAGCAAGACATCATAAGAAGTCTTCTGGTGAAAACTCAATTCTGATACGACTTTCTATTTAGGAGGAGTAGCAATATGATTTTTAAGATGGCGACTGTGGTGGCCATATAGGATATCAGATTTGAAAAATATTTTTTAAGACCAACAGGACACCATAAGAAATCTTCTGGTGAAAATCCCATGATGATAGGACTTTCCATCCTGGAGTATCAATAACAAGATTTCCAAGATGGCTGCTATATTCGACATCAGATCGGCACAATTTTCATTTGGGACCAACCAGACATCATAAGAAGTCTTCCAGTGAAAACCCCATGTTGATATGACCATCCATTCAGGTGGAGTAGCCATGACGAAACTTTCAAGATGGATGCTGTGGTGGCCATACTGAATGTCCAGGTGGCACCATTTTCATTTAGGACCATCCAGACATCATAAGAAGTCTTCTGGTGAAAACCCCATGCTGATATAATTTTTTCTATCCTGGAGGAGTAGCGATACAATTTTCAAGATGGCTGCCATACTGTAATATCGGATCAAGTAGACATTATAAAACGTCTTTTAGTGAAAACCCTATGTTGATATGATCATCCATTCAGGAGGAGTAGCCATAACAAGATTTTAAAGATGGCTGCTATGGTGGTGATATTGAATGTCCAAGAGGAACTATTTTCATTCAGGACCAACTTGACATCATAAGAAGTCTTCTGGTGTAAACTCAATATCGATATGACTTTCAATTCAGGAGAAGTAGCAACAACAAGATTTTCAAAATGGCTGCCATAGCGGCTGGATTAGACATCAGATCGGCACTATTTGCATTTAGTACCAACTAGACATCATAAGAAGTTTTTTTAGCCCAAAACCCATGTTGATATAACAATCCCTTGTGGAGGAGCACCTTTAACAAGATTTTCAAGATGGCTGCTGTGGCAGTAATATGGGATCTCTGAGCAGCACCATTTTAATTTAGGACCAACTAGACCTTGGGATGAAAGTGTGTTGTTATAAGTTTCATGGCAATCTTCCAAGTAGTTTTGGAGGAATCGTGATAACAAACTTGTGTTAATGGATGGACATCGGAAGATGGACAATGGACAACAAGCCATCCCATAAGCTCTTCTGGTCTATGACCAGTAGCACTAACAAACAATATATATATACCTTACAAACATGTACATTATTTATCAAGAACTATTCCAATCAACTAATTATTATTGAGACAAAATTCAAAATTAGAGCAGATAGGAAGTAGAAGTAAATGACAGAAACAGAACCAATGGAAGAGAAGGAAGTATTATATGGCCACAACATATTTAACAGTCCTCTATGCAGGCACTTGTATAGCATGGTTCACTGGAGATTACAGACCAATGGGTCTCAATGCTCTTGACCTTTGGTCAAGGTATGAGGTCTTGAACTAAACTTTCTGTAAAGAAATAATTATTTTTTTATTTGACTGGCCATGACCTTGACATTGAGACTCCAAATCTAGAGGTTTTTTTTCTTACTCTAAGAGCAGGTCGTTCACAAAATTTGGTCAAAGAACTTGAGAACAAAACTTACTGTGCAAAACACATTTTTCTTTGAGTCACAATAACCTTGACCTTTAACCTTCTGATCCCAAAATCAATAAACCTCTTCCTTGTTGTATGCTCAAGCCCTTCACAAACTCTGGTCAAGGTATGTGGTCTAAAATTAAAGATATTATGCAAACACCGTATTTCTTCCTGGGACAGTGACCTTGACCTAAGACACGCAAAACAACAGGCTTCTTTCTTAGCCAAATTGTAAGCCATCCATTAACTTTGGTGATGGTACACGGTCCTGACATGCCAACCCCTGATATTACTTATCAGGTATCCTAGCATCAACTTTGCAGAATCTAGGCAGCCTATCCAGAACACAATGCATGTTCGTCGGAAGTAACAAATCTATACAATCATACTGCATCTTCAACGAAGGTTCAATGATAATAAATGGTAAATCTGTTCCTCGAATTCCATAACCCTGAATTCCTTAAACATTTTTGACCAAAACAATAATCACAAACATTAGTCTTCATTAATTATCTGCCATTTACTGGTTTCTTGTTAATTTCATGTTTTATTTTTTACATTAAGAAACAAAATTCGATGTAATAGTCTATCATATTGGTGCGTAAGTACTTTTATTCCTGCCTATGTCCACACAGAAAACTCCTGTTCAAAATTGTAATCCATACAATTTTGATCTTGGGAATGTCATCAATATAATTTGAAATTTGCAATTTTCACATAAATTCCCAATAATTCTGCACAATCCAGAATGGTTGGCATCTCTAATGGTCAAGAACTGCTATTTTTGTGCTGAAACCATTTTTCATTATTCAGCCACAGTAACCTCGATTTTTGACCTCAGGGATTTACAAATCCACCTGCCTGACTCATGGGACAAGCTCAAATTCGGCTTGGGCAAGCTCAAGTTTGCAAGGCACTTGCCCATGGGCAAGTCCAAAAAATTGAGAAAGGGATACGAGATACAAGAAATTTTATTTAACGTCGGTGGCCTGGGTAAAATATAGACTAACAAGTCACGTCAGGAAAAAAAAAAAAGAAGCAGAGAACAACTTGTTGGTCTAGGTAAAATACAGTAGCTCTGTGTGAGCTATTTTACCGACAAGGGGTCATGTCTAGTTCCTAATGTCTTATGGTCTGCAAGTTTTATATCCTGCGATCTCACCACAGTACACATATCAGCACCTTTATTTAGCATTTATATGTAGCACAGTCTTCTTCTGCATACCTGGTTACAGTTTCTTTCATCTACCATATGTGCCATTTCCATCTTGTAGTCAATGTCAAGGTCAGTCTCTAATTTTCTTGTGCAGACGTGATAATGTGAATATTTACTATTTAAGACAAATTTTAACAAATAAGGAATAAATATTTATATTTTAACTTATCAGTTACATTTTATTCATAATATCGTACATATCTGGGATTCACCGACTTTCAAGTCCTAATTTAGCCTCGGGCAGTTTGTCAGATATTGCCAACTCTAAATAATCAGCTTTTCAAAGATTGTTTTGATGCATGTTGCCGATTGTATGTTAAGTAGGTATTAATTGCTATTAATACAACTCGTGAGATTTCTATGACAAGTGTGTTTGGAAATAAAAGGCACTCGTGTCTAACAATTAACTACCAGAAGGATTTCGTTCAAAGCTTGATTAATGTTACGAAAATGTAGCACCCACAAGCAGTTGTTTACGTAATAATTACACGAGACCAATGCATACTTACTGCTTGGTAAACAATTAAATGGACAAAAATAAGTGTTCTCAAATCATTCTCAAAAGTCGGATTCTCAAATAGTTTGATGTATGTCACCGATTTCAAGGTGACCAGATGATAATTATTAAGTAAATGGATAAAATAAATGTTTACAAATCCTTCAGTTCTATTCACCAAAAAGAATTTCCAGGAATTCAAGTTAAGACCATTTCTTGTTTTTAACTGCTGAGTGTTGTAACCATCTCTGATATATCTGAGCAATAACAAGATTTGCATATGGGCGGCTGGAGCGGCAATGCAGGATGTCAGATCGGCACCATTTTCATTTAGGACCAACCAGACACTGTAAGAAGTCTTCTGGTGAAAACACTATGTCACTATTACTTCCCATTTAGGAGGAGTAGAGATAACAAGATTTTCAAGATGGCAGCCATATTGGATGTCAGATTGGCATCATTTTCATTTAGGACTAACTAGACATCACAAGAAGTCTTTCTGTGAAAACCTAATATTGATATGACCATCCATCAAGGAATAGCGATAACAAGATTTTTAAGATGGCCACTTTGTCTGCCATATTGGAGGTCATATCGGCACCACTTTCACTTGGGACCCACTCAACATCATAAGAAGTCTTCCAGTGAAAACCCCATATCAATATGACTTGCTGTTCAGGAGGAATAACAATAACAAGATTTTCAAGATGGCTGCCATGATAGCCATAATGGATGTCAAAATGGCACCATTTTCATTTAGGACCAATTAGACATCATACAAAATCTTTAAATTAAAACCTCAAGTGATATAACTTTCCATTCAGGAGGAATAGCAATAACAAGATTTTCAAGATAGCTGATGTGGCAGTCATACTGCATGTCCAAGCGGCACCATTTCTGTTTAGGATCACCTAGACATCATAAGAAGTCTTCTAGTGAAAGCCCCATGTCAATATGACTTTCCATTCAGGTGGAGTAGCAATAAAAAGATTTTCAAGATGGCTGCTGTGGTGGCCATGTTGAACATCATATCAGCACCATTTTCATTTAGATCCAAGCAGACATCATATGAAGTCTTAGTGAAAAGTCAATGCTGATATGACTATCCATTCAGGAGGAGTAGCAAGAACAATATTTTCAAGATGGCCACTGTGGTGGCCATACTGGATGTCCAAGCAGCACCTTTTTCACTTAGGACCAACTTGACATCATAAGAAGTCTTGTGGTGAAAACCCCATGCCAATATGACTTTCCATTCAGGAGTAGTGATAAAACAATCTTTTCAAGATGGATGCCATAGTGGCCATATTGGATGTCAGATTGGCATCAGTTTCATTTAGGACCAACTAGACATCATAAGAAGTATTTCAGTAAAAACCACATGTTGATACGACCATCTGATGAGGTGTAGCGAAAACAAGATTTTCAAGATGTCTACTGTGGTGGCTATTTGGATGTCTGAGTAGCACCATTTTCATTTAGGACTAACCAGACCATTGGATGAATGTGTGTGTTAAGTTTTATGGCAATCCTCCAAGCAGTTGAGGAGAAGTAACGATAACAAACTGGTTCTAACGGATGGATGGACAATGGACAACAGGCCATCCCATAAGCTCTTCTGGTCTATGACCAGTAAAACTAACTATACAGTAGTCACATTTATCAGTGGCCTAGCTAGGAATATGCACAGACAAACATGCATCAATGTAGAAAAAATATGTCATATTTTAAATTTCTTGGATATCCCCCAAACCCTGCCCCATAACAGAGCATACATAAAAATTTGCCTAGCTACAACAAACATCCCTGTTTACTGACTACATGTACATGCACCTGCAAGCATACACACAAATAGAAATGTACATACTGTTCTTTCTCAATGAATGATATTTCATAAAAGTGCTTGTGGTACTAGTTATTAACTTCTCATAGTTTCCCTTCAATTTCCATACTATTCTAAGACACACTTTAAACATGTAGTTTATTTTAGGGGGGGGGGGGACTAATTTGAATTATGTAATACTTACCTGTCACTATTGCCTTGCTTACCTTTCCAAGATGGAATTACGCTCATCCTCCCATGGACAGAACATTCTAGAAAGTCTAGAACAGAAAGAACACAGATCCAGTTTGACTCTCATGTCATAGGCACATGCGCAGTAGCCGTCCTCTTTTTCGGGACCCAGTCTACTTGTGGGACATCAAAGGGGGTGGGAGGAGGGAAATCTTGTAATAGTGACAGGCAAGTATTAAAATAGTTTTACCCCCCCCCCCACTACATTTTAATAGTAGTACAATACCTGTCACTGTTGCCTTGCTGAATTTGCCAGTTCATAGGAAGCCTGATGGCCTAAAAAACTGGTATACCAAATTGATATACTCACACTTATGGTAGGAGTGTCCACTACTTCAAGTTGGTGGCAGATTGAGCCACTTTTTGTGCCATAACTACTGGGCCTAAGGAAAAAAATGCCTTCACTTAAAAGTGCCTAAGACAGAAGGTAGAAGGAGGAGAAAGTATTATGTGACCATCGAAATGCAGCTCTCATAAAATCCTCCAATGAAGAACGAGTTAGATAAGCCAATGAAGTAGCAATAGTCCTAACTTCATGGGCTTTGATTCTCATGAAGGAAAGGTCCCTCTCAGTGATGGACTGATAAGCTCTCTTGATACTGAGAGCAATCCACCTGGAAATGGTGGATGCTGAAATATCAGCAGAGCCCTTTATAGGTAGAAAAAGATGCTTCCTACCCTTTCTTCTCCCTTTAGAAGCAGCCAAATAGAACCACAAAGCCCCAAGTGGGCTTAGAAGTCTATCTTGATAATCCCCAGTGCAGATACATCTGAGACTGGGGATCTCAATAGGAAGTGGAACTACTGAGGGCAGCTGGTTCTTTGCCTGACATTCAGGTCCACAAAGGAGAGAAATGGACTCATAATTACCACTGAACCATAAACAACCCTTTTGTACAGACAAGGCATGAAGCTCACTCCTTCCCCTCACAGATACTAAGCAGGAAGACAGTTTTAAGGGTAAGGTTCTCGAAAGAAGCTTCACCCAACAGTTCATAAGGGTGATTTGACAAAGCCTACAAAACACAATAGATTCCATCTAGGCATTAGTGAGCGTGATATAGGTCTCTGCAGCTCAAATACTTGACAAAGTAGGAGAACTTGAGCGTGTTAGACATGGCTACCCTACAGCCCTTAATAGTAGAGACCGAACAGTCTCTCACTTCGAACAGGAACAGAAGAAAGTCCTCCACTACACTTAGAGAGGGACAGCTAGGATCAACATGCTTCCTACTGCATCAATCACAGAAGATTCTCCCCTTTGCATTGAGATGAGCCAAGTGTGAAGGTAGAGAATCTAGGTTTGGAATAAATCCTAGCTGGGTCACTGTGGGACAGATCTTGCAAGGGGGATTCTTTGAGGCTCTTGTGCAATAAAAAAAACAACCAGTCCTTGAAATACCAGAGGATGAGGATCCCCAGAGTCCTTAGGTGAGTGGCAACTACTCCCATCACCCTGGTAAAAGCCCTGGATCTGCACCTCTTCCCTTATTTGAACCAGTTTTGACTGGAGAAAATGGATGGGGATCCTTTAAAGAGGAGAGTGCTCCACGAAACAAAGCTGGTAGCCATCCCTTAGAATAGAAACAACCCATGTATCTTCCATAATGTCAAACCAAACCTCTGAAAAGAGGGCTAGCTGATCACCCACTGGAATCCTGGGAAGAGGAATGCAAGGAAGTAGAGGGAGCGAGTCACTAGGCGTCCCCCCCCTCCTTAGGGAAGGGGGAGGGTCCTGCAAACTTTCTCCCTGGGCCCTTCCGGCCACCTCGTCTAGCTACAGATGGGTGAGAGGGAGGCTTAAATTGGAGTTGCTTCCTGGACTGGGGCTGCATCCCTTTAAACAAATTCACTGAAGGCTCCAAGGGGCGATTAGCAGGAACACGCTTCCTGGCTGGCTTTGACAGGCCAGGAGCAGATGTGAAGGACCTTTGAACTTTGGAGAGCACCATCCCTGGGGGGGGGGGGGGGGGAGCAACTCTGCTAACAACACCATGGATGTTAGACAAGGCATGCCTTAAGGTTTTAGCAACTGCCTCCAGCAAGTGATGTAGCGCAGCTAGAGACAGAGATCCCTTCTTCAGAAGACTGAAGGTGGCTGCCAAAAAAAGATTGGTATGCGAGACTATGGTGACTAGCAACCTAGCCTCAAGTTTCAGCACCTCCAGTGTCTCAGAGATGCCGCCAGGAATTTTCTTCTTAAGAGGGGGAGGTCCCCACACTTGCCTCGGGGGGGGGGGGGGAGGGGGGATATTATTCACCTATTTGTTTTTTGCATTTTCTATATGAAAAAATGGGATCCACACCTGCCACTGCATTAAAAGCGGGTCTGCAAGTTATCCGGATGCATTATAGTGAGGGAGCAATATGGGTGGTGTGAGACCTTGGAAACACACTACTGATGATGATGAATGGTGTGAGACCTCCCAAGAGCATCTTAAAGATTCATCATACAAAAGGAGTCAAAATGTGCCATCAATATATATATATATATATATATATAAGTTGATTGGAGGTCGCAAAATATTCTGAATGTGAAGGGGAAGATGATACTTAACCTAGAATTTCAGAAACATCCAAAATAATTATATTATTGATAAAATTTGGATGCTAATAGGAATAGCTATTACCTACCCCATCACCAAAGGGGAAGGGTATAATAGAAAGGGCACCGCTAAAAAAAGGCACAATAATGCCTAAATCTCAGAAGAGAGCTTCTACAACCACTAAATATACAAAGGACTGAAGTTAATATCACTCTAATAATATGGAAAAACAGATCTGAATGCAAGAATACATCTTGGACACGAGAAAAGGCTTTTTTTTCTGAGAGCGAATAGAACATCAACAAATTCATAATGGCATTAATGAAAAAGAAGATAGCTACTGCACATGGGCCTATGATGTGGGAGTTGGATTGGGTCTGTGTTCTTTCTAACTTGGCCTTTCTAGAACGTTCTATCCATGGGAGGATTAAATTTTCTAATGTGGATGAGGGTAATTCCATAAGTGGTCAACTAATATTACATAATTACATTGCTGCAACTTTCCGATGGGACAATAAAACTTGATTAATAATCAATGTGGAGACGTAAATTTTCCAAAATTTGCGATGCATATACTGTAAGATCTGTGCTGCTGTTATGCAAAACATTTTGGGAACTAGCACCAGTTGACTTTTTTGCGATAGCCAAATTTAAATTTATGTTCTTAAAACTGTCAGAGTTTCACCCAAATTTTCCTCTTATTTGCCTGAAAAAAGCACTACTGACAAGAAAGTGTTTTGAAAGGTTTCTTTTTGAGTTTAGCTGCAGTCACCAGATTTAGGCAGCAGTGGCATAATTGATGGCAGACTGGGAACATATCTGTACAGTCTTAAAAGGATGCCAGGATGCTGTCAAATTGGGTTATTAAAAGGTTTTGACAGGTGAAAACATATCAAGATTTCACTTTTTAGTATTGACAAACATTGTGGCACTGTTTTTGACTCACACACTAGCACTGACTTACCCGTTTCCTTATCAAGACTGTCACTTATTAACCCCTACATATATTTTGATGAATATGTGAGACAATGTAAAGTCAAGATATATAACAGACTAAAGTTTCATTAACATATCTTCATTGGTTCAGATGTTATACCCATACAAGGATAGAAGTCAACAATTTATATTCTCACTTGCTGTAACCCTGACCGGACAGGGGAACATCGCTATGTTATGTGACACACTCTCTAGTCTAGATGTATCACTCTCTAGTACATAACTGGTTAAAGTTTCATTAAAATATTTAAAGTGGTCAAAAAATTATACTCCAGACAAGGATACAAGTCAGAGTTACATTTTTCCTGCTGTGACCTTCACCATGAGGCAGAGGGCATGGCTATGGTATGTGACACAGTGTGTACTTGATATATAATTGACTAAAGTTTCATTAAAATATCTTCAGTGATTCAAAAGTTATACTCCAGTTGAGGATACAAGTCACAGATGTACATTTTCCCTTGCTATGGTAAGTGACACACCATCTGGTCACGATTTATAACTGGCTAAAGTTTCATTCAAATATCTTAAGTGGTTCAAAGTGGTTCCAGTACTCCGGATAAAGAGAGACGTCACAGAATTACATTTTCCCTTGCCATGACCTTGAATTTGTGGCAGGGGGCATGGTTAAAGTACATAACACACCATCTAGTTATGATATATACCTGGGCATAGTTTCATGAAAATATCAACAACCATTGCAAAGTTATGGGCTGGACATGCAAAAATTAATGGGCACATGAATGGATGGACAATGCCATAACATTATATGCCCAACTTAAGACAGGTGTATAAAAATTACCACCAGAAAGGAAATGTTTTAGTAAATTATGTTTCTCTGAAAATACTTGCCCAATCACATTAGCATTAGGGAATAACCTTTACTACCTCTGAATCCAGCCCTCCCTGAAAAATGAAAAAAAAAAAAAAAATTCCATCTATAGATCTCATAGATGAAGGGAAGTAACTCTGACAGATAAACTCCCCTTGCTCCCACTAGTGGCAACCTATATCTCAGATGTTTATTAGTTTATGCTTGAGTGAAACCCTTAACAAGATACTCACATTTGTTGGGAAGGGTGGGATGGATAAATAGTGATGTGATCGGTAAGTATTTTTGGAAAAACATAATTTACTGAAAAATTTCCTTTCACTGTCAAATACATAACCTGATCACATTAACATTAGGAGAGTAAGTAAGAGGAGGAGGAAATGCTTGAAAATCCAACCTCTACCCATGTCACCCTGTAAGAGCTCAATCATTGTTCTACTGAAAGGATGACCTTTTCCTAACATGAAGGTAGCACAAACCGAATTATGCGTTTATATTCGTGCGAGGGAGATCCCTGTGGGATCCAGCACCTGACTACTGCTTTACATGCAAAAGTTTCCCAGGCGAATTGAGCAAAAGTTGTAAGGTCATGCCCGAGGCTGAGGTTGTCCTGTCATTAACGGAGCATGGTAGTTTTCAAGGTAACTGCCAGTGGCCCGACAAGATTCAGCTCCCTCCTTTGCAAGACCATGTCACATAAATAGAAGCTGGAGAAAGTAGAATGACATACCTGCCAACCCCTACAGAGGTATAAGCATAACCTAAGTGGCAAAAAGCGTAATCTGAGCATAAAAAGTGTAATCTATATATTACATGTCATAATTACAATAAACTGTATGAAAAATGAACATTTAGTTTTGCTACTAACCTGGATCTGCAGCTGGTTAAAGTTCTTGTCACAAATGGGCAAAATCCATGTGGATAAGTACCAGAATACCAACCACAAAACATATTGACAAATTATATATACACAACACTCACTTTAACTAGTCTACATGTCTAACTTTCACTGAGTGATCGTAAAGTTAACTCCACAAAATCTGCAATGATCATTACCATGTGCTCAATCTGAGTGCTGCATTACCCTTTTATGTTCTTCTTTTTAAATTTGTAAAGCACTATTGAATTGTCTTTTCTCTGTTCTGACAAGTTTTAAAGTTTAAAAAGATCCCTCTTCTCTAACATTTTTCAGTCATATAACATCCAAGAGTCACATCAATAAAACCAGTTTCACTTAACATCTGCCACCATTTTTTAAGCATAGACTGGTCAGCTAACAAATTCTGTATATTAATATAATGAATCTGCGAGACAAGTTTTCAAATTAAAGAAACCTGTCTGTTTTCTTGGAAATGTATTATATACAACTGCTATAAATAGAAAATAAGGAAAGTACATGGAGGTGTATGACAAATGTACTCTTATACTATTCTTATGCAGCAGTCTTCTTTTTTAGAATATTCTCAGATTTATATGAAGTGTGTGATTAAAGAGATGAGAATAAAAATGACAAACACAACTTTTCATTGCTTTTTGTAAAAAAATTTAATGTACAAAAAAGTGTAATCCATATACAGGAGAGCATAATACATAATTAGGTGAAAAGAGCGGGATGATTATGCCAAAAGCATAATGGTTGTCAGGTATTGACTGAGCCTGCCAGCCAATGTACCATCAAACCAACTCCACTATGTCTCAAATTGAGACATTATGTTTGAATGCCATGCTCATGGAAATCACTCATATTTCATGAACCAAAATCTTCAGGAGTCATATCTGATCCTGTGATAGTTCAGAGTATGCTGATCTTATACCCCCTTTAGCCAAGATGTTCAGATAGAATCTGTGAGTGCATACTGGGTCCTGCAGCTTCAACTCTCTCGATGGGTCGATTGAGGAGAGAAGGCGAGTAGTTATTTGTTGATTGTCTATCGATGATAACCTGTTCTTTGAAACAAAACCAGGTTGTGTCATTAGTACGACTGTCCCGTTGGAACAGAACTGTATGTAGGATCCACATGCAGTTCACTCACCCTGCAAGCTGAAGCTAAGACTATCAGGAAGCAAATCTTGTATGATAATAGCTTCAGCATGGTTGAAGACAAGGGCTCAAACTTTGAGGAGTTGAGCCACATCAAGACCTGGGGAGGTTCCATTTGGGAACAAGGTAAGTCAGCGTGGCCTAGATATGTCGAAACTGGACAAGTCAGAAAGATCCTTGTTACCATCACACCAGTCACTGAACACAGGCCACTTCCCTTCATATGCCTTCAAAGTGGAGGGGAGTATAGCTGTCACAATCCTTCTGCAATTGAAGTGCAGAACTCCTTTTCATGCAGGGCATCTCTGACAAGAGACAAGTGCGAAGGGATTTCTCAGGACACAGATGGAATAATGGTGACCTTGGGTTCTTGAGCAGCGTAGGGGTTGCCACGATTTTCCGGGGTATATATGTCACCAGATTGAGATCCATGATCCAAGCATTCTGCAAGCCCCATCCTTCATTTTCTGGTTTAGTTGGAAGAAAGGTATATTCCCATATCCCCTCCCAGCTGATTGAATGGGTGTCAGCAGCCCATGCCTCTTGGTCCAGGACAAAGGTGGGACGTTTGTTGTTCCACCTCATTGTAAATAGGTCTAACATCAGGTGGCCCCATAGAGCATAAACTCAATGAAAGAAGGATAGATGGAGAGATCACTGTATTAAGCAGCTGGCCTCTCCTCGATAATCAATTGGCCAGGACATGGAGCCTGCCTGGGATGTGCCAGACTTATGCTTATATGGTACTGGGCACACCAACAGAGGTACTCCCAAACCATAATGCAGAGGTCCGGAGCTTCTAAAGGTGTTCCTGCCGGTAGCCACTCCCTCATCTTGCCATTGAAACAGGAAGTGTTTGATTTCGGTCGAGATCAAAATCTGGTGATCTCAACGACCTGATATCAAGCACCACTGTGCCAGAGGGGCCAACTGCAGAGGGCACATGTAAAGGACACCAAGGTATAGCAGGTCCACTGCTGCATTAAGCAGGCAGAGGAATTGAAGAAACTCCCTCTCCAACGCATGAATGATATGGTTGATGTGTTTGAGAGGAAGATAAACCAGGCTGATATGCATTAGAAACTCCAAACCTAGATGAACAAAATGCTGAGAAGGGACAAGATCCGACTTCTCCACAATGAAAATCCATCCTAAACTGCGAATGTGGTACAGAAGGTTATTAATATCCAAACTTACTGAATGTTTTTGCCATATATCATCCAGGTACACCACCGTTGAGGAGAACATCCTGAAGTAGGATATGGCGCAGTCCAACATCTTGGTGAAGGCCCAAGGGCTAAGGTTGAGGCTGAATGGAAGGGCACAATACTGATACACTACCCTGTCATTGCCAAAGCAAAAGTACTTGCATGACGACATGTGAATATGTATGTACAAATATGTGTCGGACAGGTCGAGACTGATTGCATATTTGTTGCATCACACAGACAGACAGACAGACAGATCTTGCTGTCTCGATCTTGAACTTTGGGGCAGCAATAAACAGATTGAGTCTGCTCAAGTCTATGACTGGTCTCAATTTCCCATTGGTTTTTGTAATCAGAAACAGTTTGGAATAAAAACCAGGGGAGTCAAGATACCTCCATCATCTCCATCATGAAGGGTGACAATGCCAGTGGAGAGGTCTAGATGAACGAGATCTTAAGCCCCTCTGAAATGAATTGAATCACCCAATCATTTATCGGAAAGAGGCTGACTCAAGTCTGGCGGAACAACCAGTCTGGTGCCTACAGCAGATTGCCAGTGGGTGGGAGGGACAGCAAGTCATTATCAGTTGGTGGGAGGCTTTGCGGAGGAAAAACCTTGTTTTCTCTCCCCCTCCCAGACTGCCTGCAAAAGTTTGGGTAATATGGCCACCTATAATTTGCCTGGCCATGACAAGGTTGTCCTTGTTGCTGAGAATTACCCCTGTGGTCTTTCTGTCGACGATCATCCCTACTCTGGTACACCCCCTGCAGAGGTCACTCTGAGACAGGGGCTTGCACAGAGAGCTAAAGAGGCAACTCTATCTCCTTCTGTAATACATCCACCTTCGTGGGATCGCTTGGGATCTCCATCTCGAATTAGGACAACAAAAGTGGAGGGGGCTGGATGATCGAGATCCGAAATCCCTGTGAAACAACTTGAATTACCCATTCATTTGTTGGAAAGATGTTGATCCAAGTCTGGCAGAACAGAGAATTACCCCTGCGGTCTTCCTGTCGACAATCATCCCTACTCTGGTACAGTCCCTGACGAGATCGTACAGAAATAGGGGTTTGCATGGAGAGCTGAAGAGGCAACTCCTGTGCCATTTGCTTTCTCACCTTCTCAATTTGGCCCCCAAACAGAAGGGGGTAACCAAAAGGGAGGGAAGAGCAGTGTTGCTGCATATTGGAATTAAGGAGATCACAGAAGAGCATATCTTCTTATCCGGTTCAGGTTACAAGAGGCCATTAAGACGTTTGCAATCATGTGGTGAGCCACCCAATCGACTCCCCAGGCATGGTCACTTCCGGATTTAGCTAGGCAAAAGGTCACAAGAGACACCAGGTCAAGTAGGGAGGAAGTCAACACAACGTTCCTGACCAACTTAGACAAGGTGTGAAACACTTGTCTGTCCACCTTATAACAGAGAGGAGCAGACATGATGACAGCAGTAATGTCTTTGTCTAGGCTAGGTACATCTGAATGGTAGACATGGGTGTGTGATTTGTACCAGTATGGTGGGAAAGTTGCAGGTAACTGACTCACCGAAAATAAGACCCTTGAATTACTGGGGTTGCACATTTTATCTGAGAGACGCCCAATAATTACTGCAATCTTTGTCGACTGTGGCAAATCCTGAAGGATGGATTTCTTCATCTTCATCAACATTCATGGAGACCTTGACCTTATACATAGTTTTAACTGCCAGAGGAGGAGGGCATTCCAATGGAGGCAAAATTCTGTAGTTCTCTTCAATTGCCGATTTAAAATTAAACTCCGTCCTTTCCATAGTTGGATTGAAATAGTCAGGTAGGTCTGTGATGTCCCCCTCATTGACTTGGGGGAGGGTGTCCTCCTCCTGTACACTCTGCATCCAAGGGTATAACATTCCATATGGCAGTGATGACACTGTGTGGTCACCATGCACAATAATGGCTTTACCCATTAGATATGGTAGTAGAGCTGGCCGAGTCATGTCCAGCGTGGTTCAGCTGGGCAATGTCAGTCTAGGGTGGTTGGTTGGGCCCCAATTGTGATGCTAGTGCACCATGTACTTGTATTATGGATATGGTCAGTATTGCTAGCCGGCTGGTCAGCCAGGCGGTTTGCTGGGCATAGGCTACCACTGCTGCTGGAACTGTTAAGTGACGCGCGGTTCTCCAGTCCGAGATGATAGATTCATGCCACCAAAACTGTACACTCATTGGCCGTTCAGCTGGACCATTTGGTCAGCAGCTGGTACAGCATATGGCAAATTATATATGATTTGCACACCCAGCTGGTCGGCAAAATCAGAAGGTAATCCTCCATGCCCAGTTTTTATGATACCAAGTCCATACATGGGCAGGGATGGAAACTTATGCCCAATGAACTGCCAAATTAGGTTAAAAACGGTCCTCCAATTTGCTCATCGACAATTTCAAAGACAAAGCATGTTGTATTATGCACAGCATATGCAATTCCAATATAGTCTGAGTGGAATCACTTGTAGCTTCGATGGGTAATCATTGCTGTAGGAGCTGTTTTGGGTATCTTCACTGGGGGTTGCGGCAGCATCTCACCGTTCCCCCCAAAATTTACCAACAATTCTGAATTTAGATGGATGCCTAACTCTTTTTATTCAGAAAATATTGAATGTGTCCTTCCCTCACAGCCCTTCAATTGGCTTTTCAAGACGTTGGACCAAACGTATTTTGCCCACAATGCACACAAGCTGCATGGATGTAAGGAAGAACATTTTGTGCAGGCAAGGCACATCTCATGATTGTCCTCAACAACTTTAAAGCACCTGCACTTCTTGCACTTGACCGACAAATGAAATGAAAGAGAGAAGAAAAAACAAAACAAGTGCATACAACAAATATACAAACTGTTCAATTAGGCAAACTCGCATTACTGAGACGACCTAAGAAGTGCATAATAAATTGAAGTTTAACAGTGCAATACAAACACACCAGTGAAAAATTGAGTGTTATTGATCAATATCATATGGACAATAACAGCTGTGAAAAATATAAATAAATCCACCGGAAAAAAATACACAAATGTTGTATACACCAGGTATATCAACCTTTTAAATTGCTACTGAGAAAAAAAATTTGGATGGTCTACAATTATGATAAATTGCAATGGATTCTTGGAGGCACTGTTAACAGCAGCAAGCGAAAGTTTAAACTAGTAAATATCTGGGATATGGGTAGCCAATTAGTGGGAACAAGGAAAGTTAATCTGTAAGAGTTACTTCCCTTCATCGATATGATAGATAGATGGAAAGTTTATTGGGGGGGGTTGCAGGGTGGGACGAATTCAGAGGTAGCAGAGGTTATTGCCAAATGGTAATGTGATCACTCACTGTTACTCACTGCAGCAAGAATCTTTCATAATGAAATGTGGTACAGTGAAACCCCGCAACAACGCAATAATTGGGGTCCATAAAATTATATCGTGGAAAAAGCAGGGTCGCATTATTGCAGGGTTTTACTGTATTTTACTTTATTCAGAGAACAACGTATACATGTCTAATGTATAGCATGAATAGGGGTATCAACACCATTTACTATCTGATATCGAGCCATCTTTGCTTTCCCACATGACAACCCTTTGATTGAGCTGCAAGTTTGATACTTAATCGTTATTTGAACTCCCTGTGATCTTGCTGCACAATTGACATGTGTTCAGTTGCATCCTTTAATAGATTTAACAGACTTAATGATCAAAGTGTTACTTACAGAGCCCAAGCTCAGTCTCTACATAAGCACCCACATATGACAATCTTTGATCAACCACCACATTGTCTGGTGCTTGGTTGTGTATGCAGTTAAAGAAGAAACATAAGTCAGCTATTGTTTGCGCAATGATTGTATACAGGATGAATTGAAGTCCGGCGCACGTGTTGGCGGCTTATGTTTTTTGATGTTTATTATATCGTGAGAATCTTTTATCAACCACCACATTGTCTGATGCTCGGTTGTGTATGCAGTTAAAGAAGAAACACATGTCTGCTATTTTTGATTAATGATTGTATACAGAATGAACTGAAGACAAACACAAAGAAGACTTACTGGCTTTACTCATGGATCAGTAATAAGTAACATTTCCGATAATGTTTATTTTGGCATAACACTTCAAGAAATTGGTGAAATTGTTAAATTTCAGAAGCCACGCCACGATCGAATTCATACATGATCTCTTCCCCAAAATTATAATACACTTTTTATACACTATTTCTCGTACTAAAAAAAAATCCATGTACGAGAAAAATTCATGTATATAAAATTTCAGGAACCATGCCACGAATGTATTATACTCGAATTCATGTGCGATCTGTTCCCCAAAATGATAATATACACATTTTTATACACTAATTCTCGTACTTTGAAGAAAAAAAAATTTAATGTGCGAATGAATATAGGAAATTTTGGGAGTCACGTCACGATCGCGTTATATCCGAATTTGCGTTATCGCGGGGCACATTATTGCTGGGTTTCACTGTACATTGATTTTCAGCAACAATAAGAGACATGTAATCTTATTTGATGTAAAACTCTTGTAAAACTGCAATAAATATTCCATCTCTTGACCTGTTCACTCTTACCAATATCTATCAGTACTTTGCCAATGTCAAAGTCCTATCTGTAATGTAAGCCACTTGTCCACAGTTTGCTATCCTAACATAAATTGTTTTGAAAAACCTCAAAAAGTGTGCCTTTTGGCAATTTCTAAACTCTATGAGCTCTCCACCCAACCCTCCCCTCCAAAAAAATAGCCACAGTTTGCAAATTGGTTAATGTAAGATCACAATTTTGGTGCATATCGTCACTTTCATTAAGACCATCTCTTATGTTATTCAGAGTGATCATAAAACATGTCACTTTATTTTTCTTGTCAACAGAACATCAAACTCACAGACTTGACATGAAATGGTTTCACTCATAATCATACAGAATCCTGAATTATGTACAATACAACATTCTCATGTGATAGTTAAAGAACCTAATAAATTAACAGAATTCTGACAAGCTGCATCTTTGCAGATAAACTCTTCTCATAAAATCGATCCACTGAACTGGAGCCCATATTTTAGTAGATTTTTTCAAAGAAGTTTCTACAGCAAAGTCATAAAAGAAAAACATATCTGCAACAAATGTTATGCTGTAAATACTACTCGATACTAAGAAGCATCCTCATTCATTTGCTACATTTATACAATTTATTTTAAATATGAAATTGCATTCTGAAGGTGATTTCAAAGTACCTTGAATTTGTCCTGTGCATCCGTTATCATCTGATCCTTTGTTCCTCCCCCACTGGATGCCTCGTCAATTTGCATAGCCTCACTTTCTCGCTGCTGTTAAGTACAGAAAAAGGTTAAACACTATAGCCTAGTCAGGCAAATTATCATGGTTTTGAATTTTGTAGCTTTTGGGGTAAATTTGAAGCTAAAAAGGTCTATAGGAATCTACCTGAAATAGCACAAACCCCTCCTCCTTCCAACAGCCTACTTTTGAAAATCCAACCTCTTTGTATCTGAATATTACTTCCATTTATGATGAGGTATACAGTGGTCCCCTTCTTATAAGGCAACAGGATTGTGGCCTTATAAGAGGGGTGGCCTTTCTAGAAGTGGATCAACACATGTGAGTAATAATTATATACAAAGTATGACATAAACCTCCTTCACTATAGAAAGGACCCAAGGCCTCTGAAAATAGTGCCAATTGAGCACCTAAGTGTATTAAAGAGGTAGGTACTGCAGGAGAGGTGAGGCATCCCTAGGGATGACCTCCCTTGCCCCCCCCCCCCCTTGCCTGACTGGGAATGGGGGAGGAGGCAAATGTAGACTTCTTCACCTTGCCCTTGCCTCTCCAATTTCTGTTTCATTTGTGGAGTGGACTTATAGGGGGGCTAGCTACTTTGTTGTTGTAGTTGCATACCTTTACATTGGAATTGTGTCTGACCCATGACTCGATCAGACTGTGTGCAATTACTGGCTGGTTTTGATGGGCCAGCAACCAATGCAAGAAACATACATTATTGGTCTGTAAAATCCTTAGATGCAATAGTGGGAATAAGACCACCTAATAAGGTCTCAGAATCCAGGGATGCAGCCCTCAAAAGATTTTTGCTATGTTTCTAGCAAAAACTTTGAAGAATCCAAAGCTACATCTTGACTGAGATGAAGAAGCTCCACTGACAATGCCATCGCCATAGACAATGTGTGTCTTGAAGTCATAGCTACAGCAACTATTAGCTGTTGCAAGGCAACGAGTGAAACAGATCAGCATGTGAAGCTATGGTCACTAATTATATGCCCTTTAACTCTAAAGCTTCTAAGGACTTAACCAAGAGGTGACCAAAGGAACCCACTGAAATGCCCACTTGTGAAGCTTCAGCATCCAAGGGCAGGGGGCACTGGCCAGCCAGATGAATGAACCTTATAGCTTGAGGCTGATATTAAGGGTCTAAATGTAGTAAGGGGGACTGGCCACACTTTATTTTGTCTTGCTGATTCTTGACCTTTGCTCAGCCATTGCACAACTTCTCTGACCATCGGAGAGTGAGGAAGTAGCAAGTCCAGTCCGGGCATTGCTTCTGACAGTTTTTCTAAGCAAGAAAGAATCTCTTAGTGTTACTAGAACACTTAGGCTTAAGGCATATGTCAAGGGGAAGAAGGCAGTAGACTTCGTTGGCAGCCATGTTGAATGATCATGTCTTCTCCACCTCAACCACTTGTGACACTTGGTGGGTTTGGAGATCATTGGAATGGAGGGTGTACCCTATCCTCCAGAACTTCAGTAAATTCCTGGGAATCTACAATAATCGACAAAGCATCATCATCTTCCCATTCCAAACCTCAGTAGGATACAGGAGAATGGATCCAGGATGATCCTTCTGCGGGGAAGGTCAGGAAGTAGGGACATAGATTTTCTGTGACTCAGCATGGGGAGCAACAGAACTGTCCTTAATGGGTGTCTTGTCAGAAGAGTGAGAATTCTTCTCATCTCTCCTTGGCCTCTTAGAGGAAGAGGGACTAACCCTCTCCTTCCTTGATGACCCTTCCTGCAGAACTTGCGAGGGTAATCGGACCTCATCACATATATGCAGAGGGCCCCATAGATGACATCCATGGTTGTTCTCTCCCTTGAAGAGGGAAGTTACATATACCAAAAGGGTTAAAATGGAACATAGGGAAGGAAGGGACATCAGCCCAATTTCCTATCCTGGGAGCATGCAAAAAAGCAAGTTCCATCCCTGTGGTTGGATAAATAGGTAATGTAGTGGAAGGGGTTATTCGAACCTATTCCCGACGATATACCTAGATTCTGTATGTTTTGAAGTCTGGTACCAATCACCCAGTTGTCTGGTGACCAGTGTCCCATGCCCGTTCAGTTACTCATGGTATGTGTCCAGTGACCGGTAGTCGGTGACCAGCACCCAGCAACCAGTGAATGAAACCCGGTGACTGATGGTCAATGCCTGAAGCCCGGTGACCAGTGATCTAGATTTGGGGGAACTTTCCTCAGAACTAGAAGAGCTAAAGTGATGTCTAACCTTACTGCGCCGAAGAGGAGGTACAAGCAGTCTACATATTATGGCCCCACTTTCCTATAGCTAGAGGGGGGGGGGGGGGTGCACTCAGAATCAGCAAACTTAAAGCCCTTTACGAGAGAAGCTGCCTTCTTTTTAGAAGACGCATTATCTTATCTAAGACAAGTGATGCTCTTCTGTTTCTTATTCAGGGGAGTGCACATGATCCTCTGAGAAATATCTGTTACTTCCTCACAGATAGTAACAGTATTTCTCTCTTGAAAGATGCTGTCTCTCCCTGTTTTATTTGGGGAGATGCAGTCAATTCCAGCTAAGTTTTGCACAAACTGAGACCTAACTGATCCAGAAGGATAAGAATGTGCTTCCATCCTCTTTGTATAAGTTTGCCGACTTTCAGCAAGGTTCCAAATGTTGTCTGACCAGACGACAAATGGGTCATCCATCCATTCGTGTACATTTTGTGCACGATATACAAGTTGAGTGAGTGTCCCATGGGCCTTTCTTTTGCCCGCACTTACCAACCATTTGAGACATCTGTAAATAAAAGTTATGAAATCAAGAAACTTTAGTATGATATCAAATAACAGATGAAATATAATAACAACAAGGTTTGCATCAGCCTCATTGTTACTCTATACCACTGATTTGCATTGAAAAACAAAAATGTCAGTTTTTTCGTTTTATTCCGTGAACGAATTACAAACACAAGAACATCACTGTTTAAGTGACAGTCATGTTGAAACATTACTAAAACATTTTTGGGGCACCTGGAATCTCTGCTAAATACCAACTATTAGGAGAATTTGTGTTGCATTAATAACAATAATTACAATAATCTCAGAAGCCCCGTAAATTGTAAACACTGTTGTGTAAACTATGAATGGATCATTTTTTGATGATCCATAATAATTATTACATATTCCTACCACAATGTCCCATACCTTTACACAGAAGTAGGGAGGGTTGGTGGCTTGTCATGTGAAAATGCATTAATTAAAATTATCAAATGAATGTTATCTTTACAAACAATAATTTTTTTGATAGATGTGGACAGAAGATAATTTCACTAAAAACTATCACTTGTTGATATTATATTCTTCATAGTGTTTCTTCCAGGTGTTGACTCAATGGTTGTCCGAAAAAAACAAGGACACGCTATAGCACAGGGGCCGATGACGTAGGTCAGACTGGGTTGATGACGTGTTCTAAGAAATCTCTAGAACAGGGAGTTGGACACCGAGATATCTAGTACAGACAAGGTATTTCCATTGCAGAAAGGTAAAGCTTAATAATAGTGACAGATAAGGTATTACTGACATTTAAACAAAGGACTTATCACTCATTATCATGATTCATTTTTCTCTTGTCAGCCCAAGTCAGTATGGAAGATAGGAGCTGTGTGTCATGATGGTACTGTAACAGTAAATTTGTTTATTTTCAAAGGTATTAATGCTAGTATGATGGCTGCTGACAATTTTAAGATTTTTCTGTATTTAATAACAGCAGCTGTATTTGTTGACAGATATGCATCATTGGTACCTCTGTAGTAATGGCTGTCATATTTGATGGGGGATTGGCATTATTTATAGACACTTGAAGGCTTTAATGCCAATATGCTTTTTACCAAGTCTGACTGATATTGGTACAGCAATATTTTAAAAGAAAATCAATAATTAGCAACTGATGCATACCCGATGCAAGTGAGCTAATAATTATGTTTAAATTCCAAAAATGATGTTCATAACAATTATATTTTTTGCCGTATCATTAAACTCGTGGTCTGTGACAAGCACAAAATCCATGAACAAAAAGTGAATTTAAAGTATGCTAGGAAAATAAATGTACCTTGAGATACTTTTCCAACAGCCTGTCCTCATCATCAAAACACTGTATTATGTTAGTGACAAGGTCTTCTGCAGTACAATCCTATTGAAGAAAGAAATAATGAAAAGAATAAATAGTCAAGAAGAAATAAAGTGAATGATAAAGTCAATTTTATATCATTATAGATCTTTGTCGATGTGAATATTATGAAGTTTAAAGAATCAGTGAAGCTTATGTTTACTGGTTCATTAAATTTCATTTTCACCTCAACAAAGGCCTGCAATTGTTGTATTATAAGATTCTGTGCAAAACTCAGAAATTCTGATTCTTTCAGAATAGTGAAATTCAGCTGCATGATGCCACTAAAGGGTGTATCATGACATTATGTAAAAGTAAATAATGTTACAACAGTGCAATATGATGAATTATTGCAAATCACATGACATCATGTTATCCAATGAAAATACACCTCACAAAGGATTCTTTTTGCCCTGGGACGCATCCCCCATCCAGTGATGATGCATGAGATCTTGGAGTTTTCAAAAGACTGCTTGTTTTATATAAAAAATCTGACTTTGCATTTTAAGGCTTTTACTCCTTTTTGCTTTATCTTTATTTTGTAATATACATTTATGCCTTTTTGGGAATACCTAAACTTACTTGGTACTATATTGCACTTATGTACAATTAAACCCTATACATACACACATTTGTACTCTCAAAGGAATCACACAATATAACATTTTATTTAGCATGTTTTTCTGGGTTTTTTTTACACATACAGTACTGACTTACATGATGCAAAGCTGGACACAGACTTCTGCATTATGCCTGACCTCTCTCAATTAAAAAAGTATCAACATTTTTAAGCTTTTGTTTTCAAATGCAGAAAAATCAGTACAGGTATATTAAACTATTACAGTGGCACATCAGCCCTATAGCATTCTCTATGGCTTTTAAATTTAGTCCATCTAACCCAGTCCGTCTGAAGATCTGACTTTCCAAAGTATTCCAATTCACTGCCTAATGCAACCTAAGTGTACATTTTTCATTGTCATGGACAAATCAAATAGATTCCATAGTACACCTCTCCCTCGATAACTTGCGCACAATGGGGTCCAAAAACAAAAACACAGACCGCACTATAAGTGAGGGAACGAGTTACTGAGGGACCTCAAACAAAATTAGGAACAGGATTCCATCCCTGCTGGACATCGAGAAAACCGTGGGGGGGGGGCTGTTTAATAGTTGAATACTCATTTTATAATTCTATTTGGAATGATTGTCAATAAAGAGCTTTTTTCTAATATATTTGTTTGCTTTTTGTATAAATTACCTTTATTTTCAAGATAAACAACCTCTGAAAGATCGTTAACAACATTAGTCCAAGGGGTTTCAACAACACGTGTTTGCGAAAACATTGTGTATTACGTCACTGCTTTTTGTTGTTGCTGATTTGTAACAAAACAAGATTCCTTTTTTTTTAAAACTAGGAATATTTATTTCGTGAAACAACCATCAATGTCGAAACTCCATTTATTTATTGTTCTATTAATGAAATATGGATGCAGTGATTTCATTGCAAGTAATAGTGAAACTTGTTCTCATCGTTGAGGAAATCTCTGAGTGCCAATTTAGAAATTATAAGTTCACTACAAACACTGGAACTCACTTCTCCATAATGAACTGTATCTGTGAAACAAAGCTTTTTATTCACCAAATACTCATTTCACTTAGTTGCCTTGCTATCTTTGATTGCATTTGTGAATGAGTAGGCTAGTTTAAAGTAGTTTAATTATATTACTTACATAATAATATTTATAACAATGTTCGATTGATCAATTGAAATGAGTTGACCTGACACACTGCCATGACCACTAGCTTTTACACAGGTAGGATTTCCATGCCTTTTAACTTTTCTTTTATTCCACCCCATGTATCTGATTTGATACAAAAGACATAATTAATGTGATAATATAAAGCAGGTCTGCTGTTAACTGAGTGTAACAACACCACAAATACTTCTGCAAGTTGGTAAATCAAAACATGGTTGGCACTTAATTAGGTTCTCACGGAAATGCTTGCCGACATAAATGTGACAGTTCAATGACATTTTTCACGTTTGAATACAAGAGGGCATATTGCATTTATGATGATGACACTGAAACCAAATAAAAAGATAGAACTAAAATACAAATTTCACTTGACAAAAATTGGTATTTATTTATTAAAGTGTTGCCACCAGTAGGCATTAGTGACATTTTCATTGACTGAAATTTCGTCAAATATTGTTATTTATAGTGTACGAGAATGTTGTTTGGAAAGAAAATTTAACAAAATATATGATTTCTTATTAAAAGTTGAGAATTTAATGATGATGATTCAAATTTCCGGGTATTAACCACAGTTTTTGATGATAAAACAAGCGATGCATCAAGGTTTCATTTATCAATTTTGATCGAGATTTTTTTCGTGTTCAACAAATAGGGGCCAATTTTTGGGGGGTATTTTCTAATTTAAAAAAATGGGATCCACCCCTGACCCTGTGTTATAAGCGGGTTCGTGAGTTATCCGGGCACGAGTTATCGAGGGAGTGGTGTATGTAGAATTTCATGCTAGCCAGTAGTAACTAGATTTTGTATTTCTAAATATGTATGGCCAAAAAACCAAAAACTGTAAAATAAAAAAGTATATGTACATACAAATTTCAAAACTACTCTTATGGCATAAAAATAAATAATCCTAAACTTTTTTTTTTCAAAAACAATCTGCATCCAAACTGTTAAAAAATATGTAAAAAAAACGTTGAAAACGGCCTAAAACTCAAATAAGTTCATTTACATATAAATAAGCCTACTCAATTTCATTTGTCTACTGTAAGTGGTGTTGGCTTCATTTTGCTATCAGGTTTCTGTCAAAACAGTCCAAAGTCCAAAAAGTTCATAAATGTGTACAATAATAATAATAATAACAATAATTAATAATGATAAATATACTGCTGCAATGGCCTCAAAATCTAATCAGGTCATCCACATATGAACACAAATATGCCTAAAAAATTTGATTTGTCTACCTCAAGTGGTTTTTTGCTTGATTGTGATAAAAGGTCTTTGTCCAAAAAAGTCAGTCTGAAAAAGTTCAAATATGCATAAACAAGAGTCACCTGAAGGGACTGATGCTCTACTGGCCAAAAAGAATCTATACTAAAATTTTAAGTTAAGTCCATTTCTTCTTTTTAACTTTTGGGTACTGAAACAATCTCTGATATTCATGAGAAAATGATTACCAAATTTAGTAACAATACAATTTTGTTTGAGTTAACATGTTAATAAGAATCCTGTAATTGCAGTACACAATTCTTTTCATTAAATCTGGAGGTGATTCACGCAACTGCACATACTGGATAAACCCCTGGGCAATGTCTAGATACAACTAAATGTTAAGTTATTCAAGTGGTTTCATTCAGTTTATTCTTCAAATACACCCACAACTGAGTTAAATTATAAAAATCCATTCATACTTGTTTTTTTATTTACCTTGCTTCTAAGCCAGTACAGCTAAAAACCTAAGCCAAGGCCTCTGACCTTAACCGAGTTCCTCGAAGGGACTGACGCTCTACTGTCCAAAAAGAATTTCCAGAAATTAAAGATAAGACCATTTCTTCTTTTTAACTGCAGGGTGTTGAAACCATCTCTGATATTCCTGGGTGACAAGATTTAGCTGCTGCAGCAACAATACTGGATGTAAGATCGACACCATTTTCATTTAGGACAAACTAGAAATCATTAGAAGACTTTTGGTGAAAACTCTGTGTCAATATGACCATCAATTCTGGAGGAGTAGCAATAACAACTTTCAAGATGGCCATAATGGATGTCAGATAAGCATCATTTTCATTTAGGACCAACCAGACATCATAAGAAGTCTTGCAGTGAAAACCCCATGTTGATATGACCAACAATTCTGATGGAGTAGCGTAAACAAGATTTTCAAGATGACAGTTGTGGTGGCCATATTGGATGTCCAGGTGGCATTCAGGACCAACTAGACATCATAAAAAGTTTTCTGGTAAAAAAAAACACATGCTGATATGACTTTCCATTCAGAAGGAATAGCAATAACAAGATTTTCAAGACAGCCTCTGTGGTGGCCTTATTAATGTCAGATTGGTACCATTTTCATTTAGGACCAACTAGATATCTGTTGAAAACCCCATGTTGATATGACTCTCCATTCAAGAGAAGTTATATGATTTTCAAGATGGCTACTGTTGTAACCATATTGGATGTCTCAGCAGCAGCATTTTCATTTAGGACCAACTAGACCTTGAGATAAATGTGTGTTTAAAGTTTCATGGCAATCCTCAAAGTAGTTTAGGAGTAGTGATAATAAACCTGTGCTAATAGCCAGATGGATGCAAGATGTTGGACTACAGACAACGAACAATTTGACATCGGAGATATGTTACGATGGACGTGTTGTCAGAGGAGACCATGATACAATGTTCCTTATTATGTTGACGCACCCTAAAATACTTCTGGTAAAAGAATCTTAATCCGAACAAAGGTTGAAGCAAATTGACTTTGAACTGTGCAAAGACTGAATCAAATGCAGTGCTAATACTGTTGATGATCCGATAACGATTTGGCATTATGGGTCTATTAAATGAATGATACAATAAAATGCGCGCTTTCTCGACCGTTAGGCTAGCGTAACGTAAAACCGTGTGGAAAAAAGTATTTTTGTGGGGTCAAGGTAGAGCCATTTATAATTTTTTTCAAATTTTTAGTTCTTTTTGTAAATGTATTTAGGTTCAGTTTTTGGGGGCTTTTTTGTTTCTAAGGTCAAAATGAAATTTTAGAGTTTTCGAGATTTTTTAGGTCCGCTGCGGACCCTAACTTAAATATTTTTTGTGGAAATTGTTTTTCCTTCTTAAATTCCCCGTGAACATGACCTTGACTTTTTGACCATTATGTTATAACATGATTTAATATGAAAAATCATTAGTCAATAAATTTAAAGAAACAATATCCTGGAAGATAAAAATTGCTTGTTTGGATAGACAGAAAATAGAAATTTATAGGACAGCACCCATGTAAGTTAAGGTTTACTGATCAGACTATGTTTTTGTTTATGCTCAGAGTATATTGAATAGGTGTCTTTGTCTTCCTAGTCTCAAATGCAAGCCATCAACAAAGTTATATAAGTAGGTTATAAAGAACTCAAGATTTTGTGCAGAAAACATTTTTATCTTAGTGTCACCATGACCATGACCTTTTGACCCCAAAATCAATCGACATCTTTCTGATCTCACATGCAAGTCATGTACAAAGTTTGGTCAAGGTATCTGGTATAGAAGTCTTTGTGTGAAAGTTTTCCTTCTTCTAGTCCATGTGACATTGACTTTTGACCTTTTTGAGCCCCAAATCAACAGGTTTCTTCCTCGCCCCAAATCCAAGCTACTTAAAACTTTTGATAATGGCAGATGGTGGAGAACTTGAGCTATCTGTGGAAACTGAAATAGGGAACAGACAGACTTGACATCATAACAGAAGTGTATTTCTCATTAACATATTATTGATTATATCAAAACAATGTGAAAAAGCAGAAACATGAACATTAGATCAAAAGTGTAACACAATACACTAACATAGTGTACAAATAAATGTAGTAAAGGTTTCATAGTTTTGCACTAGATTATCAACAAATGTATGCTTTATACCTCGTGTAAGCATACATGTAAGTATGAAATAAGAACAAGATCGGAATCTGTATTTTATTTTATTAACACTTCATGAAAATGAAAATGTTACAAAATTTCTATATTGATTGATGGATGATCTGATAATTCCTACATCATTCATGCAATTTCTATGTCCACTCAATTTTAGGAGAAGTAATAATAGTGAAACTTGACAGCCATGTTGGATGTCAGATTGGCACCATTTTTATTTAGTGCCAAGAAGACATCACAAATCTTTTACTGTAAAAAAATATGCAGATAAGATAAATAATGATAACAAGATTTTCAAGACAGCCATATTGCATGTCCAAGAGGCATCATTTTCATTTAGAACAAACTAGACATTATAAGAAGTCTTTGTGAAAACTCCATGTCAATATGACCATCTGTTCAGAAGGAACAGTAATAACAAGCTTTTTTCATGATGACCATATTAGATGTCAGATGGGTACTATTTTCATTTAGGACCACTACCAGTAGATCTAGAAAGCACATAACTCCTCTGTTCTGAAAATAGTGCAAGTAAACTTATTTTTCAACATGCAAATCTTCTTATTATGAGCATAATATGTACTAAGTTTCACAGAAATCAACTAAAAGCTACAATAGTACCTGCATTCACAAAATTCTGTCATATATTGCATCCAGCTTTAAGTCAACAAGAGTCCCTCGAAGGGACTAATGCTCTACTGGACGCAAAGAATCTCCAGGAATTCAAGATAAGACCATTTCTTCCTTTTAATTGCTGAGTGTTGAAACCATCTCTGATATTCTTTAGCGATAACAAGATTTTCAAATTAGATGCTGTGGTGGACATAATGGATTTCAGATCGGAACCATTTTCATTTAGGACAAAGTAGACATGATTAGAAGTCTTTTGGTGAAAACCCAATGTCATAATGATCATCCATTCAGGGGGAGTAGTGACAAGAAGATTTTCAAGGCAGCTGTTGTGGCAGTTATATTGAATGTACAACTGGCAATATTTTCATTTAGGACCAACTAGGTATCATAAGAAGTATACTGGTGAAAACCCCATGTTGATATAGTCATCCATTTGCGAGGAGTAGAGACAACAATATTTTCAAGATAGCCACCATGGTTGCCATAATGAGTGTTCGTCATTTTCATTTAGGACCAACCAGACACCATAAAAACTCTTCTCATGAAAACCCCATGTCAAAATGACTATCCATTTAAGAGTAGCGAAAACAAGATTTTCAAGATGGCCACATATTTGGATGTCAGATCAGCACCAATTAGGCTCAACAAAACATTATAAAAAGTCTTTTAGTGAAAACCCCATGCTGATATGACTATTCATTCAGAAGAAGCAGTGATAACAAGATTTTCAAGCTGGCCATTGTGGCAGCCATAACAGACATAAGATCAGCACCATTTTCAATTAGAACTGACTAGACATCATAAGAAGTCTTCTGGTTAAAATACCATGTCAATATAACTTCCATTCAGGAGAAGTAGTGATAACAAGATTTTCATGACAGCTGCTGTGGTGACCATATTGTATGTCAGATTGCCAGCAAGTAGTTTAGGAGGAGTAGTAATAACAAACTTTTGCTAACGGACGGACTGATGACAGATGAAAGACCATCCCATAAGCTTGTCAATACATGTGTCTTTAGACAATGAAAATAATATGTACCAAGCTTCACAGTGATCCATAAACAACTGCAAGATTCAGAAAGATTCTGTCTAACACTAATAAAAATTGTGAGAGCAACATGATTTATTGATATGTGCATCTTTAAATGATGAACATAACATGTACAGAGTTTCATGGCACTCCACTGAAAACTGTGGGACTAGTTGTGTTCACAAGATTCTGTCACACATTACATCAGGCTCCAAGTCTAAAAGTGCAGTAACTATTAGCAAAACTCGCAGGAGCATAATGATTTGTTAATATGTACATCTCCAAATGATGATCATAATATTTCCTGGCAATCCACTAAAGTCTGTGAGACAAGATGCTTTCAGAAGATTCTGTCATACACTGCATTCAGCTACAAGTCACAAAGGTCAATAACTCTTAAAAGAAGAGTCCCTCGATGGGACTGATGCTCAACTGGCCGAAAAGAATTTTCAGCAATTCAAGATATTCAATGAATGTGTGCAAAGTTTCATGGCAATCCTCCAATTAGTTTAGGAGGAGAAGATATAACAAACTTGTGCTAAAATACATATGGATGACAGATGATGGACAACAGGCAATTCCATAAGCTCTTCTGGTCCTTGAGCAGATGAGCTAAAAATTGTGCGAACAGAGCAATCAGGTGATGACGATATTATTTACCAAGTTGTATGGCATTCAATGAATATTTGCAGTACTAGTTGCTAGTTGAGCTAACAAGATTGTGTCATATATTGCATTAAGGTACAAGATACAAAGGGCAATAACTCTAACAAAAATTGCAGGAGCAAAGTGATTTCTTGATATGCACTTTTTCAGGTGATAACTATAATATTTACCAAGTTTCATGGCAATCCATCAAAAACTTCGGGACTGGTTGTGCTAACAAGATTGTGGGCCGGATGGAAGAACACAAGAATGTAAACATAGTGAACAAGGAGTGCAAAAGGGTGTCAAATTCAGTCTTAATCATACTTCAAGCAAGTTAGGCATATTCTACATGGTTTTTTTACATGAGAAAACCTTGTCACATATGTACTGGAATGAGAACTGACCTCAATCTTTCGCTTGATATCCATCAGATTCAATTTCTTCAGAGAATCTACTTCCGTTTCAACCAGTTCTGTCATTTTCTTAGACAGTTCAAGACATAATTCTTCTTCATTATGTTTGGCTACTCCATCAAGGCCTTTCATTCTCATCTGACTTGCATTTTTTCTAAAAAGGAAACAGAAATTCTTGTACCATGCTCATACCTTTTAAATGTGTCTGACCCTACCTGTTCACAAGGCTCACCACCTTTTCATTTTTCTTTTTGTAAGACAAACAATGGAGAAAACAAAAACCAATTGTTATATCAGCCTCAACAGCCACAATGTTCTAGGTTAATTCGAATGTCAAAGGATAAAATGAAAATGAGTGTAACAGAGCTCAACATGTGAGTGCTTTGGGATTTAAAAAAACTAAAGGAATGGTGAGGAATTTGTTCAGATTAAATATACCCCGCCTCTCCTGGACCCCACCCCTACCCCATGATGGAGATGAGCCTATAGTAAAAAAAAAGAGCATAACTCTTGTGAAAATAGTACGAGGAGAATGAATGCTCAACATACATATCTTCTGATGATGACCATAATATATACCAGTGTTCCATCCAGAAACTTCTTACGGGGGGGGTAAGGACACTTCTTACCGTAATGGTGAGCGGGTAGTGGCTGTAGTGAAGGGGGCAAATGATGAAGATGCTCAATACAAAGTGGAAGCTATTTCTATTATCACATGCATTAATTCATCTGCTGTTTATAAAATACTGAAAAATAATTTGAAAGTCAGAAAGGCTTCTGCAAGATGGGTCTTGCATTTGTTGATGGCTGATCAAAAACAGACTCGGGTTGAAATCGCCAAACAGCTATTCAATAAATATGAAAAGAGTGACCAGAGATGTTTGAATGAGCATCACATGTGATTAAACATTGATTTACTTTTTTGAACCTGACTTAAGAGAATCTAATAAAGACTGGATCGGATAAAACGAGCTGAGACCACAAATCGCTTGATGTAGTCAGACTCTCAAGAGAGTTTTATGCTCATTATTTTTCTATACAAAAGACCCAATCATTGAGGTAACTGTGCCTAACTCTGCTCGTGTCAGTGAACATTTATGTACCTCCAAAATGTTGCAAAAAGTTGTGGAGCATTATCAAACAATCTGTACTTGTCCATGACAACACACCAATGCATAAATCCAATGTCTTGACAGACTTTCTGAAGGAGCACAACATCCAAACTTTGCCACATCCTCCAGACAGCCCCAATTTAGCTCCAAGTGATTTTTGGCTGAATCCAGTTATCAAACATTCACTGAGGGGCTGGTGATCTGAAAGCTGCCATGCGGATGAAGCTAAGTTTTCCAATACGGTAGTATCAGAAATTTTCGTGGGGCACCAATTTTCGTGGTTTTCGTTGTTGCCCTTAACCACGAATTTAAATAACCAACGAAAAATTGACCACGTATGATGATGACACCCCCCACCCCACCCCTGCTCAATTTCTTACTGTGTGTCGTTCATAAAGATTAAGGAACCTACTAGTATTTCATAAATCAACGTCAATACTGTAATTTGGTAATAAAATGTTAGCTTTTACACTTGTTTGTTTTATTTTAACCCTTTGCAAAAAGAATTATAAAGCATTTTATATTGTTTCAATGCACACGTGTCAGTAAGGTATCCGATGGGTGTCATTTCCACTCACTGCCTTAAATTCATATGTGAGATAAGTAAAGATAGAGAGAAACGAACAAAGCATAAGGTATTGAAACACTAGTAATGCTGAAAATGAAAGAAAGATTAATAAAAAATACTAGTATATGAAAATTAAATTTAATACTTATTCAAATCAATCCTTCACTCGAGTACAACTGTTGTTGAAAAATTTAAATCGTCCTGAAACCACATTTCATTTTATCCATGCATTTTTCATCCAAAAGAACAATAAACCTGTAAAATACTAGAACTATTGCTTGAAGCACTATTATTAATGAAACACTATGTTTATACACTAATTACAGAAGAGTATTAAAGCTCACTCTTCACTGATTTTCGGACAAAGCCACTGTATCAACATTGTATCAATCAAGTCTCAAGGTACACACAAATGCTTGTCAGGTAAAAAATCCCCAAATTGCAGAATTAAACAAGTCCAGCTTTCTCCAAACTACTGGTAATTAGGTCCCATCTTTCACTCATTGTCGTGTGAGCAGCAATTATCCATTCTGCCCAAATTGGCTTGATTACTGAGGTTGCAATCAGTGATCGTCACCAGTAGCATGTTCCTTTTTTTCATGATGGCCTCCATGACCTGTTTAGCATACCAGTTGTCGAAGTGTGATTTTAATTCTTCTTTGTACTCTTTATTTATTTATAGTCTAGTGATTGAACTTGGTCTGTACATGAGGCAGGCACAAACAAACACGTGATTCCACTGTCTTTCAATTTAGTTAGCATCTTCTCACATTGATGAGCTCACATGAAATATTGCCACAGTCTGCTGATTGCATTGAGCAAGAGGCAGCCGGTCACGTATTTTGTTCCCTTTATGGACAGTGGTTTAAGTAAGAGATCATACAGGTGTACTTTAATAACCAACTGACTTAGTGTTGTTGGCTGCATCGGCTTCCTCTGATGTTGAGCACTCAGACGAAAACACGGTGTAAGTGATTGATTTTGACATGTGTTATATTTTTGATCATAGAGGTGCTAGTATTGTTTTAGTGTTGTTGGCTGCATTGGTATCCACTGATGTTATTCACTTGGACAAAAACATGGTGTAATTTGTCAGGTCTTTGATTTGTGCTCATTCATGTGGAAGTATTGTTATAAACATTCAAGTGACTGTCGTTTGCATTGGCATAGTTTTATTCTCTTTTATTCTTTATTTTGTCTATTTGTTGAGGTTAAACCACGAAATTAAACAGTAATATGACTTTGACAGACAAAACCACGAAAATATCTTTTTTTTAACAAAACCACGTAAATAAATGATACTACAGTATATGAACATACGAAAAAATGAAAACAAAATGGCATTTAATAATTGGATAATCAAACTGAGAAAGTGTTTAGAGGTGCATGGGGAGTACTTTAAGGGGATGCATTGATGTACTGTTCACTAATAAGGAACTTTGCTGTACAGTGCAATAATATTCTTTTAAAATAACCCTCATATGTACCAAGTTTCAAATCACTCCATAAACAAGAGTCCCTTGAAGAGACTGAAGCTGTCCTGTCCAAAAAGGACTTCCAGGAATTCAAGATAATACCATTTCTTCTTTTTAACTGCTGCGTGCTGAAACCATCTCTGATAAACTTGAGCAATAAGATTTTCAAATTAGCCACTGTGGCAGCCATATTGGACACAAGATCAGCACTCTTTTCATTTAGGACAAACTAGACACCATTAAAAGATTTTTGGTAAAAACCACATGTTTATATAACAATCCATTCAGGAACATTCATAAGATCTTCAATATGTTCATTGTGGCAGACATATTTGAGGTCAGATCGGCGCCATTTTCATTTAGGATCAACTAGACATCATAATAAGCCTTTTAGTGAAAACCCCATGTTGGTATGACTTTGCATTCGGGAGTAGCAACAACAAGATTTTCAAGATAGCTGTCATGGCGGCCATACTGAAAGTCAGATCGGCACCATTTTCATCTAGTACCAACTAGACATCACAAGAAGTCTTCTCGCAAAAAACCAATATTGATATGATTTTACATCTAGGAGAAGTAGCAATATGATTTTCAAGATGGCCACTGTGGAAGTCAGATGACGAACAACAGACAACAGGCCATCCCATAAGCTCTTCTGGTCTATGACCAGTAGAGCTAAAAATCGCAAGACAAGTTGCATTTACAAGATTCTGTCTTACACTGCATTCAGCTGCAGGACATAAAGGGCAATAACTCTGACAAAAGTTGTGGGAGCAAAGTGTTTTGGTAATATGTGCATCATCAGGTAATGACCATAATATTTACCAACTTTCATGGCAACCCATCAAAAAGTGCAGGATTAGTTGCACTAAGGAGATTCTGTCAAACTAATATTTACCAATATTCATGGCAATCCATCAGAAATTGCGAATCTAGTTGCGCTAAATAGAGAGTGTCATGCTACAAGACAAAAAGGGCAAAAAGTCTAGCAAGAGTCTCTTGAAGTGTCTCTCAATCTACTAGCCAAAAAGAATTTAAAGGAATCCAATACAAGACCATTTCTTCTTTTTAACTGTTGAGTGTTGAAACCATCTCTGATATTCATAAGCGATAACAAGATTTTCGGCTATATTGGATGTGAAATTGTCACCATTTTCATTTAGGACCAGCTAGACATCATTAGAAGTCTTTTGGTGAAAACCCCACATCAACAATTTAAGAGGAGAAGCAACGAAAAGAGTTTCAGATAGTTGTAGTGGCAGCCATACTGGATGTAAGATGCATAATTTTCAGGAGTAGTAATAACAAGATTTTCAAGATGGATGCCATGCTGGCCATATTAGCAGTCAGATTGGCACCATTTCCACTTAAGACCAACAAGACATCATGAAAAAATCTTCTGCCGAAAACCCTATGTCGATATGTCTTTCTATTCAGCAGTAGTAGCCATAATAAGATTTTTACTATGGCTGCCATGGCAGCGATATTGGATATCATATCAGCACCATTTGCATTTAGGATCAAATAGTCATCATAAGAAGTCTTTTTATGAAAACCCCATACTGATATGACCATCCATTCAGCCAGAGTAGCGATAACAAGGTTTTCAAGATGGCCAATGTCACAGCTATACTGGATGTCCAAACAGCACCATTTTCATTTAGAACCGACTAAACCTTAGAACGAATGTGTGTGTAAAGTTTCATGTTGATCTTCCAAGTAGTTGAGAAGGAATAGCGATAACATGCTAATGGACAGATGGACAACATAAGCTCTTCTGGGAGCAAAGTGATTTGTCGATATGTGCATCTTCAGGTAATGATCATAATATTTAGTTTCATGGCAATCCATAAACAAGTTCCTCGATGTGACTGAAAAGAATTTCCAGGAATTCAAGATAAGACCATTTCTTCCATTTAACTGAGGAGTGTTGAAACCATCTCAGCAATACGCGGTAACAAGGTTTTCAAATTAGCTGCTGTGATGGACATATTGGATGTCAGATTGGCACCATTTCCATTTAGGACCAACTAGGCATCATAACAAGACTTTTGGTGAAAACACAATATCAATATGACTAGCAATCTAGGAGAAACAACAATAACAGGATTTTCAAAATAGCCTTTGTGGGAGTCATATTGGAAGTCAGACCTGCACCATTTTCATTTATGCCCAACTAGACATCATAAGAAGTCTTTCAATGAAAACCCCATGCTGATATGACCATTCATTCAGGAGTAGTGATAAGATTTTCAAGATGGCTGTTGTGGTGGCCGTACTGGACATCAGATCAGCACCATTTTTATTTAGGACCAACTAGACATCATAAGAAGTCTTTTAGTGAAAACCCCATGTTGATATGACCATCCACTCAGGAGAAGTAATTAGAACAAGATTTTCAGGATGGCCAATGTGGCATCCATATCTGATGTCCAAGAAACACCATTTTCATTTAGGATCAACTTGACCATGGGATGAATGTGTGTGCAAAGTTTCATGGCAATGCTCAAAATAGTTTAGGAGGAGTAGCGATAACAAACTCGTACTAACGACAGATGGACAACAGATCTCACATAAGCTCTCCTGGTCTAAAGAGCTAGAAACTGCAGGACTAGTTGCACTAACGAGATTGTAACTGACTGAAGGCTGTACAAATGGATGGATTGACACAAGGATTACTACATCACTGTGCCTCTATGGAGGCAGGAGTATACAAATAAAATCTGTACTGTATTGAGGATGAAGGCAAATGATCTTATCAGAACATCCCTGTTTACAAGTTGAAACTTGGCAAAGTGATCACCTGTTCAGGAAATTTCCTCAAATGTATTTATTTTTTGACTGTAATCTATTTTAAAATTATTATTGGCTATTTCAATATATTAGGAACTTCCACTTAAGTTTTTACACATCACCCTATGTCAGTCCCTGATGGTATTAGCATAAATTCTGCCTAGTTTTAAACATAGCATGGTGTTTAGACAATATGGTGATATATACTGCTGGGGCATCTCATCACATTCAGTACATACATATGCCTAATATGGTGAATATTTGAGTACAAATTCCTGAATTAAATGTTCATCAAAAAGTATTAATTTCTTAATTTTCTAATATTTTTTCAGCACAAATATATGTTAGGCAGGATAAAATCTCTAACAGATCGCCTGACTCTTTAGTTCAGTGATCCCCTTCTAAGGAGGCACCCACTCAAGAAGGGTCATCCTGCAATGAGAGGACACCTTGTCAACTCAATAGAGGAAATCTCTTTTCATAACCTGAAGAAAGCTGCAATATACAACACCTGCAAAATACTGATCTGCTGGTGGTTGATTATGCCAGGTTTAATCCAATTTGGGTTGGGGGGGTTCTGCATTTGTCCCAAAAGCATAAATCACTGTACCATAGGCACATTTGGAATTTTAGTAAAAATACATAATTGAAAGCAATTGTGTGTGTGTTCAGTATACTTTAAGAAACCAAAACTGTACATAGTATATTTTGATACTAATTTACTCAGACATAAATAATAACTATAGAAAGTTGTGAAGTTTACCATAGTGATTGCTATTATGCATGCTAAAAACTGCTAAAGAATAATTTATGAGTAGCTTTCATTACCCCCGCTCATGAAATTGTTTGCGCCATGGTTCTAGACACATGCGAACTTCTATGGGTATTTCCCTGCGGCTTATGATCTCAATCCATTTTCGGAAAAGTGACATGTGCTGATTGGTGGTATCTGGGCCTGCTGGACTCTGGAGCAGTTGCAGGAGATGTTGTCGCTCTGCAGAAGTGGGACTTGCTGGCTCTCCAGATGCAGACATCTTCACTACCTGCCTCACCTCTTCTTCTGAATTAGTATCTGAAAATACCAAATACATGTACCTGGCTATATACAAGGAAAACATTTTTTCATTTACCTTGAATCAATATTGTAAGCCTTTAGGAACCGACCATTTAATTTTCAGGGGGGTGGGGGAGGCATGGGATTTTTTAAAAAATATCTGGACCCCAAATGGCTTGAAAGAAATATTCTGGCCCTGATTTGTAGAAAAAAAGACTAATTACATTCATTAGTTGAAAAAATTAATTATCTTATGGTAAAAAAAGCACTCCTGGTTCAAAAGAAAATCACACCCCTCCCCACCCACACAAAAATTAAATGGCCAGTCCCTCAGGATAGCTGGTTTTTTTAGTGAATGATATTGTAACCAAATTGGAAAATTGATGTGCACATTTGTACCAGAACTCTCTGAAGCCCAGATGGAAACACTGGGCATACAGTGGTGAACAGAGCTTTACTGGTGGACACAAAAGCATTACATCTCCGGAAAAATCAAATTTGATAAGAGATACATGTATCATTTATATCCCACACTTTAGCAGGGGATTCTGTGATACCCTCCATCTGTCTGTCAATGGGACTGTATGTCCATCTGTCCAGGGCCTTCGTAAGGGGCAGGTGATACGGGCGACCGCCCAGAGTGCCAAGCCTTGGGAGCGCCATTTCGCGGAGTTTGCTGTATTTTTTCGGGGGGGGGGGGGGCGCTGAAGGCAACACAAACTTGTCCAGCACAAACCTGTGACAGCCCTGCATCTGTCTGCTACTACATACTACATCTCCTAAAACAACTGGTGGAAATTCATGAAACTTTGCAGGGGTAGATATTTTTTTGAAATTCTTGGTTGTCCCTGGGCAACAAGCTTTGCAAAACTGGTTGCCCAGTAAATTACTGCAATTGCCCCAGATTGCTACAATCAATATTATTCAACAACTTTTGCCATATATATAAACAGCATACAATATTTGTAACTCACCATCAGTCCTGCTTATGGAAAGTGTCACACATGTTTACACCCTTTTTAATTCTGTTTGAGATCAGTAAATAAAAGATAATCAAACAAATTCCTTTTTCTGATGGTGTTTTGTAGTCTGATAAATCAACCCCCAAACATATAAAGGAACTGATGGGTAACCAGACTTGGTGTCTTGTTGTCCATCAGCTTTCTTGCAGTTGGCCACCCATCACCAGAAATGTTTCTCTCTTTTATGTTTACCAAGTTTACATCATTACAGTTCACATTATCATTAATCTGATACTATCATTTATATACTGAACTGTAAGGTAAATGTAAACTTTCCACGTGGGATTTTTGTTTAGTCATTACCCTACAAGCCAATATAGTATGCAACAACAATTGCAACTGGTTTGATTCTTCATACTTGCCATATTCCTTTAGCTAAACAAGTGTCACATGCTCTACAGCAAGTGCCCATGTGTTCCACTGGTCAATGGAAAGCGTGCTACTGGGTCACATGCATTCAGTGAGTCAGGTCAAAGATGAAAGATACCACTACCATATGTTGGTGTGTTGACAAAAGATGAGCATTCACTGGTCTTGTTTCTTCTTCACCCAAGGAGCTAGTAGTATGGATTCTTACCAATAGAAATCACCTAACACTCAACTAGGGAATTATATGGAGATAATTCAGGCACCCTACAAAAGCTAACCAGAGGGACAATTTAACGGTCAAATGTTTATTACTGGAAAAAAAGATAAAATTCCAATATAATTTTTAACATGATTATTTTCTAATATTTTTTTACTTGCACTACGGGGTTTTAACATTGGGAAAAATGGTTGCCCTGCATTCATTTTTGGTCGTCCCAGGCTCTGGGCAATGTTTTTTTTTTTCTACCCCTGCTTTGTAATTATGTTGCCCTTGGAATAACCCCTTATGAAAATCACATTCTGACTTACAAGTGATATATGTTTGACTTAGAGAGAACCTATTGGTCACTTATACATTAATTCAGTGTTGATCCCAAGGGCATGGAACAACAGTGTCCCCACTCTCCAAATTTGGGGGTCATACATTTTAAATGGACAAAGGAAAATTGTAGTACATAATGCATTGGTAGTGCGAAAAAAATTGATAATCTTTTTTGCTTCAACAGTTTTGCCAACTTAACTTTGTCGTCTGCACTGTACTTAGTGTTGCCACCCGTTATGTATTTTAAGAAATCGTTCCATATTGAATGGTAAAATGTAGTGTTGTATATAATATGGCAATTTATTAAGGGCTCATATAAGTATTCAGTATTTTGGAGCTCCTCAGGTGGCAAGGGTACCACAAACCTTGAACTGGACTATCATATTTTCCCCTGACACTTACATTTTTGCAATAAACTTTTTATCATGTGCTCAAGTAATTCTTGAAAACATTAACATGTTTTAATATCTGATTAGCCTGAAATGAGCTGTACCATGGAATTATCTGTTCCAGATCTTGCTCTCATTTAACTTTAGTGTTCACTCATTACTACCAGCATTTATTATAATAAATACCCATGTTTTCTTAATTAGTTTTCTTTTCACATTAATAAATCATTCAATAAATGACAATTTGTGCATTTGCATACATTTAGTCTCTTTTGCCATTAATTCAACCTCAAAATAAACTAAATCTCCCATGCCGTAGGAGTGACTTTAACCTCGAATATACGTTACACAAGCGGCCGTCAATGATATTACATTGCAACTCGGCTGAGTACCACAAACCTAAAATGTTTTAATTGCCAGATACATTGTTTTAAAATGGATATTCATTGCCATCTTACAGTTTTTATCACCTTTAGTGACTTTGGTCATTGCTGGCGTCAACACAGACGTGGATGGACATCCACTAACAAAAAATTGTAGCCATATTTTCCAATTTTTTCTGATGAAAAAGTGTGCCCTGGGAGGCGCACAGTGTCAAGATTTGGAGGACGAAGGACAAAAAAGTTCAGGAGACCCGCAATCTCACAATCAACGTGCAACACTGTTAATTTTAATTTGCATATGTAACGAAGTAAGTAAAATGTCAGTGTGTGGAAGTACAAGTACATTATAAGTGAGAAAAAAAAATTAATCCTTGCTTCACCTACATGTTACTTATAAATGACATACAAGTCATTTATAGGTGGTATAAGCCTTGACCAGTTGAATACAAGTGAACTTAATGTTCATGGATAGTCATTTTTTGCTTTACAGTTTACTATAAAATACAGTCTCAAGTCCAAGGTTTACTTCAAAATATAATAAGTCCAACAAAAGGTACTAGTACGAAATTTTTTTTTCCTCAAAAATTCTTACCTTCCATAGAAAATATGCAAAACAATTTAAATGTTCCCTAAATTTTTAGGTGAGAGATGTATTCTCATGCTGGCTGACTAGCAACAAAAGAAACCAAAATGTCTAAAATATTCAGTCTTCAAAAAAGAGATAAATGCCTCTTTCTGCACAATACTCCTGGGTAATAATAGCATTTTCTCCGATTATGTAACTTGTTAAGGCATGGTTTTTGCTTTGGAATGTTGTGTGCACCATGAAGTGTACATTTTCAAAACAGACTATGGTAGTCTACCTTTTTGCAGAGAGTTATGGTGCATGATTTGAAATTGGATGTATCACTGGCAGAAGACGTATTTCTTCTTAAGGATATATTTCAACATACCTCAAATGGCACGACTAAATTACCATGCAATAAGACATCTACATATGTGACATGCTTGAAGACATGGTCTCAAATGGCAGATGCACACACTAGATCTGTATGGTGCAGGAGTCTTATTGGTCACTCAAACCTGATGCCAATGTCATCCAGCTATAAAGCAGGGTGAGAGCAAATTTCTTGGATCTGCTAATCCCTTGTGACAAATGCAATATAGAAACCACTCATTCAATCACCAACTTTACTCATTCCATGATACAACAACACTATTTAATAAATGATATTGGTTTTCATCTTGTCTTTGTTTATTATACTTTGCAATAGGCAGTGATTTGGGAAGAAAAAAAGTAAATTAAACTAAAAAAAAATGCAAACTTTGACATCTGGCTTTCTCTGTTTCCTGCTTACTCTGATATACTGAACCATGGTACCAATGGGGTATGCAGACTGGATTTGATTAATGTGACTGTAATAACTGTAATTACCAAATTGTACAAATTATAACAAAATTAAAATAAAAATTTCAGAAATTTCAACCTTCATTAACTAACAAATTTACATGAAACCAATGTATGTCAATATGGGTTGAAAGAAAATAACATGATGCTTAGTATTATATCTTTATTTCCTTTTTATATTATTATTAATTGACAAAATTAAATACACAATTACCATAAAGTGAAAAAATATAGATCAGTTAATGTAAACACTAAATGTTTCACTGGTATTTTGTTATTTTACCCCCACCCCAACACATACTTGTTGATCAAATTTTGTATCATTCTTGCTATACTGTGGTTCCGTATACAGCACATTCAGCAGTTTTGACTGGCATTTTGTTTATCACACACACACACATATTAATTGAATTTTCAATCATTGTTGCTATACCACAGTTTGGTATATAATGTGATCGGTAGTTTTGAGCATTTTATCACCCAGACCCCACACACATATTCATCAAATTTTCATACCCTCTCACTATATTGCAGCTTGACGCAGTTAGAGAACCCCAACTACCTTGTTATAATGCTGAGAGCTGTATTTTGATTGTGACATTTTTTGCAAGACAAAGAATGACAATGATCACTATGGGCACCAGAGATCATGAATTATTGCTGCATATTAGTATGAAAGTTAAGATTAATTAATGTAACCATACCCAGACACTTACTCTGTAGCTGCAGATGTTTGAGAAAACATACAGCATTACCGTATATACTTGTTTATAAGTCAAGTCCAACTACAAACAACACAGACCCTGATCTGCCATCACAGTATGCAACAGCAAAAGTGGGTCTGTGCAATTTGCAGTTGGACTAAATTTATAAGCGAGTATATATGGTAGCTATGTGTGCTGAGATTGCAAAGGGGTAAGATTGCTGTGGAAACTAAAGATGTTCAGTTTTATGAATTTTTACAAGCCTATTTTGCTTGTCACTGGTGTTAATTACCAGATACATACATAATAGTGTGTGCAGCAAGCTCTTATAATAACATGTATATCACTATAGAGTTTCCATAGCGACTGCTCTGAAAATGTTCGTCAAAGTTTGTCAAGTAATCAGAACATAGTTGTGCATTAGAAAAAAAACATAAAATCTCCAATAAATTAACACTTATTTTGATCTATACTCGTTTGCTGAGCAATAATGTGCAACAAGTTACAAAACAGTCAAATTGTTTGAACTTCACACAAAAAATTTTTTTTACATAGAAAAATGGACAATAATCAAAAAAGATACATATACGATGCAATGTCAGTCAATGACCTCGCAAGAACTCATTCATGGTTTGTGATCTGAACACGCAAATTCATCCTTTTGAACATAACTGAAATCAATAAATTAACAATTCATGTTTACACCCAATCCCCCAGCATATGTGTCAAAAGTGGGCACTGACAGGGTATATTTTAGTCTCTTAAATCTAAATGGGGACACAGTGACAATTTTTTAAGTCAAGCTCATGATCACAGAGTACAGACTCTAGGAGGGCTCTCAACCTTACCACATGATACAGTGATATTCTTAGCTAATGACAGCTTTACCTGTACCTATGCCAGCCGAATCTTCATATGTAGCTAAAAAATTCATTAATTCTTCTTCCATGTTCATACCAAACTGTAATGCGCACTTTGTTAAATATTGTCGGTTTTATACTTCTCTCACCTGCTGTATGGGTCTTTAAATTCCCATAGGAAGCGTGACATTTCGAAGAATTCTCTTACTTCTGGAAAATGAAGTGAATGTGTGTTAGCTGCTTTTCAGCAAACACAATCTTTGACGCTGTTCTTACACGACCTATGATTAACGCAATCGAGAAACTATTAACCAATCAAAATAGTTCTGACAAGCAGAATACAAGGAAAATTCTACTCCGCGCTAGTCTGGTTCGCTGCTTCGTATGCTCCCAACGTTGTACTCCGCTATAAATAGCATGATAGACAGGTTTGGTGTCAGAACGGGTCATAGAAGTAATCTGAGGAACTTTGTTACTCGGTATGATTTTTTTTCCTTCAGGCTATTGCTTGTTTTAACATTAAGCTTGCGTCAGCCACCTGTGGCTTCGTGGAGAACTCTGTTGTAAATCTTCTGTTTCGGAGGTGCGTAGTTTTGCATGTTGTTGAGCTCTTTAATTTCCGAGGGAAGTAAATCTTGCATGCGATCGGAACATCTCTAGGCCATTTTGTCAGGTAGTGAAATAACCGAGCGGTGTTCCGATCGTCTGGCATGTAGTACGCAATCCCATAATGTCCAAATAGAAGTGATCGGTTTTGAAAAACACTGGAACTTATGAAATTTGGGAAAATTCCAGTATTACGATATCTGGAATCGGACCGGATCAGAGTTATGGGAGCCTGATTTTGAGAAAGTTAATAACTTGAGAAATCAGGGGCGAATACAGGAATAACGTTTTGGGGAAGTAGGCAAGGAGTCTGGAATGTAACCCCCAGATGCTCCTGCATTTTTTTGTTTCCAGGGCATAATTTAAACCATCTAACTATAAAAAAAAAAATTTAAAAAAATCGAGTAAACGTACGTTCCGCTGGTTGTTTCGCACTCGTTTTTTTTTTACATTTTATTTCATTTTATTTTTTTTATTTTTTTGTTCTGTTTTATTTAGGAGAGAGAGAGGGGGGACTTAGACTACCCTAATCTATAGGGAAGTAACAATTGTATCATAATTTAATATACATATCATACGAAATAGTCTCGTCGCTTTCCCAAGACTTTTCGACCCACTAATGTTCTCGGTCCATAACAAAATTGGACTAATCAAAATCGGTCCATTATATACTTGGCCTATCGCTTGGTCGGCCCACGATGTATATAACAGGAAGGTGGTTTTAATGTCCTTTACATTCGTCGCACACGTCTATAATCCAAAATCTCTCTCTCTAATGTCCTTTGTCCACTCTGCACCATCGCCGCTAAGCAAGCGCCTCTGCTATCGGGCGATTTACTATCCAATTTTGGATATTATCCCTACGCCGACCAACTCGGAGGACAGGTCTGTGTTAAGAGTAACAAAATAGTTCGAAACATTTGGCACAATTACTTTGTTTATTTTCATGGTTTGCTAGGGTCAATCTAATACATGTCTTGATTATGATTTAAACTAAGTAAAATTCTTGGTAAAAAAATGTTTTAACATATTTTTACAAAATGTTAAATAGCTCATGCATATTGGAGCACTTCAGTTGTGAAATGTGAAATCTTCAGTTTCGAAGGTGCGTAGTTTTGCACGTTGTCAGGCACTTAAATTTCGGAGGTAATTAAATCTTTCATGCAGTTCACAATCCCATAATGCCTAAATATAAGTGATCGGTTTTGAAAAACACTGGAACTTATGTAGATCTATTCCTTTGTCAACGGTCATTTCATATTTTTAAAAAAAAATATGTATAGGTTTCTTGTGTTCAGTGCATTCGTATATGACATTTAGTATCCAGTTAATCCAGTTACAAGAGTAAAGACTAAGAGCTGACAAGAAAAATCAAACATGGGAGATTGATACTTTTTATTTCAGGAATCATCGGAAATAATATATTAATAAACAATATCATATGCATGAATAACAATATATCACATTATTACATAATGTCTAAGAACACATTATGAAAACTGTACTGGAGGTACAATTATATATTTTAACAACGTAACAGTTTAAACAGTCTACATTAGAGTAACTGAATCAGTCGTTGGAATGACCATAAATCTGACAACACTGCCTCAGTAGCTGTGAAGTAATGATCTCTCCGTTGGAGTAATCCGACCATTACTGCTGAAGTCGTTCGTTCTTTGGATTTAGTTCGTATGCGGCCATTCGGCCATGTACGAACACTTATGAAGTCGGTCCTCCAGGTCTTTATATCGGTTACGCTGATCTCTTGGTGTCTGCTCTTCACCCACCAGTCTCTGTTGGAGGTCTACAAGATTGGCTCTAGGAGTGGCACTAATACATAACATGTCAGATTGGCTTTGCCAGCGTCGGTACTGACAGACAACCTTAAGAAAGAAGCAAAAGAAAATGGTTAGAATATACAGTATATCAGTAATTGAGACGACATAAAAAAATGTAGGATAATGAGCTTTAAACATTTACATTAGAAATTGTAGCATTAATGTAATTAAATTATTAAAGTTGATAACCTACTCGTTATAACCTGTGAAGCAATTGTATTCTCATAATTGTTCTTAATGTTATCACCTTTACTAATATAATTAGTTCATTCGTATTAATTACCTTCAACATCATTGTTTGTTATGATGCTGTTTTGGAAAATATTCCAATTACGGGCATGCACACAGGGTTGGTCAACCAGTTGCTGTATATGTATCGTACTGGCTGCTGCAGTTCTGGAAAATGTGTCCTTGGCTCCAACTGATGAAAGGTACACGCATCAGCTGTATTCATATGAATATCATCAGATACAAGAAAATAATCTAGTCTATTTTGTTTCAAGGGAGATTTTTTGCTCCATGTATACATCTTTAAGTCTTGATTGGAATTTGGCCAGGGGTCAATTAATTCCAATTTGTTTTCAGGTCTTGAATTGCTGCTCTAGACTGTTGGTGTTTGTCATGTAAAATATTATAAGTATCCAAATCTAAGTCTAGAACAGTATTCCAGTCTCCACACATTATAATTGATGAGTTCTCAAAAACTAAAATCTCCTTTAACTTTCTAAAAAAGCTAGGATTATCATCATTATAACCATACAAGTTCACGAGGGTTATTCTACTGCCATTAATTGTAATATCTAAAATAATAAATCTCCCTTGACTGTCACATCTTTCTCTATGAATCGCAAATTCAAAATTATTTCTAAAGAATATTGAGACCCTAGCTCTATTACTAGAACAGTGGCTAAATATACATTTGTATCACCACTCAGCAGCCCAATATATTTAATCATTCTTTGTACTCTGGGTTTCTTGCAAACATACTGTAGATAACATTCTTTTATTTTATCCATTGTAAAATGTCCCTTCGTTTAAAGACTGAATCTTGCAAGCCTATAACATTCATAGATATACTTTTTATGTTATTATCCATGAAAAAAGCAGAAATTTTACATATACTGTTACGACTCTGTGGTCTAGAAAATTGTAACAGAAAGAAAGTGAAACCAACAAATCAAGTAAAAATCAACAAGCAATTTATTTCTAGATAATTAAAATGAAAAATCAAAAAGTCACTTACAGTAATGTGTATTAATATCCAAATAATCCAATAAGAATTAGTGTTCTAATCATAAGTCCTAAATATAGAATATTCCGAATTCACGGCTATATTCTTGAATGTTATGATGTGCCAATGGTCTTCAAAGTCCTGATGTACTAGTAGTCTTTAATCTGCTGATGTCAAAATGAAGTACTCCAAAATATATCTGAATAAGTTCACATAAATTCCAAAATCATCAATTAAAAATCCAAAATCCAAAAGTTTATGAGCACTGTTATAATCCAATGAATATTTTATATAATTCCTCTCTTAGAATTTGGAATGACTTTCCACAACTGTAATAGCTCTTTACAAGACTGATAGTAATGTCGAAACTGAAAAACTGTACACTAAACATGGTATATATAAAGATTGGTCACATGACAGAATGTTCTAGAATATGTGTCATCTTAATGGAATGGAATTTTACTTGTATGGACATGACTTTTTACACATAACTCTAAGAATTTTAAAGTTTTATCTGTAAACAAAATCAACCTTGACCTCAAAAATATTGTGTTTATCAAAACTATGCTTGAACTTAAATTTGAAGTAAACAACCTAATTCAAGGACACTAGTTAAACATGTTTTTTCCTAATAAACAACATTAAGATTTAAGCAAATATTAAAGTCAAAAAACATTTATAATTTCTTAAAATATCTATAATATTATATAAACATCATACATAACAATACATTTTCTTGTACCCAATATGTGAAGTAAGTATCACCTCGAATATATGATACGCATGGCTTTCACAATCACACACAATACAAATATCCGTCATAAAATTATTCATCGTGTTACAGTACATGCTGTAGATTTGGTTTGCAATTGAAACTGATACAATAGACAACAAGTTAAACGAATCCATCTGAGACAATTCTTATGCACCCCGACAGACCTTTCCGGAGATAAATCAGTTTAGCGAATCAATAGGTACAGAAAAATAAGAGTATAAATTACAAATGAACGAACGAGAGAAGGGAAAAAGGAATCAAAAGAAAGTATGAATAAGAGTATAAATGGATGTGGTGAGTCAGTGAATGAATCAGCGAGGATGTGGCACTGAACAATTGATTGTGGGTGAGTAGTGTTGAAAATGATGAGTGAACGACTGAGTAAATAAATGTGTATATGAGTGAAAGATGATTTATGAATTAGCGAGTGCATTGATTAAGGAAAGATATGACACAATGGATGAAGCAATAATAAATCTATTGATTAATGACAGAACTGATGAAGGAATGATTGAATAGACCAAAAGAATGAACTAATGAATTAACCAATAAAGAATAAACAATCCCCCCCCCCTCCGGAAAAAAGCAAAAAAAAAAAAAACAAACCACATTCCCACAAAACAAGTAACTTATAAAAAAAAATATTAAACAAATTGGAGTAGAAAAGGGAGCAGCAATATGTAAGTTCCACACACCTATTTGGTCAATTTCATGAGTTCATAGGATTGCAAATTGCATTTCCATTCTAATTTTCTCATCAATTTCATCATAAATGTCAAATTTCATCCTTTTTCCTTTTTTGGGTTTTACCATACACAAAACCGTTAAAGTACCATGCACTGTCAATCTCCTGATGTTTGGTTAATTTATTGACAAGTTCAATATTCCTGGTCACATCCTCCACCAGTCTAATTCCTTTGTTTTGTTTGAAATCCTTCCGCTTCCTGATTATTGGAAGTTTACAATCCAGACTCCAGAAGTTGACTGGCCTTGGCTGTCCCTGTCGGCCGGAGAACCTATGCACCGCCACTATGTCCCTGTTATCTAAGTTAATCCTTGTGACTTCCTTCACCAATATCATTATTTTCTTTCTTTCTCTCTCTCTCTCTCTCTCTCTCTCTCTCTCTCTCTCTCTCTCTCTCTCTCTCTCTCTCTCTCTCATTTTCATTTTCCTCCTCATCCAGCCCAAAAACTTTAACATTCAGTTTCCTTGAATATTGTCCTATTTGGTTTGAAGCTGCACTTGCTTGCTTCGATCTCCTGTCAGAATCTTTCAGGTGCTACGACTCTTTGGTCTAAGAAAAATGTAACAGAAAGAAAGTGAAACCAACAAATCAAGTAAAAATCAACAAGCAATTTATTTCTAGACAATTAAAGTGAAAATTCAAAAGACACTTACAGTAATATGAATTAAAATCCAAATAAGCCAATAATCCGAAGTGTTGTAACCACAAGTCCTAAATATAGAATGTTCCAAATGAATGACTGTATCCTTGAATGTGTTGATGTGATAATAGTCTTTAATGTCATGTTTTGCCAGTAGTCTTTAATGTGCTGATGTGCCAAAATGAAGTACTCCAGAATATCTTTGAATAAGTTCACATAAATCCCAAAATCATCAGTTCAAAATCCAAAATCCAAAAGTCTATGAGCACTTTTATAATCCAATCAATATTTTAAATAATTCCTCTCTCTGAATTTGGAATAAAAATGAAAAACTGTCCACTAAACATGGTATATATAAAGATAGGTCACATGACAGAATGTTCTAGAATACTATATGGTATTTGTGATTTTTGACACATAACTCTGAAGGAAATTCTGGTTTTATCTGTAAAAAAAATCAACCTTGACCTCAAATTTAATCAACAACTTGTTTACCAAAACCGTCCTTGAACTCAAATACTAAGTAAACAACATAATTCAAGGACAATAGCTAAATATGTCAACATTATACTTAACATTAAGGTTTAAGCAAATATTAAAGTCAAGAAACATTTATAATTTTCTAAAATATTTATATTATTATATAAACATCATACATAACCCAGGTCTCTCCTCATTTTGTCATTTTCCTTCTTTGCCTATTGTAATTTTCGTCGCAAATGGTGGTTTTCAAATTCCAGTAAATCAACTCTATCCATCAACTCTCTTGTCGCCTCCTATACCTCCCTTTCACTTTTAACAATAATCTCCTTTCTCAGATCTTCCTTCAGATTCTCTAACAATTCCCTCACAATAGTTGAAACAATTTCCGTAAGGTCATCTTTTTTCACCAGGTCCGCAATATCAGATGTGAATCTGCTTTTAGAAATGCTCCCTCTGAGGCTTTGATTTATTTCCTCTAAGTCCAACTGAATTGCACTCAAACCTGCATCACTCAAACTTGTGTCAGATGTCTCCATTTGGGAACTACTCTGTGATTTGGTTTTCATTTGTTGCTTGCCTTGGTCTTTCTTTCCACTCACGCTTGTAGATAATTTTGTTTGGACTAATTTTTTCTCACTACTCATTTGTAACACTAACAGTTATTACTCACTATGTGCCAAACAATTCTTGCTAATGAAGGTAAATCATGAACATTGTATGAAACAGGTAATAACACTGAAATGAGTCAATCTCTACTCCATCATCCAAGAATTTTGAACGGAAAACACTTTTTTTTCCAAAAATTGTATATGATCTACCAGTAATGTTATCTATCCCGAATTCCTTGAATATTTACATATCATCCCAACAATTATGAACCATTTCACTTCAAAAATAACCACTTATAACTGCCAAAATCTACAGAGCAACTTTACCAGCTTCCACTTACAGCCGCCATTACTGTAATCCCTCCTGGTATCCAAAATATTGGTTTTCCATCTTGTTCTAATGACAATAGAGTTTTTTTTTAAAATGAAAAATTAAGATTTGTAGTTCATCTTGCAATCAAACTATACTTGAGAGTAAAAAAATATTATCCAATCTCCATGAAAAATATTATATTATATTTACCGCTACATAATATCTGGTCTTCAGTCTTAATATCAGACAAAACTCTAAAGAAACCTGCTTGATGCTGTCATCTTTTATGCTGTCACAAAACCAATGTTTGGCATTTTTCAGGATTTGAAGCTTAGTAGGTGTGGCGAAGACGAGATGGTGTTCAGTGTCCACGTGCAGGTCTCCGATGAGAAAGTCATAGCACTGCAAAAACTCTGTATCAATCTGTAAAATGAAATTTAAAAAAATCAGTACAATTACAATAATAGATAATATCACCTTAGAGTAAGCTTCGCAATATCTCAATGAAATGTAATTGCCGTACGTAAAATGAGACAAAGAAAACGGCAGTGCCATAATGCGACGATTGTCTGTCTGAGAAATCCCTAAATATAATAATAATGAATTGAGCAGAGGATCTACGATGGTGCGTCTAAAAGCCGCTAAGGACTCCTTAGTGCACTAAGACAGAATAAACAAAAGAGAAGGACACTGAGCGGGACCTTTAGTACCGACAATTTAAGACGTAAAGTACTTACATTCTATCGCATATATGTAGTTGTAATAATCTGGCTTTTGGGAAGAAAAAATATTTTCACGTGCAATTATTTATTGAATAAATTTCTGAAATAAAATCGTTGATATTGAATTTGAATAACAATCAATCCACTGTTTTTGTATTGAACGGAATTCTAAAAGGTTCAACTTGTGAGAAGTGATCAAAATTAAATATTGGTACGAACAATTATAAATTTTCAAATTTGTCTTTTTCTGGAGAAATAATTCGGTTTTACTAAATTCAACAAAATTATAAAATACATTTTTTAAAAATCTCATACATGAGCGTCCGCGGGAATTTTCCGGGGGGGGGGGGGGGGGGGAAGGAAAATCGATCAAAATTATTAATGAATGCTTTAGAAATTGTACTAATGTATAGTACTGAGATGTACCGGATTTATAACACCAATTGATACATGTGAAACTAGTTATCAATCAATTTATAAAATAAAGACAAAAGGTTTTAATTATATTTGATCAAAGGCTGAATTTCAAGTACTAGTAAGTTTTAAAATAGCTTTGTCGACATACACAGTTCCGAACAGATATTGTAACTGTCATTAAGAAAGAAATTTGAATAAAAAAAATGATTGTAGCATACTTGTATTACAAACTCTATATTGACATAAGTTACAGCAGTGGTCCCCAACCTTTTTGTGCATACGGGCACATTTGTGAATTTATGAGAGAGTGGCGGACACCAACCAATTAACTTGACCCATTTTCTGTATATATTATTATTCATTATAACCTCTTCTGCGGGCACACAAAAAACATTGGCGGGCGTCATGGCGCCCGCGCGCACTGCGTTGGGGACCGCTGAGTTACAGGAATAAACGAGCAAGTGCATGCTGTTTTGAAGTTACAACTCTGGAACACTCGACACAGTGGTCAGTACACATTGATGCGCTGATATGATCATTTAATTTTTTATTTTTTTTATATATTTTTTTTTTTTTTGGGGGGGGGATTATATATATATCAGTTGACGCAAAGATCAAAGCATACACACACATCATTCCGAATATCATCGTCTCTTTCCGACGTTAGTCGATTAACTTCAAATCTCAGAAAGAGACTGGGAAGTAATCGTAGTGATCCTTCTCGAATTGTTAAGCTTTTGGCGGACGAACATCCGGCTACATACGAAGAATAGATCCTCAAAATGAAATACAGACGTTGAAAATAAAATTTAAAATGGTTCAACCATCAATGAAATATGTGCACTTTTAATTTGTATGTAATTCCTGGAACTTTTGAATAAAAAAATGTAGAACTAATTCAGTTTCCATAGCCTCAAACTACTGCTATAAGTGATGACACGTCATCGAATTGTTGTGACGTCACTGAGGTTATTATGATGTAATAGCAACAATTCGCGTAAGGACTATTCAAAATGGCCACTATTTACATCCGAGGTTTTTTTTCTAGCATGAGACGGAAAAGGCCTAGGATATTCCGAGTGATATGATCAATCAGAACATCCTCGGCCATGCAAGAAAAAAGCCTCAGATGTAGAAAATGGCCATTTTATACTGCCCTCAAGGCCGTGGTCGTTTTTACGTCGCAATAACCTCACGTTACAATGAATAGATGATGTGTCATCACTAACAGCAACGCAGCAATAGTTGCAGACAATTGAAACCGAATAATTTCTTCAATTTTTTCATTAAAATGTCGCAGGAATACCATTAAATATTAAATGTGCAGGTATTTCATTGATTGTTGAAATGTTGCCGAGTATTATTTTCAAGACCTATCATGATAAAAGACTCTGTTCTTCGCACATCTAGCCGGATGATCGCGCGCCAAAAACTTACCAATTTGGGTAGTATCATTACGATTGCACCCGAGTCTCTTTCATAGAGTCGAAGTTATTCGACTCGCATTGGAAAGAGACTAGGATGTTCAGAAAGCAAATGTCAGGAATCGTGCTGAGCTTCGCCAATGTCGCAAATTGCGATTTTTTTTCCTAATTGACGACAAAAAATACCATCGTGGGTTTGGAGTTGAGGAATTCAAAGGCACCATGAAAGGAAGCCGCAAACTTGGTTATAAAATGCACTGGAATCTATCATTTGTTATATAAACAAATCCTTTGTTCATATTGACAAACCATCTTACCAGTGCATTGTTATATCATAATCCGCTTATGCTGACATCTGTCCTGAGTACTGTATGCTGTGATACACTCAAATAGTCATGCTACCGGATTAGCTACAATCGACCAAATGACGGCTAATCCTTTTTTTTTTTTTTTTTTTTTTTTAAATGTACCAGAAAAAATAGTTTTGCTGAAACTTCAAAGAAAAATGATTACCTTTCCAATCGTTCTGTATAAATACTAAGCAAAAAAAAGAAAAGAAAAAAAAAGTCTCAATCAGAACAGTATACTGTCATGGGTAAACGTAAGTTAGACTTTTCGTGTTCATCATCTCATCCTAAGAGTACCGTATGTACTCACGTATAACCCTCATAATTTAGGAAAAAATAATTGCCTGGAAGAAGGGGGGTCGGCTTATTCACGGGACAAGGTCTAAACTTAATTTTTTTAAAAGTTTTCTTGTTGACTACCCGTATATATTAGAGGAGACTATATGGATGGATAGATAGATAGGAATAATAAAGACAAAACCAGTGTAAAATACAATTAGGTATATTATCGAGTGGAATATGTCACAAATAAATTGATAACTTCCATTTTGTTCTTCATCGTGTCATAAAAATCCATACAAATATATAATGATTGTCATTTTTAAATCCGTTTTATATGATAAATCCATGAATTCCGTCATAGGTTACATACCAGCAAAAAAATAGTAGCCCAGAATAATCCAATTCACAATATCCCGTAATATGTTAATTCCACACGTTTCACAAATAAACAATGAAAGTCCACACTGTTGTGATTAACAGTATCCTATAAAGGTCACTGTCTAATGTCATCTGGTACAACGCCCAAGAATTCATCCACATCGTCTGAGTGACCAATTATAGTGCTGAAATCCTCGATCCTCGTCTTTACTGTCATATGCGGCTGCTTACGTGGAGATTGAGCTTGGACTCTATAAGTGACACTTCGATCATACAGTCTGTGAAATCTATTAAAGGGTGCTACTTAACAGGTGTCAATTGTGCGGCAAGATCACAGGGAGTTCAAATAACCACCCTCTGTTACTTGGCACTGAACAAGTATCATATACGCGGCTCGATCAAAGAGTTGTAATGTGGAGAAAACAAAGAGGGTGCTAAGGGATTAAGGTCAAACACGTATATGTAAGACGTGTAGGACTCTACTTGGCACTGAACAAGTATGAAATGAACAAGGTATAAATCATAAACCAGAAAACCGGAGAGAGAGAGAGAGAGAGAGAGAGAGAGAGAGAGAGAGAGAGAGAGAGAGAGAGAGAGAGAGAGAGAGAGAGAGATGTGGGGAAAGAAGATATTTGATCTTTGATAATGCATTTACTGAAAGTGACAACAGTCATACCTTTGCACAGAGTGTCATGCAAAGACTATTGAAGTAGTTAAGATTGCTGCTATTAGTTAAAGTAAAAATGGCATTATCAGCGACTGTTAACGTGGGTTCAGTAAGATGAATATCATCAAAACTGACATCAGGAATAAACTTGGCATCTCAAACTGCATTCAACAAGTGGACAGCCGTAAAATCACGACGCATACTCGTGTGACATCCGATTTTATTATTTTTATGAAACAACATTTTAATAGTGCAAAACATTATAAATCAGCAATCGAAACAGTCATTCAATGATTGATTCTGTAATATTGTGGTATTGTATTGTTTGTTGTCATTAAAGTAATAAATACCCCATCTTTTTCTATTTTCACTACCTACTACATTGTTAGACATGGAAAAGTACTGACTCCTTGCTTGGCGACAAAATATTGAGGTTGGCGATTTTTTTGGCGACAACTTTTTTAAAGCCAGCACCATCCCTGATATGTGATTACACGCTTAGGGATTGACCATTTAATTTTATTTTATATTGGGGGTGGGGGGGTGGGGGTGGGATATATTGTTTGAAAAAAATGGCTGGTCTCAAATAGCTGGGGGAAAAAATACTCTTGCTCTGATTTGTACCCTGGTTGAAAAAAAAAAAAAAAAAAAAAAAAAAAACAAGCCCACCCCCCCCTCCACTCTGAAAGATCAAATGGTCGTCTTGCTGAAGTTTCTTCATACATGTAGGGGTCGTTGGACCGTCAAAATTAGAGCGGAAGCTTAGGTAAACAAGGTAAATAGCTTTATCAAGCAATTTGAATTTTTTTGGAAAATACTTGTTTTTTGGACTTAATTAAGAAAAGTAAAATCTTTTCCTATCAATATCCTTACATTTGGCACAAGTGCTAGTTCTGGCATGCAAGTGGATTAATCACGTTTAAACGGAATCGTTTCATGTTCCAATGCGTAAACGTTTACAATTTTTTTCAATTTTGTTTGTAAACCTGACAGCATTATTAATATGCACATGTCGTTATTTGGGAAACCAGGCTCAATCGCGGCTACTGTAGAGGTGCTTTTCCAGCCGTTGGCGGAAAGGCGCGAAACTGTTCCGACTAGGTCTCATCCCTCCTGTTTTATACGACTTTGTGTCGCTTTGCTAATTATCGTACTATAATTAGCATTTTAAAAAATATATTTATTTATCGATCAATCTAATATTAAACAGTAAAATAATAAGCCATTTCACTATGTGTTCTGTACATTTCCGTTTTTGTTTGTGTTTTTTAAATTAAAAAGAAGTGACTAATAAGATGCCTACGAAGCGCGTACTATTAGTCTGGTACCCTGACCTTCTTAAGGTCTCACTGTACAGTTTCGTATTTTTCCCCCACCCCTTAATTTTTAAGGTAGAAGGCATGAGCCTAATTAGCAAAAGCCTAGAGTTTATAAATTCACACAGAAGCTAAATCTGTAATATGGTTTACATGCACTTTGAGTTAGGCTTGAAAATGGGTTGGCTTGTTTGGTGACTGCATGTCACAGTTAGACTAGCATTGGAGATCAAATGCGTAACTTGGGCTGCAAACGAACAGCCAACTTGGCTTACGCATTTATGTATGTCTGGGGTGATGAGAAGTATGTTAATTTGTTATAATACGAGTGAACTTTAATCATGCATAAATCACATACTGATTCTTTGAGCCTCGTTGTCACAGGAAAATATTCAAAATAGCTCTTTGCTGTCAAAAATTAATGTAAAAAAGAGGGTTTGGTGGTAGTGTCGATTAAGTAAAAAAGCCTTCAGTTGTACATGGAATTACCTGAATACCTCAGTCAAAATCTTACAAGCATGCTTTCCACAAAAATCATTGGCTAGGTTTTATTTGCGCTTACGCTCCTCTTCCGACACTCGCATTCTCATTATTCCCACTATCAAAATGAAGTCATACGGACAATGTTCTTTTGCATACCAGAGCCCAGCAAAGTGGAACGAATTGCCCACTGACCTTAGACACAAAGACACAGTGATCTCATTCAAGAGTGCTCTTAAAACTCAACTATTTCGACTGCAAGAATAGACCTAAAGACTTAATAATGTTTCCTTACCTTAACTATTTTCAGCATGTTTTTGTTTTCTAATTTCATTGTGTTTGTTTTTCGTAATCATATCATTATATATGTTTTTAGGTGTTATCTAATGTTGTAAAGCGCTTAGAGCTTCTAAAGATTAGGCGCTATGCAAAGTCCTCATTATTATTATTATTATTATTTGTATCTTTAATGTAAAATTATTCTCATTTTTCTGCAATATATCATTGTCGGATGAAAATTCACCAAAACAAATGTACAGTGAGAGCTTACAAGTAATGAAGATAGCTGCAGCCGACGCCAGACTCTTTGTTAGATTGTGAAGAAGATCAGGGTACCAGACTATCGTACTATCAGCCCAGCCACGATGGGTCGTACTAAATACCACAATGACGCGCAAAGATACGCACATGCGCACGGACACGTAAAGACGCGCAAAGACATTGCAAAGATGTTATAGGATGGAATTTTATTGAGTTGTTAATCTTTTTTAGATAGTTTTTCAAGCATTTGATACACATTTGTCTGCATGGAGCAGCACAGACGTGTAACTGGGACTTGGGACGTGAACCCTGCTTTGCAAGCTCCATAATTTTTAATTTTTTGTTTGTTTAATTGCAAACTTGTGAATTTTTTCAAATCAAATTTGCCAAAAACAAAAGTTTTTTAATTATTGTTTTGTATGAATGCAGATGTTAACAAATCAATGCACTGAATTAAGTTTATCAAATGTTGTTGACGATGTGCATCGTTTACATGAAACATAACTTACGAGGAATTTATTAATTACAATATTGTTTAACATTTATACAGTTTTTGATTAGTAATGATATTTCTACTTTTGATTTCCTAATACGTATTTTTTTTAAGATTAATAAAAGAATTCACAATTTAAGGTGTGTAAGTATAAAGAGATGATAAATTTATGCAAAATTATGGAAATACCGATGCAAATCTTCAAACTGACAGTAACCTTTATATTAACCTTTTTTATCTTTACAAACAGCAAAATCATATCCAAATATATAGAAAGTCCAGTTATTGATAAAGAATGTGAGCATGACACAATACAATGACTGACAAAGATTACTTTGAAGAATATATGACGTTTATATCAAGGGTCAGTTTATATACAGCACAAATTAATGAATGTATATACACTATTATCAAATAATTCCAAAGTTTGTGGGTGATTAGTATTTGATCATCTCCTTTGCCGACGTAATTAGCAAGGGATTTTCGAAGTTTTAACGTTATTTTATCAATTGTTTAGCAGACGTAATTTGCCGGCTACACTCCTTTATTCATTTTATATTAAACTATGAATATAATGAGGATGGAAATACTTGTGTACATTTAGTTGGATAAGTATTTCTTTCTTGTAATTATTCATTACCGAGAATATAACACTTTAGGAATTGTGCAGCTCAGTATTTAAACATCGTAAGAAAATCATTATTGGTAATTCAACAGAAAAAAATAAAAATAACAAAAATAACAAATTAAAAGCACAGATGCATGAACATATATATTTTATAGCCAACTGTCATTGTACTAACGTAGCACGTGTCTCCTACTTTTTGATTGTAAACACGTGTTGACATATGCTAATCGGATTAGTAGCACTTCCACACTGTATACATTGAATACACCAAACCAATGAAGAGAAGAGAACATTTAATATAGCAATAAACTTATTTTGGTACAGGTCCCTACATTAACAGATATATTGTATAACAATATATTTTGATTCTTCATGCTTAGTATAGATTTCGATAATTTATTTTATTTGCAGAATCAATTCCTTTTACGCTTCTCGCCTGATGATGAATACAATGAAATAACGAAATATAGATTTTCTCGAGCTTTGATAAGCGTTAAGAATTATTCAGAATAAATATTACGAAAATACCGATAATTTGCAAATATTTAAAAGTTATATACCTTCTTTGCGTGTCTTTGTGCTGGCTTTGTGTGTCTTGTGCCTTCTCTCAAAACTTACCATAATTAAATATTTTAGAAATTTACACAAGGACTTTTCATAGTCAATACAAAATATGAGAGGGGGTAGAAGGAACAATTGTTGGTGAAGGAAATTCAACTTTAATATGACAAAATGGAAATGAGAAAATGAAATTCTTTTTAAAAAACGTATTCTGAATTTCAAGAACTATAAACACATAGATTATATACATATCTCTTGTATCAATATCAGGAAATTTTCCAGTTAAGTTTTAACACGTCATTGCGTATCTTCTTACCATTATGTACATTAAAATATATATTCACGAGGAAATTTCTGCGTCATTATAACAGTATACAATATGTTACAAATTATGACGAGAAGATTCCATTTTTTCACAAAAAAACATTATGGAATATTTAACATACTTCATTACAACTTTGAGTGCAAATATACATTAGAAAAGAAAAAGAACGATCAACACATAGACAATACAAACATTTCTGAATTCTTAATATTTATTTTGATAAATTATGTATCAACATTCAATATTTTCCAGTACTGTAAGTTTAAAACGTCATTTGCACGGTCTTTGTTCTGTCTTTGCGTGTCTTTGTGTGTATTTGTCCGTTATTGTACGTGTCTTTGCCCATCTTTGTGTGTCTTTGGCGGTGTTTAGTTGGACCGGCCAGGACTCAGGAATGGCGGACGTCGGTGATCTGTTCATAGTTATCCTTTTATAGGGTTAAGCAGCGCACATCTGAGCTAGGAACCAAAATATCTGCGCTAAGAAACCACATAACATCAGCGCTGGGAACCAATAGCAATACCTAATACTCGCGTCGAAGCATGAGCGAGTCCAGTATGTATAACACCAATCCGGAAGGTACGTACGCATTATTATTATTATTATTACGCTGATAATTAAGTTAAACATATTACAAATGCTAAATTATTGATATAGCAAACCTATTGGGAGCTTGTTATTTTTTCTTCCGTGTGTGCCCTTTTCATAATATTTAAGAATATCATATTTAACATTTAAGATTATATTCGTTATTTGTTTACTGTTTTTACCTTAATGTAACTGGACATTTTTTGGTTAACTTTTATGGGACCAACTGTCGTTAGTTCTAACATCTAGTTAAAATTGACAGAAAATCTACTACTAATTACCTCCCTGGGAAGTGAGTATATGGTTCAATTCACAATGAAGACAACTGTGTAGAGCTATCATGTTTTCCTTTTGTGTTACTTTTAAATGTATAATTTCTTTTTCTTCTTGTTTTTTCGGCAATATAGCGGAACGGGATTATAATCAACGCCATAATCGTCATCATCATCAGCAGTGGTAGTAGATTGTTACTTCAGGTTGTATCCCCTTGTTTATTGAATTTCTTTGTTAATCTCAATCTCCGTGTAAATCCTCCTCAAGATTTGTGGGTAGGTTGGACTTTATATGAGATAATTTATGTCTCATTTGATCCAACATTTAAATGTATTCTTTTTCTCATTTTGATCTCTATTTGCATATTGCATTTTTAAAAGTAGTTTTAAGTATAGTGATTATATACATATCTGTCAAAAACAAAAAAGTATGTCAAAGTTTTTATTAAATTGCTTTTATAATAGGAGTATTGACTGTCTACACAATTTTAAAAAAAATAAGCTGTAGATGGGGAGAAAACTATAGCAAATGATATCATCATCATTATCAGCAGCAGTAGTAGTAGTAGTAGTGGTTGCTGTTGTTGTTGTAGTAGTTCTCAGGGAAAGATCTGGGATTCTTTTGTGGGGTTCAGTTTCGAGAAGGTTTCGATCGTTATGCTTGTAATAGTCAAATTTTTCATTTCAAATTGTCCTATTTCCAGCTGAAAAAAGGGAGGAAAGTTTCTACTGACCCTCTCCTCCCCCTCCTCTTTTTGAATTCACTACTTGTAGTTTTAGTGGTATCTACTGACTCAGCTTACCTTTTCAATAAAAAAAATTCACATTTGAAGGAAAAATAAATGTTGCTTCAAAATTATATAGCGAGCAAATTGAAAAGCTTTCGGTATTTTGTCCTAAAGATAAATTGTAAAATATTATAATGCAAGAAATTTTAAAATATCATAATGCAAGAAACAGTGCATATCACGTTTGGTTTCGAATGAACATATTAACAATAAATATTTTCAGCTTTTTCCTTTTTAACGGAGTAATTGTTTCCAAATGAATTATCCGAATGTAAATAACATTTCCAAAACTATACATGCAAGAACAGACTCTCTATTTTTCAAACCTATGGGAAAAGTATATGGCTGTGTGTACAAATGTTATAGCTTTGTACAAATCATTATTTTGTGCGTTTAATGTAGGTAGCCCAATTTTTACCCAGTAAAAAGAACACACGTATGAATTTGGCAACATGTTTCCGGCATTTTTCTTGCCGGGCTAGCGAGTCAAAATTTGGATTGTCGTCCTCTGCATTTTTATACTTGACTCGTTTGATTAAATAAGATCCACATATTCTATATCTTATTTCATTCAAGATTTTATTAAAAAAGAAAAAAAGAAGAAGAAAGACAGGAATTAAATTAAATTTAGACAAGGGCCGATTGGAAACTTATCAAGCTTTTACTTTCAGACCTTCAAATGAAAATCAATAACATAAGGTTACCATATCTTTAACATAAAATTTCATTCGTGAAATTTAAATTAGCGTTAGGGTTCTATTCATTCATCTTATCCCCCTTTAAAAATGACTTAAAATAGTTCCGTTACGGTAAGACTTACGCTATAGGAGATTAATATACCTCAACAAATTCTGGCTCATGATGGTAAGTTTGTTATAATTTTTTGTGACTGCATGAATTCAGTCCAAAATTGTTACATGATGAAATTCATCACTAATTGACATTATCTTCGCATTTATAACATTTTCCTTCTAGAACTTACTTAATCTTTCAGCCGTCTTTTTCCTTCACCTTTCACAAGTCAAAAGTACGATACACTACTGTACTTCCAATTTTCTTAAGCTGGGATAAATAATTAATTATACCTAAGTCACATCCGTTTTTGAGCACTTGCGTTTGACCAGTTTTCTATGACTTTATGATTTGAAATGTTGTAGTCATTCGTTGATTTTATTTTCAAAGATTTTCATGAGTGCTTTCAACAGATATTCCAAAAATTGTTTGAAGATTGCATTTTTTTCTTCTAATGACTGTATAAACAATCAAATATATGTTGTTAATAGGTGCAAGACTGTTTTCTAACTGCTCCTCCTTAAGAACTGATCTAAAGTTCAGTTAAGTCTCATTACTAATCCAAGTGTTCTGAACAATGTAATCTTTACAAGAGTCCATCTAAGAGACTGACGCCCTTTTGGCTGAAAAGAATTTCCAGGAATTCAAGATAAGGCAATTACTTGCTTTTAACTGCGAAATGTTGAAACCATCTTTGATATTCTTCAGCGATAACAAGATTTTGAAATTTTGGGGAGGTGTCACTCCTCGCGATGTGTGATGGTCACATCGCTGGGGTGTGAGATGGGTACCGGGTTCGAACTGCAAAGAGGAAGTGAGAACTCTAAGATGCAGAGGCGTAGCAACTTTCATGAAAATCGAACAACACTCCATATAGAAATTACATTTGAAGTTATATATTCTAGATATAAAAATACACATACAATTGTTATACTTATTCAAAGCTCACCAACTTCATATGATTCTGTCTTTTAAATTTGGATGAAACTAATTAAATACCGAATGAACCAAAGATAGCTAAAATATGTTTAGAATATAGTAAGAATTCAATATTTCAAACTAATTCCGAAATCGTTTAATCATAAAGACAAATTATTAAATGTTTGGACCTTAAATACGGAAATATCATGTTTTGTAACTTAAAGGTGTTTTATTTCTAAATTAATTATAAAAAGCATGAAATTCGCAGCAAGTCGTTTTAACAATAATCCAATACTACAGTTACAATACCTCTAAATTTCTAATAAAATTTACACATTCCATAAAACATTATATTTCATAATTAATATTATAGAATAAAAGAACACAGATGTTTCAAGAGAGAAATGAATAGTTTCCAGTAATATCTTTCAAGAAGAATTAAATGTATTGACGTACTAAGAAAATAGTCTTTAAAATATAGTAAAATGTATTTATCTTACCTGCAAAGAGTGAGTCAGAACTCTAAGATGTAGAGGCGTAGCAACTGCTCTCGAGCTTTGGGCGGCAGTTTATATACAGTTCATGGGCAAGGAATGCGTAACTTGCTCCATAAAAGGCCAGGGGTTAGGGTAAAACGGACTTACCCTTGTGCTCTAGAGCCGCGAGAGTTTACGAGATTTCTGCATAACGCATTCCAAAATGGTCGCAGGTTGGTTAAAGCTCAATCCCTCTGACAATCGAGTTCATGACCTTCCTAATTCATATATATCTTCGACTTACGTATTATGTGAAGGAATTCGCTAGCATAAGCAAAATCCTGCCCGTATTATCTTTTACCTGTGTACTGTTGATTAATTCTAATGTTACTCCCTAGCGTAGAATATGGAGAAATCAGTGTATTATATTTTTGCAATGTAAGGTTGTTACGACTAGGGGTTAAAATGTAACAAAAAATAAAGAAAGACTCAAACAAGCTTTCACAACTTCTAAATTACAAATTTAATTTCCTAAAATGTAAAATAATTTAAACAAACAAAGTGAAAGAATCAACAATAACTTACAGTGTAGAATTTCCTTAAATAATCCTAAATTGTTCTATTGAATTCACTAATTCGGAAGTTATCCAAAGTATTCCGAATGAGGACACTAATGTGCTTATGTGCCAACAATTTTCAGTTCTAAATCCAAATGTTATTAATTGCAGGTAAATTCCAACGGAGTTGAATAATGTTCAGATCTTTAGTACGTAATCCAAAAAGTACTATTTAGAAATAAGATTTTCCACTAAGCTGAATTACAAACAATAAATAATCTTCCTCTCTTTTTACTATCTGAAGTAACTGTTAAAGAATGCCCACGAAGTGAATAAAATCTAGTTTTATAGTCTCTTACTACGTAAAAGAGAATTTAAACCCTGGAACTGGGTTCTAAAACAATTAAATCTTTCCTGTAAACAACTTTTACTGAATCAATCAGAAACTCGGTTACGCATGTCACCGCTAAAAGTACCTTCGCACTGCGATTTCATATCTTATTTCAAATCAACACGTTGTTGACTTCTTATTGAAACATGGGATCCAGGTGACGAATCACCACGCGCTACTCACGTGACTCACCATTGTTGTGTTAAGTTGATCGACATAATTATTGATTTGCTGGGACAGAAGTAATGACTCATGTTGACATTCTGTAAACAAGGTATACAATAGCGTCGGCTACTGAATTAAAGAATTATAATACAAATGTCATAAACCAAATGAAAACTATATTATAATTTAAAAGATGATACATAATTCCGTAACACTTTCTCCCTTAAAAGAAAGAAAGTTGTATACAATAAAACTTTCTTTTGGCAAATATTTAAACATATATGTAATTGATTGCTTAAAGAAAAAAAATGATGAATGATACAGTCATGTATACAAAACAATGTAAACTGTAATATTATGCACATGAAAGTGTATCAGCAATCCAATTTTCCTTTCCCTTGATGTGCCTGACTTCGATGTTATATGGTTGAAACATCAGACTCCAACGTAACAATCTTTGATTCTTATTCTTCATCCTATTAATGAAAGTAAGGGGGTTGTGATCACTGAAGACAACAATTGGAGAAGGAGCTGCACTAACATACACTTCAAAGTGTTGCAAGGCCATCATCAAAGCCAAACACTCCTTCTCTATCGTGGAATAATTTTTCTGGTGCTTATTCAATTTTCTTGAAAAATAGCACACAGGATGATCCACACCATTGCTGTCCTCTTGTAATAGTACTCCACCAACCCCAATGTCACTCGCATCTACAGACATTTTGAAAGATTGATTAAAATCTGGAGCTGACAGAACTGGTGCACTTTTGAGTATGGCCTTTAACTTATCAAAAGCCTCCTGACATTTGTCTGACCAGTGAAACGCGGTCTTCTTACTAAGCAAATTGGTCAGGAGTTTAGCTATCATGGAAAAATTGGAACACAATTTCCAATAATAACCAGCTATACCCAAAAATCGCATCAGCAGCTTCTTACTGATGGGCACAGGGAACTCAGAAATAGCCGTTACCTTAACTTCGATTGATTTTATTTGCCCATGTCCCACAACATGTCCTGAAAAGGTAACACAAGCATGGCAAAAGTAACATTTATTCAAATTGATTGTCATATTTGCTTCGCTGAGCCTTTTAAAGAAATTCTTAATAGTTTCCATGTGGTCCTTCCATGTGTCGTTGTATATGATGACGTCATTGATGTAGGCATCGCAATTTCTTATTCCAGATGTTATCATATTCATCAAACGTTGGAAAGAACTTGGGGAACCCTTCATCCCAAATGGCATGACTTTGTATTGGTAAAGTGCATCAGGAGTCACGAATGCAGAAATTTCTTTTGCTCTCTCCGTAAGTGGAATTTGATAGAATCCCTTCAATAGGCCAAACTTTGTGACGTATTTGGCATTTCTAATCCTGTCAATACAGTCATCAATTCTAGGAATTGGAAATGAATCTGTCTTGGTGACACTATTTACTCTTCTGTAATCAGTACACATACGGAAAGTCTTATCTGGTTTCGGCACTAAAATACAAGGTGAACTCCAGTCACTTTTACTTGGTTCGATAAAGTCATTTTCCAGTAAATACTGAATTTCTTTCTTCAGATAGTCTTATTTGATAGGATTCATCCTATAAGGATGTTGCTTTATAGGCATTGAATTCACTATTTCGACATCATGGAAAATCTTGTTTGTTCGTGTGGGAATATCTGGAAATAAATGTTCGTATTCTTTTATCAGCTGTTTCAGTTCGTTAATCTCAGGTGAAAGTTTCTGGTCCAGATTGTCCAGAATGTCCGAATTACGAAGATTAGTCACTTCAAAATCATTAGTATCCGATTTCTCATCTTCATTCAGATTTTGGATGTGTGGGACAGGTACTACCTAAATTAATTGGATAATTTATATAGCCTGAAGAGGATTTTGGGGTATAGGTAACAGAGCCAAAACTCTATCACCTGGCTGAAAACTCCTATCTTTTGCTTGTTTGTCATACCGGAATTTCATTTTCGACTGGACAGATTTAAGATTAGTTCTTGCCACCTCGCAAGCCTTTGCCAATCTAGAGACATAGTCCAGAAGATTTAATTCTGACCCGTCAGTAGAAAGAAGTCTTTCTTTCAATAATTTTAATGGACCCCGGACGGAGTGTCCGAACACAAGTTCAGAAGGACTAAATCCTAGAGACTCTTGCACCGACTCCCTTGCAGCAAACAACAATTGCACACCTTCATCCCAATCTTTCTCTGTCTCATAACAATATGACTTAATCATATTATTTAAAGTCTGATGGAACCTTTCCAAAGCACCTTGACTTTGAGGGTTATAGGCAGAGGATCTAAACTGTTGGATACCTAATTCATGCAAGACCTGCTGCAATATACCAGACATGAAATTAGATCCCTGATCTGATTGAACAGACTTAGGGAGACCGAATAGTGTGAAAAACTTGACCAAAGCTTTCACTATTGTCTTAGCTTTGATATTCCTTAGAGGAATAGATTCTGGAAATCTTGTAGATGCACACATAATCGTCAACAAGAATTGATTGCCTAAATTGGTCTTAGGCAAAGGGCCTACACAATCTACCATTATTCTACTAAATGGTTCATCAAACGCAGGAATAGGTGACAAATGAGCTTTGGGTATCCTCTGATTGGGTTTTCCTACCATTTGACAAGTTGGACAAGATCTACAAAACATAGAAACATCACTTTTAAGTTTCAGCCAGTTAAAATGATTTAAGATCTTGTGATAGGTCTTACTAACTCCTAAATGACCAGACAACGGCGTTTCATGGGCTAGACTAAGTATTTCCTGTCGATATGATTTAGGAACTACAATTTGATAACTTACTGACCACTCGTCACCAGCTGGTACCTCAGGTAGTCTCCATTTCCTCATAAGGACCCCATTCTTCAATTTCACTAATAGCCCTTGAAAACAAACAGGAGATCTCGGGATCTTCTTCCTGTAAGACAACTAGTGATTGTCTTTTATCACCCTGATTAGATTTATGAGATTGTGTAGCCAAAAGAGTATCACTGTGATCAATACTTCTTGATTGATCCAAACTAGGAGCAGAAGTGACCTCATTAAAAGCCGACCCACAAAGGTGTCCGCTAAAGGAATAACATCCTGTTCAACAACATCATTCTCAAGAGCACGTTTTGTCATAGCTCTAGTAACTGCTCAAGCTGGATATAAACCAGGGATTTCTACTTCGATAGGATCAATTCGTTGATCCATACAAGGCTTGTCAGTTACAAGTGGATTAACCACGACCTTATCTCCAGCTAGGTCATTACCTAGTAATAAATGAACGCCCTTTACAGGCAAAGATGTCACAGCTCCTATGGTCACTGGTCCCGAAACTAAGTCTGATGACAAATTAACATAATGGAGAGGGACATTAACATATCCACATTGTACCCCCTGTATTAGAACACTTTCACTAGAAGAAGAGACTTCTCAGAAAAGGGCAAAGTACTTTCTAACAAAAGACTCTGAGAAGCTCCTGTGTCTCTTAATATCTTAATAGGAGTAGTCCTATCTAAATCACCAACAAGTGACACTGAACCCTTCGACATGAATGGTTCGTATTTCTCCATGACAAAATCAGACTGAGGTATGCAAGCCTCCACACAAGTATCTCTTTCAATACATGACCGTGACCTTGACTTCTTATAAACAAGAGCATTTGGGACTGCTCTGTTATAATTCTGTTGCCTGTTTTTCACCCTAAGGCAATCAGAAATAACGTGACCTTTCCTCTTGCAATAAGAGCACATGGGAATATATAAGGTTTTCTGATCCGTCTTATCAGAATTTTATTCTTCACAGTTACACCAGCCTGAGGTTTGTTAGTACTCAAACGAGACGGAAATGGTTTCTTAACAAAACCCTGTTGAGAGGAAGATTTATTCACAAATGGAACCTTGTGAATCAAAATACTTTCATCAGCTGAACTAGCTGCCTTCTCTAAAGTTTCAACACCTTTCTCATCAAGGTATATTCTAATGTCACTACTGACACAATTCTTGAATTCTTCAATCAATACGAGTTGCTTAAGATTATCATAATCCCTATCAGCCTTCAATGTCGATATGACCAGTCATCTAGGAGAAATAGTGATAACATGATTTTCAAGATGACCATTGTGGCTGGCAGTCATATTAGAAGTTGGAGCGGCATCACTTTCATATATGACCAACTAGACATCATAAGAAGTCGTTCAGTGAAATCCTCATGCTGATATGACCATTCATTCAGGAGAAATAGTTATAACAAGATTTTTTTCAAGATAGGCACTGTTGCAGGCATATTGAATGTCACCTTTAGGACGAACCAGACATCATAAGAAGTTGTTTAGCAAAAACACCATGTTGATACGACTGGTCATTCAAGAGGAGTAGTGATGACAATATTTTCAAGATGGCCATTGTGGTGGCCATATTGGACATCAGATCGGCACCTTTTTCATTTTTTTGACCAACAACAGATTATAAGAAGTCTTCTGGTAAAACCCCATGGCAACATTACTCTTCATTCAGGAGAATTAGCAATAACAAGAGTTTCAAGATGGCCATTGTTGCGGCCATATTGGATGTCAGATCGGCACAATTTTCATTTTTGACCAACTAGACATCGTAAGAAGTTGCTTCGTGAAAACCCTACATTGATACGACCATCCATTCAGGAGGATTAGCGATGACAGGATTTTCAAAATTGGATATAAAATATTCACCATTTTAATTTGTGGCACCAATTTTGGACATCAGATCGGCCCTATTTTCATTTACAACCAACCAGATACCATAAAAAATCTGTTAGTGAAAACCCCATGTCCATATGACCATCCATTCATGAGGAGTAGCGATAACACAATTTTCAAGATGGTCACTGTGGCGGCCATATTGAATGTCCGAGTGGCACCATTTTCATCTCAAGCCAACTAGACGATGGGACGAATGTGTATGTAAAGTGTCATGTTATGCCTCCAAGTAGTTTACGAGGAGTAGCGATTAAAAACGTGTGCTAACGGACAGAGGGACGACTATTTTCAAGATGGCCTCTGTGGTGGCCATATTGGACATCAGATCGACACCATTTATATTTTTGGACCAACTATACATCATAAAAAGTCTTCTGGCGAAAACCTCAATGGCAATATTACTTTTCGTTCAGGTGGGTTAGCGATAAGATTTTCAAGATGGCCGCTGTGGCGGCTATGTTGGACATTGGATCGGCCCCATTTTCAATTAAGACCAACCAGACACCATAAGAAGACTATGCCAATATTACACAGACATATATTGGTACTATACATAAAATGGATAATTTAGACTTTTACAGTCATTATATAACTCTATTTACATATTGATAATTTATTATCAAACTCAGCTTACATTAAATTGCATAATATTCATGAATTATCATTTGATTGCATATTAATAATTGCAGTGTATTAGACGCATACAGACAAAGAGAATGCAAATTATAATTTCTGTATAAAAAGACAGTTCATCTCAAATAATCGCTTGATTAGAGACAATCACTCTTCCCTTAATCCTTTTAATCTTTTGTTGACAGGCATGCACAGTGTTTCATCACACTTACGTATTTACCTCTAGGATACACATAATGGAAGTTTAAGGAAAATAATTTGATACCTATAACCTTGCTTTTAGAAATACCAACATGTATGTCAATTATGACATTTATATTTTGTCTTGATACAATATTTTAGTAACTAACTCGCTTTCATCTGGATCTTCTTGTAGCGACTCCCGAAGAGTAGTCCAGATTTATTGATAAAACAGATAGAAACAAATGTTTAATCTCTTTTTCATATTTTGTCTTTTAAGCATACAGTAACGTGTTTTTGCTATAAATGCTTATTAGTTACCATTTTATATTATTACATTAGCTCTTTTCATCTGCCTTTATTGCTCATATCAGCCACATTATCAAAGTATAGATTATTGGTCACGAGGAGAAAGCTCGAAATGAGCTTCAGCTTGATAGTAAATACTGTTCAAATCAAATGTTTAATTTATATCATTTCAGGTACCTTGTGATATAATTAAATTTTTATAACACTCTAGTAAATTGTATAACACTGAAGATCTGGTGGTCTGATTTCAAACGCGGGTGAGCTAATGTTATTATCAACAGGGGACTTAGGCAGGAAAGACTATGCAAACAAGAATGTATTCCTGTTACATTACAAAATTAATTTTCATAAATACTACGTAATAAATAAGTACAATAACATACACGTGAATAATAGACTGTTTTGTAACAACAACATTTTCACTACTTTAGCTGAGGTACATTTCTGAAAGTTCATAGGAAATTGAAAACTAACGTTTGCTACACTTGCAGGAAAACTGTCAACCCTTTTCCCAGAAGATTCCACATTTTGTTGTCATAACTATTTACGTTTTGCCAGAATCCCTATTTGTCATCAGATTTATGTAGATCTAGAGTTTTTGTTTTCCAGTATTTTTAATTTTAGACAAAATGTTTCAACACCATTGAACTATATTCATAAAAGTATGGAACTTTAATAAAATTCGACCGTACCATATAAGGTTGTCTTATCGCTAAATTTGTAGCATAGGGTGTGCTTATTTTCTGACAAAGATATTCTTGGTAACCTTTTGCCAAAGGTTTGTAAAAAAGGTGTGTGTGTGTGTGCGTGTGTGTGTGTGTGTGTGTGTGTGTGTGTGGCTTATCATAACTCCTGGAGGTTTTATTTTGGATAAATAATGTGTGTGTATGTATACATACATACATATATATATATATATATATATATATATATATATATATATATATATATATAATAATAATAATAATAATAATAAAATATAAAATGCTTGTTTTGTGAAAATTAAATGAAGCCATGAAAACTACACTGAATAGAAATAAATGGATTAGAATTACCGTATAACATATTTTATTTACTTTCAAGTTCAGCGACACATGAAGAATAGATAGGCATGCAAAATTGATCAGTAACATTTTCTTTACAGTGACTTAACTAAAGATTTTCAAGTAGAATAAGACGGACTTGATAGATAATCACTATGTCATAAATGTTAAAATATATAATCAATTTATTTTTGTAAGCAAGAATCTGTATAAAATACCTGATATTTTTGACTGTAATTAATTTTGACCAGAAGATATTCATCATGGTTCATATGTAATTAGATGATGGGATGATGGGTGTCATGACTACTTGCAATAAATCATATATTTCTGGGCACAATTTTTAACACATGAGATACAGCTTACAAATTCCGGATGTACTTTTCCAATTTAATCCAAATTTTCAAACCATCAGATTTCACAACCATAAATGAGAATGAATAATGAACTTTTGATACAATAAATCTGGCTGTTAGTCAACTGGGTGGTTCAAATTATGGATGCTTACTCAATAATAACGGTGCTTTGTTTCTTGAACTTAGTTCTTTTCTGCCTGAAGCCCAGTTTCCATGATTTGAAGAAAACAAATAAAACCCAAATATTTATAAGCTTTTACTGCCTTGGTTTACCATCTGAAATATGCTGTTATAAACCTTTTTCCTACTCGTTCTAAACGCTACAATCCTTGTTTTGTAAACTTTAACTGTTAACTTGCGGGTCCCACTCACCACTACCACCACTCCATCACCACCACACACACAAACAACAACAACAAGAGTCCCTCAAAGGTACTGACGCTCTTTTGGCTGAAAAGAACTGCCAGGAATTCAAGATAAGACCATTTCTTCCTCTTAGCTGCGAGGTGTTCCAATCATCTTTGATAATATGAGCAGAATTTTCAAATACGAATAAATAATATCATCACAATGGTTAGAGAATTTTAATTTGTACTCTACTACAGAAATCAAGGTATACAGAAGTTATTATAGGGAATTATGGGTGCCGTAACTCGTGGATCCGGGTTCGAATCTCCGTAGAGTACGAATTAAAATTCTCTAACCTGTATGATAATATTATTTATTCGTATTTAAAAATTCTGCTAATGTTATCAAGCAGTCTCCTGTAGGATCCAGGGATAGCACTTTCCGCTCTGTTTGATGTATATTTGTAATTCTCTCTCTCTCTCTCTCTCTCTCTCTCTATATATATATATATATACACAGTTACGAATCTAGGTCTTAAAAATGTGACTGAAAGAAAGTGATACTAACAATGTATGTAATATCAATAAGCAATTTATTTCCCTTTAATTCAAAGTGAAATTCAAAAGATGCGAACAATATTGTGAATCAAATTCCAAATAATCCTAACTGTCCTAATCACAAGTCCAAATATATAGAATGTTCCGAATGAGTTCCAATAATCTTGAATGTCCTAATATAACACAATGATACAATCCAGAATGTCTTTGAATGAGTTCACAAAAGTCCAAAGTAATGTATTAATTCAAAAGTCAATGAGCACTTTAGTAATTCCAATGAATATATATTAAATAAATAACTTCTCTCGAATTATATCTGATTTCAACGGCACAATGTAAAATCTTATCACAAATGGATTGTCACAGACTGATCTAAACAGGAATGAATTATTTGTTTACTAAATCTCGATTTATACACATTGTCTCTTGACGTATATCAACAGGATGTGAAGCAATAAAATGGGAAAAAACTCAGTCTAGCTGTCAATACGACTGGCCTTACACTCAAACGCTAGTCAATAGTCAATATTCTGTTTACTAGTGACCAGAATCTAAAGTACTACTTACATCATGGACAAAATGTAAACACACATTATAGATTTATATATATATATATATCCCATATCCCAGTCAAGGTATAATCATTGTAAACTCAAATACAAATTTTAAAAAAATTGCGTTACCCTTTTACTCTCTTATAAAATTTATACAAATATCCTTTGCTGTAGGAACATTTGGATATAAAGATATAATCTAATATGCGAGAGTCCCTTTGTCATGGTTACATCTGGACTTTTCTGTAAAACGGACACGCAACTTTTGATTTTCCAGAGGAAACTCTGCTTAAAACGTTTCTTTTTCTGCAGTCTATATTATTATTCTTATTCCGCTTGTGAGATTACACACAAATATGGTCTTTCTAAAAGTGTTTACTTTATGAATTCAGGAATACAAAATAAGAAGATCTAAATCTGAGGGAATTAGAGAAAACATAAAGTAAACTGAACACGGTTTTGATGTTTCCCTTACTTCTATATTAAAAATGCCAGAGCCAAAGCCATGCAATAAACGTTCGCGTTTATAAACATCGAGATGTTTCTGCATAAACTCATGTCTGGCGTGGTTACTCACATCATTGAAAGCCAAAAGAAAGGACAAAATTTTTTAATGCTATTTAATTGTAATAAATGAAAAATTGAGACGCTGGGGGTGGTTTATATTTTGCCAATCAAGAATGAAATAACAAGATGCAGTTCTATAAAGAATTGAAAAGTTATATTTTTTTAGATAGTCCAATGATTTGTTCCACATGCTCTCTACCGCGCCCCCCCCCCCACCACCAAATGCCTTTTTAATATTGATCAAACCAGAAGCTAACATGATTTGACCTCATGACCTCAAAATATAATTTTCTACAATTTAAAATTTTTAACACAGTCTAAATATATTAAAATCTTGAAGTGTGGTTGGTGGTTGTATATATTTCAATTAAATAAAACGTTGCAATCGAAAAGACCTACCAGTCCATTTGTTTACACGTCAACATTCCACACAGTTTCTTGATAATGCAATTAATCTGTTAATTGAAAGAATGTCAAATAAATTATCTGTATGGGTTTTTGTGTTTTTAAAATTAATATTATAACTTCCTTTAGAGAAACCTTCAATAATCTTTATCTTTATCCCATGCAAGTGCGCAGTAACGTTCATACCATAGATTTCTGGAATTTTATAGACAATCCAAGACTGTGAGACAACAAACAGTTTTAACATAGTGGTAAATGCTTATAGCAGAACAAGTTTTTATTCTGGATCCAATCCTTTAAACGCTTCTTTTAGTTCTTATTTTAATGGAATTATTATGAAAAATTTTTTAATCTTCTAAAGATTATTTTAAGGAATGGCCTTTCAAAGCAGAGTCACTTCAAAGTTAGCTAAGGTTACAAAATTAAATCAAAAGTGATAACTTTTATTTCCTGCATAAAACAAGTTATTAGGGCCTGCTTTCTATGCAAAATGAAATGAAAATTCAGAATGAAAATTTAATGAAATATGTGAAAGTTCTGTAAGTCCAAACATACATAGCTTTTTTTTTACATGAATTATTTCATTGCAAGTACAATCATGTCAAATTTGTAAATCAAAACATTGAAACCAAGTTGAACAATAATCTTGTGCTATTTAATAAATAGTTTCTTTTAAAACAACTTACCAGTGACATACAGAATTCAGCAGGAATACCTATAAATTAAAACAGATCAACAAACTTGCTCATTTCTTTACTGCAAAACACGATTAACATTAAAGAAAAGAATCAAAGACAAAATTAGATTAATATGGATAGGGTTTGGTAGATCATGTATAAATAGAAACATGAATATACTAAGGAATAGTTTTGAATATTTGACTTACATTGACTTTTTGCACGATTTATCAAAAATATAGTGCACAGAACATGAATTATAGAGCTTCAATGGATCCTTCCAGTAAAGTTACTAGATATAAATTTTAATTCCCACTGGTCTTACATTTACTTTGTGGAGTACAAAGTGGCAAATGTTCCAATGCAACATTTATCATCTTTCAGCAAGTCATACTCACAAAAGATCTGCACACATGCTACTAATATCTACTGACAGGGAACTTGTTTTCTATTCTCTACACATATGCTACTAATATCTACTGACAGAACTTGTTTTCTATTCTCTACACACATGCTACTAATATCTACTGACAGGGAACTTGTTTTCTATTCTCTACACACATGCTACTAATATCTACTGACAGGGAACTTGTTTTCTATTCTCTACACACATGCTACTAATATCTACTGACAGGGAACTTGTTTTCTATTCTCTACACATATGCTACTAATATCTACTGACAGGGAACTTGTTTTCTATTCTCTACACACATGCTACTAATATCTACTGACAGGGAACTTGTTTTCTATTCTCTACACACATGCTACTAATATCTACTGACAGGGAACTTGTTTTCTATTCTCTACACACATGCTACTAATATCTACTGACAGAACTTGTTTTCTATTCTCTACACACATGCTACTAATATCTACTGACAGGGAGCTTTTTTTCTATTCTCTGTATCGATGTTTGTTTAGTATTTCTTATTTTCTTGAGATTAACAAAATATATTTCAGTTTTCATACACCTTATAACAGTAGAATTTATCCAGTGAAATCTAATGATTGCAAATATGTATCCTCTGAAAAACGGATAATTACCTAGATATATTATGCACACAAACTGTGTTTTACAATCTTGGAAATTACCATTTGAGCTATGTGATACCAAATTTCAGTGAAACTTTACTCAGTTTGGTATTGTATATTTTCATGGTGATATGTTTGAATTTATTATCATTAGTATAGAATCCAGCATGTCTAGAAAAAAATTAATTTGTGATTTCATATGTAAAAAATTAGATCTCTGTCCTCTGAAATTATACTCTGGTATTCTGTGAGATATGCACTCTGCTAGTATGAAAATTTGTGTGGAGATTTTTAACATAGATCTCGTTTTCTGATATGTACGTGCCATGGAAGAGAAATGCGTTTAATCATACTAGTAACCAACCTGAATAATAACCTGACTTATCTGAAAATAACTCTTGAAATAAGTTTAGTTACAGGAATGATTTGTATACAGTAAAATGGAGGCAATCTAATCTAGCCATTTTCAGATTAATTTATTAATGTATGTCAGACGTAAAGTATTGGACTTTTAAATTAACCTTGCAGTGTCTGTATAAATATCTTGTAAGAAATGTTTAACTTTTCCTGATGTCCAATCCAACGAAGATTGTGGACGCTTTTTCTTGTGGTGTTAAATCCAAAATATGCTTGGTATCTTCTATAGAGAAAAACAACTGGCGACGGGTCATTGTTTGACTATTATGGAATGATGTAGACAGGTCTAAAATGGTTTGGAATTTCAAACATTAATTATTAGTTTAGTTAAGTTAATATATGTGAGGTTTTTTAACCTACATAAACAATTATCTAAACAATAAGCTTGTATACATCAGTCTTTGGGACTTAAAAGCCATATTCCTGGCATGACACACCATAGCAGAGCTGGTCCACAAGTTTAAAAGCCACAGATCCAAAAGAGCATCACTTTGGAAATGCCACTTGTCCGTAACAAAACTACATGCACTTGCAATTGTAAATTCAATTAACTTAACCACGGAACCAAACCCTGGACAGGCCAACATATTATTTCTTTTTTTAAAATTTGGAAGTGTCATACAGTAGATATGAATAATTTTTCAGTATATAATAAAACGAATATGAGATGTTTTTATGGAAAAATGAATTCTGCACAATGCATATGTAGTTTGCACATTTGCAGTCTCTTTCAATGTGCATAATAAACATTCAAAATATTATACAGTACATCATGTGTTCATGGAGACAATAAAGATGATCCGCTCTTTAATACTGAGGACACCTTATAGTTTGGTATGTTCTAACAAAGCTGTGCAGTGATAGAGAATAGAACATATAGGTATGCTGCTGAATGATGTCAACTCATATTATAACTGAAATAAATTCAGTAGAAATTATTCTAGAGAATCTAATACATTTAGTGGGGTCACGACTATACCTGCCTTAAACATAATGGAACCGGCATATACTTACTCTATGAGGGAATTTCAATTGAGGAATACTACATAAGACATGTTTCAAGCTTAGTGCGTGGCTGAAATGCATCTGCATACATGTTAATTGTTTTCAAATGAAACTCTGGAAGCATTACTTAACATTTTTTAGTGCATGGCTTAGGAATACATGCTATAGAATGCATAGCTTTGATCTAAAGGTGGAGAAACTAAAGATTAACAAAACCAATTTGATAGCTACACAGAGAAAAACAATAAAGCAAGATAATTACCTTACAGTTTTTGCGGTAGAATGTGGGTGGCTCTTCCTGAAATCCGAGGCAAGAAGGGTGAAACCAACCTTTGCATCCCTCACATTGCCAATACAGCTTAATGATAGAAAAGAAGAATGAATATTTCTTTTTCTTCAACCCCATTTCCGTGGGAAGCATGAATTATTTAATTTTCTTAAAGAAATGTTTTTAATTTGTGTCAAATTATCACAAAATACCTCCAAGACAAATATATTAAAACAAAAAAAAGTTATATTCGTTAAATTAGAAAAAGAGTGTTAAAACAGACTGCATAAGAGTCCATTTAAAAAAATTAGTGCAATAAATACTAAACTGCTGTTTATTTCTTTATTCTATTAATGTGATTATATATATTTTTTCAACTTTTCAAAGTTTTAATTTGTTTTAGAAACTAGATTCCAAAAATCTGTTCAGTTGAGTATCATTGTTTACATTACTAATTTTAATTCATCTAACAGAAAGTAACGTTAGAACTTACCAGAGGTAGCTGCAAATGAAGAATTGTTATAATTTGCTCATATTATTGATTTTAATCTTCAAATATTGACTACAATTGCAAAACTTAACATTTGGATATATATTTTTTCGATTACAAGATTTTAAAACTGTAGATCTCGTATGTTTTCCTCATAATAAATGTTAATATCATACTTGTTTTTATCAAGGAGTGTCAAAACATTAACTGTCACGTAATAGTATCCCTCTTTCAAAAAGAATTGTATCTCTTGTTTATTTTGATGCCACTATCCTCCATTTAAAAGATTTGGCGATATTCTGAAAAGTTGTTTAATCAATTATGTTAATTTTGATACGCACATAGTTTATGTATTAGCTAGTTATGCATCAGTACATAATCTGGCTGTATTTGGTTGGTCTATGAGCTCATTCTTGCTGGTACAAATCATTATATATGGCCTTCCATTCGATCACTAGGAGTAATATGATGTTAGAATCGTGCCAAAGTCTCAGACCATATAAATTATAGAATTTACTGCCCTAAAATGTTAAGTGAGTCCAATCAGATAACGCATCATTCCCTTATGTTTACTGTCGTTAATTTACTTTACACGACACCAACAGACACAACCGTCTTTTCATATTATGAACTGTACTTTCATTTAATAAATAATTTTCTCTTACAATAGTGGATTCAGTTTAATTTCCTCAATGACCCGCAAAGTAACCACTGTCTATTTGGTCCTTGGACTCTGGCGTTCTATAACAACCTATTCTGTTTTTTTTTTTAAATAAAAAGAACAAACATTACAGATCAAATTAAATAAAACTTCTTAATTTGCCATTGTGTTTAACAACATATACAACTATACTCTTTATTTTGTTTCATGAGAACTTTTAGATTCTTGTCAGAATCAAGCCAAGCACTTTTCATATGCTTCACGGATTAGTATTTTCTAAAATTTGTATCATATTCAAATCATTAAGTTTAAATACCATAAGGGAAAGCTTTGAAGAAGCAATTTGCTTTCTATTCAGTCCTTTATAAATGAATATCTATTTAATTTAAAGGTATTTTGTTTTCCTTTTTGTCGAGCAAAGTGATTGGAAGCTAGTTTCGACAACTTTGTTGGTGTTCACCCTACATTATATAAAATAATTTACAAAATAATACACAGTATTGTGGCAAAGTGTAGGGATTCTTTATGAGTAAAATTGTCAAGTGTATCTACAACATAAAAAGAAAAAGGGAAAAAGGGAAAGAAAATAAAAAACAACAAACGAAAAAGACACAAATATGAGGTAAATAAGATGTTATGTATACTAAACATAGTAATAGTTGTAGTGATAACTTCTTTATCTAATGCGGCCAATTTCTCCTGAATATTTTAGAGCGCACTACTTTTATCATACTTCACCGAATATTATCTTTGTTTCATTTATTTCATGTAGCCCATAATCTTGTTTTTAATGAATATTGAAGAGTTTCACTTTTATGTCAGTGTGTAATATATTGACTTATCTAATAATGATTATGATGATTATGCGGCTGCTGTCGCAAACACCCCCCTATATATATTTATATATATATATATGTATATTGAAACCAATGCTCTCCTTTACGTCCTATTAACAAAATGTTTGAGTGTGTGTATGTGCTTTGTTTAATTTGAAAGCTGCGGTTTTGCTCAAGATGAATGTGGTCTTAAAGGTTACTGGATATTCAGTATTGCTATTATGGCTCTAAGCTTGCTGATAAAAATATTCACAGCAATTTTGAATCCCCTTCAAAGAACAAAGAAATATCCCATCGGACCAATAGTTCTCGCGATGGTATGTACCTGTCTTGAGTGACAACGAGAGAGAGAGAGAGAGAACAAAGCAAAGATTAAACAACTGCTAACATTTTCGAGCATGTATCTTTATATGTGGCTTCTATTACCCTGCTAGTGCGGGACCTTAGAGCATAGATACATTTTGTGTCGTCCTGAATCGCAAGTACCTCAGTGTGCTGGAAACATATAATGTTATAATTTAAAACAGTACAGAAATATACATCTTGTTTGCACTTTTGTTTCTTTGCCAGCAGAAAATATTCTTTTGTATTGACCGTGTTGGTAATGGCATTATCATCACACAATTTCATAAACGATTATGAACATTATGAATACATCATGTGTTTTATTCAATGTGAGATTTTGGAAGATAAAGTTAGCAGTATATTCAAGTTTTTTTTTTTTCTTTTTTGCCACAACTTGATGATGTTACTACACATGTGTTTATGTTTTTTAAATTTTTCTTTGGATCAGGTCTATCACACCCAAATGGATAGGGCAGGTTCTGGCCTTATCGAATAATCAAGAAAATTGATGGGCCGTTCAGAGCACGCCTACACCGACACAACTAAGGTCCAGAATCGACATGTTGTTAACATTTATCGCCTTACATTTTGTGAATACACTATAAATAGCTACACGTTCTTTATGGCTCTATCACACATCTCTTCAATGATGTGCACCATCTTACCCGAGTGACTGCTTTTCACATTGAATATTCTACCAAATATGATCACGACTTTAAATCAGCAACCAGGTCAATTTCCTCTATTATTACTGAGAAAACATCATCCTCCATTGGCCCAAGTGCATTATTGACACTACAAAGTCCACAATATTTTAGTCGCACCTTGGCACTGAATGGTATACCCGTCTATCCTTCGAGAGACCACCTTGCACTGAAGATTAAAATCAGCACTTCTGCATAAAATATAATTGGCATAATTAATGTTGTGTTTTATATTCTGAATTTCCGTTGATGAAAAGGCATGGAAAGATAAAAGAATATATCTGATATCCTCCTGCAGTGTCTGAAGACGACCATCTCTCGCGTCGCCCTTAATATTATTCGTCTGCGTGAACAAAACTTCTAGGCTGTCTGATGTTGAATGCTCTTCATGACCAGGTCTTGGTATGTCTTGATTGACTGGCAACTGTACTGGTACTATCGGACTTTGCCACTGATCAACTACATGTTGACTCGTCAACGGAACCTCTGAGTACCTGTAATCATAAGTATAGTTCTCCCTCAAAGAGTATTCATAGTGAAAGGTTAGCTGCCCAAGTTCATTAAAACAACAAGAACCTGCGAATACGCTCAATTCTTTGTCCCTAACACGTTTGTTACATAGCTGATTTTGGAAATGTATTAAAAGCCTAAAGACAAACATGTGCGTTGTTGGCAACATCTGATTCAGGAAATAAAGATACCGTTTTAGAGAGCTAAATCTCTGTTCGTGTCTGGCTATCGACAATTCCTGCAAAGTACTTGAGAAAGGAAAATGTTGAGCATGCTTTCAAATTCTTCTCTAGTATTTCCCTCATGGAACCAATCAACAAAAAAAAATATATATAAAAAAATGCTCATTTGAGCCACTGACCGGATTGATATCTTGATGTTCTGACCCCCAAATTATGCTGGAGAGAGATTTCAAAAACGAGTTCTTTATTTTTCGCTAGCGCAATGTTCTCATCATTTGGAGGAGCCAGTCTACCCTCATTGGGATGAAAGAAGTTTCTCTGTGTTTTGTTCCCATGGCTCGCGATTTAATGTGTAATGTCGGCTATTGTGATGTTTGGCCTGCACTTGAAAGATTTCACGAGATCAATGTAGTCCCAGGGGCTATCTGATCGTAGCAATGACATTATTGCATATACAATTCCATGAGGACATGCTCCCAATACCCAACCACCTGAAATATGGGAACAGATGGTAATGTCCTCATAATTTAAAATATCGCTCTTCTTTAATACTTACTGATATAATATTATACATTGCCCCTTTAAACATATTAGTTTTTTTTCTCAGTTAGACCAGAAATAAAATAATATAGAAGTAACATAAACACTAAAGTTAAGAAGACATAACAAATTAAAGAACTATGTATTTTAATAATTTTTTTAAAAAATATACTGCGAGGAATTAATTATATTAAAATAATTATTTTTAGATCAAATGATCAATGACTAAGATTAGCTTGTATTTTGTTCAAATTAGCTTTTTGGTTTGAAAATCATACAACGACGGTCAAACATGTGTTTGCTGGCTTTTTTTAAGTAAATGGTTGGTGTTTCAAGAAAGTAAATATTAAAACAAAAAAATGCTTATGATTTTCCATAAGATAAAGTGTAGCTGTAGGAATCTCGTCAGATAATTCATTTAGTAGTAGCTTACAGTTATTTTGCATAAGGTTGTACTAAAACTTTTTGCACCTATAAAGAAATCAGTAGATTTACTAAAATAGTTACAAAAATATATGCATGATTCATTACAGTTGATGTACAATTTTCAATAATAAAAGTAAAGCATGTGCAAGCTTAAAAACAAGGATTACAATTTACCGATGAAAGACAGATTTTATAAACGATCATACTACAGAATTGGAGTAAATGTATAAATTCAGTCGAAGACGTAGAATGAATAAAATGATAATATGGAATGCAATCAGTACTATAGAAACTATAGAGACAAAATGCAATACAGATTTTATGTTCTATGAACAGACTTAATTGTTTTTCATGGTCAATTTACATCTTTGATAAGATTTGGTTTGAATCAATTTCTGCTGAGTTTAATGCATCTCTATAAATTCTTAAGAAAGAACAAGAGTACATAGAAATACGATTCAGCATTTTCTTACCAGATGTACCAAACACCTTCTCATATGCCAGGTCAAATTGGCCTTTGGAAACTGATTTTCCCTCATTCTTATGATCATATCCATACTAGAACCTTCCAGACGGATTCTCATCTGCCGACAAAGTAGTCGAATAACAGATACATGCGAAGGCATCGAGACGGTAAGAAATAAATCTGTATTTGGAATGGAAAAGTTGAAATTACTTTTATGCACAAGAAAAATGTTTACGGAAGTTGATGGGCTGGGGTATCTCCTCCCAGTAAGTTAAATGGCCAATCTGTAAGTCCGTTCTCAATTTATTTCTATTCAATGAGGTAGAAATTGTGGATGAATAAATAAAACGTTAGCATAAATAATGTCTCCTTTAATTTTTTTTTTTTTAATGCCAAGTTGATTGTCAATATTCGACACAAGCTTGGCCCCTATTTGAAAACAATATTTTTAGAGACACTTCGGCATTTATTAAAATAATTTGTAGGCAATTCGAACATTATTATCATAGTAATTGATCAGGTAAGAGTAAAGATTACATCATTAGAATCAAACTCATTCCTCGTGCCTTGGTGAACGCTTGCAAACAGCTAGCTATATAGAATCCCTGTATTCTAGAGGGATCATTTTGTTTTGCCCTGAACACTTTTGTGATGTTAATTTGCAAGACAGAGCAGTAGCAAAGTTTGGCCTCTGGTATAACAGGTCAAAAAGATCATTTTTAAAGGATGATATTTAAATGGGTATCCGTAAATTTTGCATAAAATTTAATAAAGACACTTTATTAGCATATCATAAAACGAGTTCATAAAATTTAAAAGAGGATCAAATACTATGCAGGAACTAATTTTTCTTATTATTAATGTCATTCTTTAGCTCTAGAATATTGCATTCAGAACTCTAGGCAAATACATCCCTCGGTACTGAGCACGCGTCCCACTCGGACATGTTTTTAAAGAATATATTGGGGAAATTACCTTTTCATCCTGAAGCAAATTTTTCAATAGTTCCTCTGGTACAGGCTCTCCATATTCATTTTCATCTACTTGGGGACGCTTTCTAAATTCAGTATTGTACACAAAGTTTCCATGCCTAGATTCTTTGCCAATCCAGGGACGCCAGTATTCATAGCTAGGTGTAACTCCAGGAGCTGGTTGCAATCATTTACACGAAGACAAAGCAGTCTGGTGTTTAATAGCAAGAACACTCAATTGTTTATTAGCTATACCGCTATAGCTTTACATAGATAGATAGATAGATAGATAGATAGATAGATAGATAGATAGATAGATAGATAGATATGACACTTGCTGAGTTATGAATATATATATATATATATATATATATATATATATATATATATATATATATATATATATATATATATATATATATATATATATATTAGTATTATAATCTTTGATTTTGGTTTCAGTACAACAATTTGGTGTTAATTGATAAGCTGTTACCTTTTTTGTGTTTGTAATTTATTTCTATCATCGACTTTGAAAAGTGGATCTATACAAATAATGGCACATCTCGATTTCCTTAGCATTTTGAATACATGAACTTCACAAAACTGCACAAATTCGGGGCAGAAAGCTCCACAAAAAGCGTTAAATAAAAAAAATTTTAAGAGTCTCATTTTGTGGACTTTTATTAGAGTGCATTTTCTTTTCTTCTGAAATTTATTTTTACATACTACATAACATTTTGTAATTTATATTCAGCGTATGGTCAATTATATCAGTTTTTTCAGAATGTTCTTACTATTTTACAGAAAATGCTAAGAGAAGACAATGCAATGAAAAGAAATTCACAAATTACTATAAATCCCCCAAATTGCAAATTTTGCTAAAATATACAAAAACACATTACAAATCGCTGATCAAAGTAATTTTTCTTGTCAAAATCTTTGTGGCCGTCATAAATAGACAAATAGGGCAATCGATAGATTGACACAGAGATATCATTTGTATGAACCCCATTTACGAACGGCAGTGTTATGATCATTTATGTCTATGGATATACTTGATGTACTTTAAATGATGTAAAATCATCCTGAATTGAGTTCAGTACTTTGTATTGAAGAAATTGCAAAACAAACTTTTAAATTCCACCAAAGGAAGACGATATAAATAACAACACAAATTGCCAGTCGATGTTAGACTCATGATACTGCCTTTTACCTACGTGATCCCGTGAACTTAGTTATGGCTGTCAGTATCTTAATTCTTTATGTAGCCACTAGATTGACGATTTGCATTTTCAATAAATATAACTTTGATAGGGTGTCATGGGTCACATTTTTTGCATTTTTTTCTTTCTTGTTGTTGTTGCAATAATTTTATAATTTACATGACACAATATTTGTAAGAAACAAGAATGCTATCCTCCTCCTCCTCCTCCTCATCAACAACAACAACAACAACAACAACGTTATCATCATCAACAACATATAGATTAAATATGCCACAACATTAATGTTACGCTACAATGTAGACCAAATCATCTCCTGTTGATGCTGCCATTTTGCAAGTTATTCTGAGAGATCTGTTTGCCAATTTTGAAAATCTGAATCATCTGAATATGATTGGCATGTGATTAATTCAAGTTAAATATAAACAGATCTACAACTTCATCATAATATATAAAAACTAGAATGTAAAAGCTGACGATTCTTGAAGATTACATACCAAATTTGCATTGTATCTAAAAACTGAAACATACACAGAAACATATACTGAAGATCGAGTTTATACCAATGATGAAAGTGGTGATAGTATCGCTCCAGAATTTAACAATATCCACTGTTTCTTGGCTGCTTGTGTGTGCGAGGGTAGATCAGAAACTGTAAAATGAGACAAAACAGAGTAAAATGAAAAAAAAGAAGTTATCCTTTAATCCATATTGACCATATTTAAGAAAAAAGAAGCTAATGTATTAGTAGTTTTAACATTTATTTTACCTATGTGGAATTTATCAGGAGTAAATTTGAGAGTATATATATTCCCCTTCCGACCCCAAGACCCCCGCCCCTCCAAAAACGTTTGCAGGGATTCAAGAATTATGCCCCACTTGCCATTGGTTAGCAACAGGACAAGACCATTACAAATTTTGGTGAATTTCTATCCACAGTTGAAAGGGGGATGGGGTGGGGTGAGGGGTGGAGATGACTAATAACCGTATTGCACGTAATTACATATTTTTATGTGGCATAGAACGCAAACAAATGTGATTTCCCCCCGCGCGCAAACACACACACATACACCTTTGATGTAGGGGAGAAAAAATTAAAGATTGGCAGACAGAGAATGCCCATAAGTTTCTTTCAAATCGCATAAGGTTACTAAAGATATATAAAGTTGCTACTGACTGAAAACAGTTCCTCAGTGCCGAGAGACACTGACATTGCGATGCAAGCACAAGATCTAATTAGCTCCATCAATAATCTAATTATGTATTACAATTACTTTTAGTCCAGACCGAAAGTGCAGGTACACATCAAAACCAAGGAATACTGAATTGTGAATCCCATCAGTCCATTCCTGGTATCAGTAGGGCACTTTGCATTTCATGCAGTGCTTAATGTACACACGCACATCTGAAAAAGTGAATGCAATATTAATTGGAACATAAGCAGAATACCTTTTTCGTACGCACTAAATATATTTAAATGTGTTTCTAATATTCTTTGTAACTGTTTACAGTAAGATGTACATGACAACAAAATATGATGGTATGATGAAAAAAAAATCTAGAAAGAAATAATTGTGTCGTGTTCATTTTGTAGTCAATATATTATGTATTATATTTGCAACACATTCATTTCCTCATAAGTCTAAATGAAGTACTTAGTAATTAATACTGAGTTTGTATACATGATATATTTACAACAATACATACTCAGAAAGTTTCAGTCATGCACGAATCAAAGAATATTTCATTAATTAAAGAATTAAAATAAAAAAAAATACATGGACAGAATGCATAATGAGAATCCGTGCTGGAGTATAATTGTAAATGAAATTTAAACAGTATGAAATCTCATTTTTTATGTAGCAATTTTTTTTCCAGTGTGTGTGTATTGCGCACCTACCCAGTAGTTTGACCATTATTTGAAAGTTGTTGTATGGATACAGTGTCTTGAAGACCATGTCTTTGATGCTGAATTCAATCCATGCTTAAACCACATGCTCTTGTATATTTTTTTTCTCCGCACAATTATTTTTCTGCATAATGGACAATGAAAGTGACCTGGCTTTGCATCTTCGTATGGAATGTGACAAAGCAGTGTAAAATCACCTTAAAAAGAAATGTCTGTAGAAGATCTTAAAATTATTCAACGAACTGCTTTATTCATTTCATAGGACACAATAGTGTGTGTGTGTGTGTGGACTATTGCAGTTAAACATTTGGCCACAGGACTTTTAGGATGTAATAGGCTGTACTGTCTATAATGTCATGACTTGACACCATATTTGTTTCAAAATTATGAACGCTTTCGCATAATTATCATGGATGTTTTTTCAGGCAGATATACTATAGTTTCAAAGTAATTTTCTAAATAAGCAATTCGATGTATTTGTTATATATTATACGTCATAATTGATGCAGCGATGTATAAACAGCTTCTTTACCTAGATATACGATACCTATATACAAAACATATTTGCAAAACATATAATAATAATGAACCATGCACTGTACTTCTATATGAAACAAAATGAATAAATTCGATTGCAAAACCAGTTAGAAATAATTATATTGCAGAAATGCATTCAATACTTGTGTTATGAAAGGGTATCGGTATATTAATAGCCCATAAAAGTCAATGTGATATAAAATGTTTCTAAATCGTCATATTATTATTGTATTTTTTCGATGAGAACTTGTTGCTTGGGTTGGCCTTTTGTTGTATACATATTTACGATGAAACATGTCTTAACGGACACTCATTATAAACGACATATGTTCATAAAAGACAGCATTTTTTTTATAGTCATTTCAAATATGTCCGTTATCATACAATGGCGAATTTTTAAAAACTAATGCTAATTTAGCGGTACTAAATGTAAAGCTGGCGAAACATGCTTATTATGAAAAAAATAAAGGGAGAAAAATGACTGAGATTATACAAAGTGTTAGTAGAGCCAGAGTAATGTACTGCTGCTGGAATAAAAGGGCTAGCAAAGTCTATAAATGTGAGAAAATGAAGGGTAGGGAGTAATTCACACTTAATACGGGGCTTTAATTATTATTTTGTCAACCATTCGTTGGTCTGAAGGTAGTCATTATATATATTAAGTTACTGATATTAATATTATGGTAATACCCTCATATATATTTTCTAGCATCTTAAGGACTTAAAATCTTTCCCCGCGATGTAGGCCACGTTTCACGTAAGTCGTTAAATGTGCTTGTTGAAATTAAGTTCATAATGCACCGGTGTTTATTTTATCATGACAAATGGAAAATTGCATTAATGAAAGAATCATAAAACATCAAATGTAATGTATAGTAAAGTATATTTCCTATATTTCTCCTCATAAATCCAACAAGCACTGTTTTTTTTTTTTTTTTTTTTTTTTTAATTGCTTAATAAAGCGATACTTATTCAAAAGTACAAAAATTTAACACTTACCATTTGGTGCAGCAACTCTTGTCTTCCAATAAACTTTAAGATGGCTCCTAACCTTAACTAATTTGGATGGCTTGAACTTGTATGCTGGGCACAGTGGACAATGATAGGATTTGCATTCACCTTTTACAACATTCATTACACCTTCTAAGTAAATTTTCTAAATGATCAAGTGAAGAAGAGCAATGAGTCATATTTGCTTCCATTTCGATTAGTTTGACAATATCAGTTTGACAAGTATAAACATGGCAAAATAAAGTGTTAAATCGACAAAACCCTTAAGTAAAAACAATTCATGACCAGTATCAGCAATATTGGAGAATTTGTCTGGACCGTAGTATCAGGTAATGTGATAACTAGTAACAATTAATGAGACACAGTAATGTGTAAGTGGAGTATGAGACACAGATAAAGGTTGACAGATTGAAAGTCAGTAAGACCATGGGTCAGTGTAATTCGAGTCCAAGTAGTTACAGAATGCTTGTGATGGACATCATTTATTTTATACTCTCCCACCTTTATGTCCAGTTAGCGTTGGGCCTTCATTTATTTAGTAGGTTTGTCTATAAATAAAAAAAGTAGTGTAGAGAATGTCTTGTGTTTGTTCCTACACACTCAGACAATATCAGAAACAGAGCAATCCTATCTAATACAAGGTGAACTGCAACACATTTTTTTTTCTATTTTTTATTCACGGCTTTGATTATACGATATCCGCAATATTGTGTAAAAAAAAAAAAAAAAAAAAAAATGGATACTAAATTCTCAATGTGGTGTGGTCGTCCTGTAGTCATGTGTACATGCATATCTAACCACTTGTTTTAACCAACCTACTTACTTACACATGTTGCATATACATCTTCTTATGTACCTAAATACATACATGCATATTATTATTATTATTATTATTATTAAGGGACGTAGTCTTTCAATATGTTTCATTGTCCTACATTTAAAATATGTAAATAAGTTTCAAAGAATAAAATTATAAAAATACTTCAATGTCTTTCATATTGCGATTTGTATCAAACCTGAATTCAATATTCAAGTTTATTCCATATTTGTGGGAAGAATCGGAAGAAGACCTGTTTCTTCTGCCGTTTCTTCTTACTGAAGTTAATTAAATTACAATCATTTATTGTTTCCTCTGTATCCAATCCGATTTTAGAAAGGCGTTAAAATGTAAGAAATAGGATTTGCGAAAAATAACTGTAATTAAATAAATTGACCAAGATCTAGTATGAAAAACAGTTTTGCGCTCACTTGAATTTGATAACACTTTGTAGACTGATGTCTAGTAATGATAACACATTCTGTAATGTTTAATTTAATTAAATATTTGACTACACCAGCAAAACCAAATAGATTTACGTCGACGATTACACGGATTTGTGTTTACTATGTCGATTCTCATCTATATCGATCGAGGATTCCAAAAAAGAAATCGTAGACACTAATTCCACCTTAATTTTGTGCAAACAAATGTACCGAATAGCATGCGCTAACTTAAGTAATCATTTGATTCCCAGCTCGTGTGTATTTAAATGAGAGAGAGAGAGAGAGAGAGGACGCGGATGTCAGGTTTTTCATGGAGTCACGGTTGATGAAATAATGCATCAGTCAGTCGTTTGTTTTAGAAACTACACTCGAGCCTACTTAGGATCTCCATTATAGTATCATGATTAGACTTTCATTAAATTGTTTTATATCTCTTGCTAACCGTGTATATACTGTTATTATGACCCTTTTTGTCTACAATAAAGACTTGTACTCACTTTACTTGACCTTAATCTCAAAGTCATAATGTAAAGATTTTGGCTTTGGCAATAACATGTGGAGTGATACACAGTTAGACGTATGTTGTGATCCTGAGCGCGGATAAATCTCTTCAAATATACCAATATAGGTACTTTAAACAGGAACCAGCTCTTGTGCGCTATGATACAGAAATGAGGAAACCCGCAGTAATAAATATACTTATTTCGATTGTTACATGCACTTTTGAGTAAGATGTATGTTTTTATCTATAGCTGTTGAGGATTACAAAAGAGAAATCGTAGCCACTAATTAGCAACAGGGGATGATTTTTTCAGAATTATAGAATAGACAAAAATTGAATGTTTTCTGCATAATTTGAGTGTGCAGATTTCAAAAATGAACCCATCGTTATGATATCTTTTCAAATAAATTCACAGGAAGCATTCAAACACATGTACCGTCTACCATTTTTAATATTGGTCTTTGGCACTTTTTGCAAATTCTTGACCTCATGTTATTTCAAGCTGAAATTTGCATATTTCTTACATATGTTTATATAGAAATATTTTGTGAACATTCAGCTTTAAGAATAAATTGACTTTTTCTATGTTCCAGGTAATTCAGAAGCCCCCTGTGCTATTTGATCAAGCACCCCCCCCCCCCCCTCCAGCATTTTTGCATGAAATACTATATTTTTGAGTCATGCACAAGTTGAAATTATATGTTGCTCTTAAAATGGAATGTTTTCTGCATAATTTGAGTGTGCATTATTCAAAAATGAACCCATCTTTATGATATGTTTTCAAATAAATTCACAGGAAGCATTCAAACACATGAGCCATCCACTATTGTTAATATTGGTCTTTGGTCACTTTTTGCAAATTCTTGACATCATGTTATTTCATGCTCAAAGTTGCATATTTCTTACAATATAGATATGGTTATTTATAAATGTTTTGTGAACATTCAGCTCCAAGAATAAATTAACTTTTTCTATGTTCCATGTACTTCTGAAGCCTTTCTGTTCCTTTTTATCACGAGTACCCATAACATTTTCGCATGAAATACCATAATCATTAGTCATACAAAAGTTTAAATTGTATGTTACTTTTAAAAGCAATAGTGCAAATGCATTACAGTGTTATTGTACATATATACATTGATCTGAAATCACAATTTATTAAATAACAATTGCCATTTTAGAATTTAGTTATGATAAGATATTTTTCGTCGGTTTTCATATCTATAAAATAAAATCAATGACAAAAAAACAAACCTAAAAAAAACTTAGTTTGAATACTTCCACAATTCTACTTCTGGTACTGAGTTGGTTGTCAAGAAATAGTTATGATTATGTTTTTGTTTAAATAGAGAAATGCTACAGATCGATTTTCTGTTCTTTATGATGACAATATTCATATTGATATTCACAAAAAATGTAATGAAATGAATTTTTCATTCTTCGAAATTCTGAAAAATAGTTCAACTTTTACCTCTTTATCGCCCCTACTAAACATGAATGTTTTAATTTGAATACCATTGTCTCTAGATAAGAATCGTACCTTGAACAGATGATCTGACATTGATAATCTAAGTGGTCACAATCGCATACATATTATCAATATCATTATCAGTATAACCCGTCGTCTCTAACCTCGAAAATACATTACACAACAAAAGTTGTGCCAATATTTTGTAATAAATTTGGTATAATGAAATGACAATACGTTTGTATAATCCGATTCCTTGGTATAAACGTCTGCCCTGTCATAAAATCAAGTTTTCGTGTTTGAACTCAATTTATCTCGTATTGTTGCATTGTTTACACTTTTTGCGTACCCATGTGCCGGGAAGAGTTACCGTTCGTGCTGGCATGGGTCACCTTTAAAAAAGACGTAATTCGTTGGTTTTCCGCAAATATTCGCACACATTTTACCATTATTCTCGTAAAAAGAACTCCAACATATTTAAAAAGTAGGCGTAGGTGAGCGTATATGTTCGTTTATTTAGTTTCTTCGCGTTTTGAAAAATTCGGTTTTCGTTTATTTCCGCCGAATATATTGTAGAAAAGGCCCAATGTCATATACGCTAAATATAGACATTTGACCTTTCAACCATGAATACATTCGGATATAATAACATAGGCTTTTTAGCGGAGAAAGTACCAGGTGTAATGAGGTTGACATTTTGAGAAAATTTTAATCTTGATCGCCAGTGCTCTCTAGCGGCGGCGCCTGTTGCTACACTAATTACACCTTAATTTTGTGCAAACACATCTACTGTATAAGATGCGGTATCTCGGGTGATTATTTTATTCCAGTGCGGATGTACTTAAATGGGGGGGGGGGGGGGGACGCGGATGTGAGGGTTTTCATTGAGTCACGGTTGATGAAATAATGCATCAGTCAGTCGTTTGTTTCAGAAACTTAAATCAATTCAACTCTATTATAGTATCATGTTTAGACTTTCATTATATTGTTTTATATCTCTTGCTAACCGTGTATATACTGTTGTAATGACCCTCTTGTCTACAATAAAGACTTGTACTTACTTTACTTTACTTGACCCTAATGTCAAAGTCATAAAGTAAAGATTTTAGCGTTGGCAATAACATGTGGAATGATACACAGTTAGACGAATGTCGTGGTTCTGAGCATGGATCCATCTCTTCAAATATACGAGTGCATATAAATTACATAGGAACCAGCTCTTGTGCGCTATGATACACCAATAAAGATGCTAAATTATTATACCTACAGAGCAAGAGAAGCTAAACGATACACACCAAGATAATTTTGCACCCTCGAATGTAGAGGAAACCCAATAATTTTTACTCGTGTATTTACAAACACAAATTTAAAAGCTGGTTCCCAGCACGGATGCAAGAATACAAACGGTACTTCATAAAACAGGTCCAGGAATCTTTGCTTTATATGAAGCAACAGGTAACGAAGGAGCTGCATGATATTGGTTCATTGAAAATGTACACTGAATTTCAAATATCTCAGTAAAGATATTAACTATGACATTATAATACATCAACTGCTTTGGTTCCCAGTAAGGATGTTATGATCGATGACGTAAATGCCGGTATTCCACATGTTATACGCACCAGATTGTTAAAAACAAGAGACGTGCATTTTGTACGGTGCTATTAAGATCTTTCAACTATGTCATTTCTTCTTAGATCTGTATGGGAGATGGATCTATAAATTGTGTAAATATTCTGCAAGCCGATGTGTTGGTTCCAGGCGATGTAGTCCGAGTTTCCTCTGACCCTTCACACCCCATTTTTTATATTTTGACATTTATCAAAATATCAAAAATGGGGTGTGAAGAGTCAGAGGAAACTCGGACTACAGGCGATGATGGTATGAGGAAACCTGCAATGCCAAGTAGACTTAAGTCGATTGTGACATGGCGTTGCGAGTAGGATGTCAGTTTTATTCTTTATTTATCGAAGATTCCAAAAGAGAAATAGTAGCCACTAATTCCAACTTAATTTTTATGCAAACAAATGTACTGGACAAGATGCGGTAATGATGAAATTGAGAGAGAGAGAGAGAGAGAGAGAGGGGGGGGCGGATGTTAAGGGTTTTAGGTATTCGCCGTTGGTGTGTGTGTGTGTGTGTGTGAGAGAGAGAGAGAGAGAGAGAGAGAGAGAGAGAGAGAGAGAGAGAGAGAGAGAGAGAGAGAGAGAGAGAGAGAGAGAACATATGTAAGAACTTTCCGGGTCACTGTTGATTTAAAATTGGAGCAGTCATCCGTTTTGTGCTTTTTTTTTTTTCTCCTAGAAAAAAGCATATTTTACGTAGTAGCTCTATGAAATAATTCATGACAATACTTTCGTAATAGTGGGTTTTCTTATGTTGGTATCATTGTATATACTGTTATAAGGACGTTTTTGTCTAAAATAAAAATAAAAAAATAATTAAAAAAATTGCTTAGTTTTATTTACTGGCCCCTGGTGCCAAAAATCATAACATAAAAAAGAAATTAGCTTCGCAATGACATATGGAGTGATACAGAATTATACGAATTTAGTCCTTCTGAGCGCGGATGAATCTCTTAAAACATACAAGCATAGGCATCTTACATGGTAACCAGCTCTTGTGCGGTATAATACACAAATGAAGATGTTGAATGATGATACCTAAAGAGCAAAGGAAGCAAAATGATCTACATGAAGATGTTTTTACGTCAACGAAACATGAAGGAAAACCAATATTTCTTGCTAGGGTTGTTTGGAAACACAAATCTACAAGATGGTGGAATGATACTATACGAAATTCTTTTGTATCCCAGCTCGAATATTGGGAGCGATGATGTAAATTACCGTTTATCACTTATTTTAGGCAGGAAATGTAGAAAAGAGACGTGAATTTGATTGGGACTTTAAATTTCTTTCCACGTTCTAACTTGTTCTCGCACATGTATATGTGTGGGATCTATAAATTGTATAAATATTTTGTTTCGGTCTCAGCCGCGGATGTTGTGGGGAAAGCTGTAACTTCATCTATCCTCACATGGAGTTATCAGTAGGAAACCATTTTTTTCTATATCAATGGCAAATTTAACATGAACAACGGTAGCTCTTAATTCAGTTTTAATTTTATGCAAACAAATTTAGCCTATAAGATTAGGAAACGTATGTTATGATTTTGTATCTCTGCGCTGATGCATCTTAAAGAGAGAGAGAGAGAGAGAGAGAGAGAGCGGCAGGCACAGGTGTTTTTCATATAAGTGCCTTTGCCTTCGCTTCAGCCGTGATACGAAAAAAACGGCCTTTAAATCCCATTCCTCTATTCACACAGAAACGTTAATATTACCCTCTACTTGGCGAGACGTAACACAGTTAACACAATAATTGAGAGTTAAGGGAAAACTGCATTCGCTGTATACGTGAGAAGAAAAATAAATGCTTTAAATCACATTCCTCTATTTACATAAAAACGTTAATATTACCCTTTATTTGGGGAGACAGAGGGACACAGTTATTATTATTAGTATTATTATTATTAAACTCGGCAATAATTAATGTTAAGGGGAAAAAACTCTTGAATTGGTTCCTAGCGTGGATATTAGCAGTGGTTCTCGCTGTGGACTTCCGGCTCTTGTTACGGATGCGCACTGCATAACACTGTAGGGAATGGCGGACGTGGGTGATCTGCTCACAGTTATCGTTTTCTATTTTGTAAGTTGACTTTTGTATCTAATAGTATCTCTCTTTTAAAAGTTCTTGTTTATATAATTGATTGATCTGCTGCAGCTAATAACGAATATATTTTTTTTTTTACGCGAAATACCGACAACTTTCAGTTCCATTTTGCCACGTCAACTTTCATTTATCAAAAGGAATTAAAGACGTCTGTTGTGAATCTTAATTCAAAAGGCTATGTACACGACCGTCGTGTAAAATGTTTTTAGAAGTTACTGGCACTGTAGGCAACGTTATTTTCATATGTTATAAAGTACATCAACATATCAATTGACTATCCAATTTTTATGTGTGTGTTGTTGTACAAACAACGAGGGTATTCATAGGTATCTTTTTAACTTCAGATTTAACTGTATGATCTTGAGTCAAAACTTACTCCATCCGAAACGTACTGAGACAGAAACGTAATCAAACACACGTACTCGAGTCAAATCGTTAAAAACAAGTCTAAACGTACCAGGATCATAAAGTTCTTATTTTCTTACTTTTCACTTGGATAGTTTGCTTAATACAAGATGTGCACTTAACCTGGCCTCATATTTGAATTGGGTTAAAATGACAACAAACATACGGATCATAAGTTTTAATTTTCTTACTTTTCACTTGGATAGTTTACTTAATACTCACGATGCGCTTAACCTGGCCTCGTTAATCAGCTATCGTAGACCATCCTAACTTCTTGTTCATTCTTGATTCGTGCGCCACGTTTCTCGTGACCTAATGCGCTTGTTTTGAGATCCTGACTTCATCCACTGGGTCACTAGTGTTAGTTGACAGTGAAATTAAGTGCTGATCAGGAAATATTTGTTGAAATGATATTTAAGTATGTACTACAATTCATATTGAAAAAACACAATGAAAAAATGGCAAAAAAAAACTTTAATTAGAAAAGAGGTCAAGATTACATTGTCAAGATCACTTTGGTCTGAACTTTATTTTCGGCATGATAATGTTTACACTGGCTACTCGAGACTACTAAAAGTAGAGGTTAGCTAGCCTATGTAGTTATTGATTACACTCTGGTTTTTTATTAATAAATTGGGTTGTTTACATTAAATTTAATTTGTCAGCAAGTTTTAGTTGTCCAAGCCAGTTTGACTAGGGAATTCTCACCCTTCTACTTATTGTATGTGACTGACAATCTGCGTTTCAGGTATGGGCAGGACGGGTTGTGTTTGGGAAGCTGGGTCCCGAGCAGTGCAGAGAGTTAGGATTTTCCTCCAATCTACTGTGTAGCTCCTGTAATGATCTGGACCATTTCAGATTAAGCACACTGAAGGAGGATTGCCTCAGATGTTGTGAGGAGGACACCTCCACTGGTGATGCTCTCAAGGTAACTAAGTTTTGTAACACTGTTGAGACTTTATGCTTAAAACTCAAACACCCACTTGTTCAAAGTCAACATTTTTTGACAATCCTGTAACTTTCCTTTAATTAGGGTGAGAAAAGATTCTTAACAAAACTTGAGAAATATTTGTTTTGCCTGCATATTCATCGTCAGACATAACAGAACAGTCTTGTTCTAATTTTAGTTCATCCCCAGGCTATGTATTGCTAACTTTCAGTGGCATATATCAAATCCAATTATCAAATCAGATTATATTATTTAATGAAGTATATTTGAACTAATTCTGAATTTTTTCAAAATATTGCCTCAAAGTATCATCATCATCAATTTGTTTAATAACAAGGAAACAGTATTTCCCCAATTTCATGATATTTGCCATGGGTATAGAGGCTGCCTCAGAATCATGCATTATCGATTTCTTATTCATTATTATCAGAATATATTTGAGACAATGCCATCATTTCACATTCAGGTGAAACAATTAGGAGAGAACATTATCAATGATTTCTCCAGGATTTTAATTGGAGGGGAAATTTCCACTCTGGCATTTTCCTAAGCAGGGCTTGAATTTAATTTTTTTTACTACTTGCTCTTTTGACAGGTGAAGAAAAATCAACTTGCAAATCCTATTTCTACTGTTTCTTTTTAGCTCTAATGGTCATAGACCGGAAGAGCTTATTGGATGGTCTTTTGTCTGTCATCTGTCCATCCGTTAGCAAAAGTTTGTTAACACTACTCCTAATAAACTGCTTGCAGGATTGATATGAAACTGTTTAAACACACATTTGTCCCATGGTCTAGTTGTGCCCTGAATGAAAATGGTACCACTTGGACATCCAGTATGGCCACCACGGTAGCTATCCTGAAAATCTTGTTATTACTACTCCTCCTACATGGATGGTCACATCAGCATTGGGTTTTCACTAAAAGACTTCTTATGAAGTCCTGCTGGTCCTAAATAAAAAATGGTGTGGATCTGACATCGAATATGGCCACCATGGCATCTATCTTGAAAATCTTGTTATCACAACTTAACCTGAACAGAAAGTCATATTAACATGGGCTATTCACCAAAAGACTTGTAGTTAGTCTTAAATGAAAATGGTGCCAATATGGCCACCAAACAATGGCCATCTTGAAAATCTTGTTATCACTACTCTTTCTGAATGGATGGTCATATCAGCATTTGGTTTTCACTAAAAGAGTTCTTATGATGTATAAATGGATTTCACCTGTCAATGTGCAGATCAGGGGAAAGTTGAGTTTCAGATTGGTTCTATTAAACAACATTGTTTTGGTTATTGTATTGTTACGACTCTATGGTCTAAGAAAAATGTAACAGAAAGAAAGTGAAACCAACAAATCAAGTAAAAATCAACAAGCAATTTATTACTAGATAATTAAAATGAAAAATCAAAAAGTCACTTAAAGTAATGTGTTTTGAAATCCTAATAATCCAATAAGAATGATTGTTCTAATCACAAGTCCTAAATATAGAATGTTCCGAATTCACAGCTGTGTCCTTGAATGTTATGATGTGCTAATGGTCTCCAAAGTCCTGATGTACTAGAAATCTTGATGTGCTGATGTCAAAATGAAGTATTCCAAAATATCTGAATAAGTTCACTTAAATTCCAAAATCATCAATTAAAAATCCAAAATCCAAAAGTTTATGAGCACTGTTATAATCCAATGAATATTTAAAATAATTCCTCTCTTAGAATTTGGAATGAATTTTCACAACTGTAATAGCTCTTTACAAGACTGATGGTAATGTCAAAACTGAAAAAAATGTCCACCAAACATGGTATATATAAAGATTGGTCACATGACAGAATGTTCTAGAATATGAGTCATCTTAATGGAATTCTAACTGTAAACAAAATTCAACCTTGACCTTCAAATTGAGAAAACATATTGATCAAAACAACCTAATTCAAGGACACTAGTTAAACATGTTTTTCCTGATAACATTAAGATTCAAGCAAATATTAAAGCGAAGAAACTTTTATAATTTCCCAAAATATTTATAATATTATATAAACATCATACATAACACCTCCCGTCATAAAGAAAAAGAAAGATTTATATAATAAAGCTTTCTTTTGAATATACATCTAATACTACCATAACCAAAATTACATAAGAACATGTTTTATGATACTGGACTTAATTACATCAAGCAATATTACATTTTTAGGCACGTGAGAGTGCATCTGCAATCACATTGTCTTTTCCCCTGATGTGTTTGATGTCAATGTTATATTCCTGCAATATCAAACTCCATCTCAACAATCTCCGATTTTTATCTTTCATTTTGTTGATGAAAGTAAGGGGATTGTGATCACTGTACACAATAATTGGAGAAAGAGCTGAGGTGACATACACTTCAAAATGCTGTAAAGCCAATATCAAAGCCAAACATTCCTTCTCAATTGTGGAATAATTTTTCTGGTGCTTGTTTAGTTTTTTAGAAAAATAACACACAGGGTGATCCACACCACTTTTGTCTTCCTGAATCAATACTCCACCAACCCCTACATCACTTGCATCAACAGATAATTTAAATGATTGGCTAAAATTTGGTGCAGAAAGAACTGGTGCATTCTTAAGCATGGCCTTTAACTTGTCAAAAGATTCCTGACACTTGTCAGACCAATGAAATTTGGTTTTCTTACTCAATAAACTTGTCAAAGGTTCAGCAATTTTGGAAAAATTGGAACAAAATTTCCGATAATATCCAGCCATACCTAGAAATCGCATCAGTTGCTTTTTACAAATTGGAACTTGAAATTCAGAGATAGCTTTGACCTTAGCTTCTATAGGTTTAACTTGACCTTGTCCCACAATATGTCCTAAAAATGTGACACAAGCATGGCAAAACTCACTTTTGCTCAAATTAATTGTCAGATTCGCATCACTGAGTCGATCGAAGAATTTTCGAATGGTTTCCAAATGATCTTCCCAGTGTTGTTGTAGATAATGACGTCATCGATATAAGCATCACAATTATCAAGACCAAATGTTATCATGTTCATCAGACGTTGAAACGTTGCTGGCGAATTTTTCATTCCAAACGGCATGACTTTATATTGATAAAGTCCATCTGGAGTTACAAATGCTGAAATTTCTTTTGCCCTTTCCGTCAGTGGAATTTGCCAGAATCCTTTTAAAAGGTCAAACTTGGTGACATATTCCGCATTTCCAATTTTATCAATGCAATCGTCCATTCTTGGGATTGGAAATGAATCAGTTTTGGTGACACTGTTGACTTTTCTATAGTCTGTACACATACAGAATGTATTATCTGGCTTGGGAACAAGAATACATGGTGAATTCCAGTTACTTTTACTTGGTTCTATGAAATCATTCTCCAGTAAATACTGAATTTCTTTCTTCAGATAGTTCTGTTTGAGAGGATTCATCCTATAAGGATGCTGTTTTACAGGCGCAGAATCTACAATGTCAACGTCATGATAAATTTTACTTGTTCATGTTGGAACATCAGGAAACAAGTGCTCATAGTCATGTAATAGCTGTTTTAATTCATTTCTTTCCTGTTGTTGTAGATGTGAAAGTTTCTGGTCTAGGTTGTTCAATATTTCTGAATTCCGAAGATTGGTTATACCAGAGTCACTATAGTCTGATCGTATTCCATCGTTGATATCTTCACTGTGTGGGACAGGTACAACTAAATTAACAGAATAATTAGCTGGGCTATCTCTGTCAAAATATTCCTTTAACATATTTATATGACAAAGTTGTTTCTGTTTCCGTCTCCCAGGAGTGTTAATGATATAATTTAAGTCGTTTACTTTCTTTTCAACGGTATAAGGACCATAAAATTTAGCCTGAAGAGGATTCTGAGGTATGGGAAAGAGAGCCAGAACTTTGTCACCAGGTTTAAAACTCCTTTCCTGTGAATTTCTGTCATACCTTAATTTCATTTTTGACTGGGTAGTGTGAAGATTAGTTCTTGCTACTTCACAGGCCTTTGACAACTTGTATTTGAAATCAGAGACATAATCAAGAAGATTAATCTTTGAATCTTCATTTGTAAGAAGTTTCTCTTTCAATAATTTCAATGGTTCACAGACAGTATGACCAAAAACTAGTTCAAAGGGACTAAAACCCAATGACTCTTGAACTGATTCCCTAACAGCAAACAACAACAAATGAACACCCTCATCCCAATCCTTTTCTGTATCAAAGCAATATGATCGAATCATATTCTTCAAAGTTTGATGAAATCTTTCCAAAGCACCTTGACTTTCAGGGTGATAGGCAGAAGATTTAAACTGTTGGATGCCTAATTCATGCATAACTTGTTGGAAAATTCCAGACATAAAATTTGACCCTTGATCCGACTGGACAGATTTGGGAAGGCCAACAAGTGTAAAAAACTTCACCAAAGCTTTCACAATAGTTTTAGTTTTTATATTTCTCAGAGGAATTGCCTCTGGAAATCTTGTAGATGCACACATGATGGTCAACAAGTATTGGTTGCCTAACTTGGTTTTAGGTAAAGGACCAACACAGTCTACTATTATTCTACTAAATGGTTCATCAAATGCAGGAATAGGTTGCAGATGAGCCTTAGGTATCTTCTGATTGGGTTTTCCTACCATTTGACAAGTGTGACAAGATCTGCAGTATTTAGAAACATCACTTTTGAGTTTCGGCCAATAAAAATGATTCAAGATCTTGTGATAAGTCTTACGGACTCCTAAATGACCAGCCAAAGGAGTTTCATGGGCTAAATTAAGAATTTCCTGTCTATATGACTTAGGAACAACAATTTGATAGCTCACTGACCACTCGTCACCAGCGGGTACATCAGGTGGTCTCCATTTCCTCATAAGGACCCCATTTTTCACAAAGTAACACACTGGAACTTGTGTGGCTTCAGTTTCACTAATAGCCCTCTGAAACAAACAAGATATCACGGGATCTTGCTCCTGTTCAGCGACAAGGGATTGTCGTTTGTCATCCTGATTAGAACAAAGAGAATGAGTTGCCAAAAGAGGATCACTGTGATCAATACCATTTGATTGATCAATACCTGAGGAAAAAGTGACCTCATCAAAAGACTGACCAATACATGTGTCAGCTAAAGGAATAATATCCTGATCAACATCAATCTCAAGAGCTCTTTTTGCCATAGCTCTAGTAACTGCACAAGCAGGGTACAAATCAGGGATTTCAGTTTCGACAGGATCAACTTTCTGATCCAAACAAGGCTTGTCAGTTACAAGTGGATTAACCACAACCTTATCTCCAGCTAGGTCATTGCCTAGTAATAAATGAACACCCTCTATTGGTAAAGAAGTCACTGCCCCAACAGTCACAGGTCCAGAAACTAAGTCTGATGCCAAATTTACACAATGGAGAGGAACATTTACAAAGCCGCATTCAACTCCCTGAACAAGAACACATTCACTTGAAGAAGACTCCTCAGACAAAGGCAAAGTACCTGATAATAAAAGACTCTGAGAAGCTCCAGTGTCCCTTAATATTTTAATTGGGATAGGCTTGGCAGAATCACCAATAAGTGATATAGAACCTTCTGACATGAATGGTTCATAAGCCTCCAAAATAGAATCAGACTGGGGTTTGTTTGACCCAACAAATGTATTGCTTTCAATACAAGACCGTGACCTTGACCTCGTAGAAATAAGAGCATTTGGAAAAGCTCTGTCTTTACTCTGTTGCTTATTTTTCAACTTGAAGCAATCAGAAATAACGTGCCCTTTCGTTTTACAATAAGTGCACGTAGGAAGAGATAAGGATTTCTGATCAGTCTTATCAGATGTTTGATTCCTAACAGTTGTGCTGTTGTGAAATTTGGAAGTACTCGAATGAGATTGAAATGGTATTTTACCAGAAAACTGCTGAGAGGACGATTTATTACCAAATGAAATTTTGTGAGTCAAGGAATAATCATCAGCCATACGAGCAGCATTTTCCAAAGTTTCCACATTCTGCTCGTCAAGATAGGTTTTAACATCACTATGGATACACCTCTTGAACTCTTCAATTAATACGAGCTGTCGGAGGTTATCATAACCTTGATCAGCTTTCTTGGCTGAGCACAACCTATCAAATAGTTGTTCTTTATCCCTTGCAAATTCGACATGAGTTTGTCCAGTTTCTTTTCTACAATTCCTAAACCTTTGTCGATATGCCTCTGGTACCAACTCATAAGCTTTCAAGATGTACTCCTTAACCACATCATAATCAGTGCTTTGTTGTACTGACAGTGAAGTGTAGACTTCACGAGCTTTGCCAATAAGTACACACTGTAACAACAAAGTCCAATGCTCTCTGGGCCATTTCAAGTTTTCAGCTATTTTCTCGAAATGAAGAAAGTATTTATCTACTTCTTTTTCCTGAAAAGGGGGTACTAACCTAATATATCTAGTAACATCAAAACCTGAACTTGTGTTTAAAGGAGTGGAGTGTGCTCTGTTTGCCAGTTCTAATTCTCTTAATTTAAATTGCATTTCCCTTTCTTCTCTTTGCATCTGCATTTGTATTTGTCTCTCTTCTTTCTGCATTTGTATCTGTCTATCTTCTTTCTCTCTCTCCATCTGCATTTGCCTCTCTTCTTTCTCTCTCTCCATCTGCATTTGCCTCTCTTCTTTCTCTCTCTCCATCTGTATCTGCCTCTCTTCCTTCTCATGCACTCTAACCCCTCCTGGGTAGGTTTTGAAATGAAATTCTGAACATTAGATGCCATAGTAAATGCTTGTTGGTTTCACACACAAAAAATTTCTCTATTTAAAAATCTTTGCCAAAGACAAAAAAAATTCTCCGAGACAAAATCAATATGAATTTCAAAGATAAATTTAATATCTCTAATATGCTTTAAAGAAATTCAGATCCCGGACGAGCCCCCAATTTCTGTTACGACTCTATGGTCTAAGAAAAATGTAACAGAAAGAAAGTGAAACCAACAAATCAAGTAAAAATCAACAAGCAATTTATTACTAGATAATTAAAATGAAAAATCAAAAAGTCACTTAAAGTAATGTGTTTTGAAATCCTAATAATCCAATAAGAATGATTGTTCTAATCACAAGTCCTAAATATAGAATGTTCCGAATTCACGGCTGTGTCCTTGAATGTTATGATGTGCTAATGGTCTCCAAAGTCCTGATGTACTAGAAATCTTGATGTGCTGATGTCAAAATGAAGTATTCCAAAATATCTGAATAAGTTCACTTAAATTCCAAAATCATCAATTAAAAATCCAAAATCCAAAAGTTTATGAGCACTGTTATAATCCAATGAATATTTAAAATAATTCCTCTCTTAGAATTTGGAATGAATTTTCACAACTGTAATAGCTCTTTACAAGACTGATGGTAATGTCAAAACTGAAAAAAATGTCCACCAAACATGGTATATATAAAGATTGGTCACATGACAGAATGTTCTAGAATATGAGTCATCTTAATGGAATTCTAACTGTAAACAAAATTCAACCTTGACCTTCAAATTGAGAAAACATATTGATCAAAACAACCTAATTCAAGGACACTAGTTAAACATGTTTTTCCTGATAACATTAAGATTCAAGCAAATATTAAAGCGAAGAAACATTTATAATTTCCCAAAATATTTATAATATTATGTAAACATCATACATAACATTATACTGTGTATGTAATGTCCATTCACCTTTTAGCACAAGTTTGTTAGGGCTACCCCTCCTAACTGCTAAACTACTTGAAGGATTGTCATGAAACTTTACACACATGTTCATCCAAAGATCAACTTGGAACTAAATGAAAATGGTGCTATTCCGACATACAATATGACCGCCACAGCAGCTATGTTGTTCTTGCTACTCCGTCTGAATGGATGGTCATATCAACCTGGGGTTTTCATTTAAAGACTTCTTATGGTGTCTGGTTGGCTTAAATGAAAATGCCGCTGATCGGACATCCAGTATGACACCATGCCAGCCAGGTTGAAAATCTTACTGTCGTTACTCCTTCTGAATGTAAAGTCAATAAATCTTGTTATTGCTACTCCTGAATGGAAAGTGTATCAGCATGGGGTTTTCACTGGAAGATTTCTTATGGTGTCTAGGTTGTCTTCAGTAAAAATTATACCAATCTAATATCCAGTATGGCTGCCATAATGGCCATCTTGAAAATGTTATAGCTACTCCTCCAAGATGGAAAGTCATATCGACATTGGGATGTCTTTTTGGTATTAAATGAAAAGGGTGCCAATCTGACATCCATAGCCATATTGAAAATCTTGTTATTGTTACTTCTTCTACTTGGAAAATCATATCAATATAAGGTTTTCACCAGAAGACTATAAAAATAACTAGTTGGTCCTGAATAAAATTGCTGCCGATCTGACTTCAGATCAGGGCTGAGCACATTTTTTTTTCATCCACTTGTCCAGGACAAGTGGTTTCAGAAAATTCACTTGTCCCGCCTTACTTTTTACTTTTCCCACCTTACTTTTCACTTGTCCCAAAATAGTAATCACTTGCCAAGATTTGATGAGATGTATGTACTTAATCCATAGAAAGAACAAACGAAATAATATAAAACATAATTATTTCTTCAAATAATTAAAGTTTTCAGAAACATTGGTTGATATACATTTGTCTACTTCAGGTACATGTATATATGTTTTAGCTGCTGGATTTGACAAAATGTCTATGTACATGTCTGCCACCTGCACAAACACTAAGCCAGCAGTTGATAGCTGTGTCTGGGTTAAAGTCCTCAAGCTCTGGTCCATTTGGTGAAATGTTCATTAGAATTTTAAACTCTCATGGTTTAAGGAATTCTCACACTCAGTAGCAGTCTTACGTTAAACCCTCCTCTATCACAAGAATTTTCCTTCTTCAAATCGACCTTATTAACTTCCTTGCGAAAATAATTTAGCAAACTCATTTTATCTACATAGTTATCAGCTTGCTTGACAACTACTTCTAAAGTGATCATAACAAACATTTTCTTTTATAAATACGAAGAGACAGCTCACTAATTAGCGTAATAGTTTTGTATCAAACATGAATGTTGAAAGAATCATTACTGTAATCTAATCAGTTTATAAAGGAAACCAAAACTGATGTCAATAAAGTACCTTTCATTAATTTAATTACGCTGGCTCGCTGGATTAAAATCAGAGTGAGCCGCTCGTGAGGATCTGGTTTGAGTAAACACAGTGCAACAAAGCCGCTTAAAACACTACTAATTAATTATACCCGCTTTGTTTTGTTTGACATGTTTTGATTTGCCGATAATTTGGTCGCTTAGCTCAGTGTGCAGTCAAGCGGTAACAGAATGTGCACATGTGCAATAGTTATCACTGACCACATGTAGATGTTATACAGGATGTAAATGTATACATGGAGAGGAGTATAATCAAGTATTTAGTACCCCCAGAGGGCATGAATGGCCAAATGAAGGTAGATATAGTGATTAAAGCACGAAAATTAGGACTTGCCCGACTTTTTTAAAATAGGAAAAAAGTACTTGTCCTGGACTAGCGACTTGGAAAATGTTACTTGCCCGACTTCAAAAATGTATAGTCTGGGACGTCAGGCTATGGGATTTGCTCAGCCCTGCAGATATTGCCGCCACAATGAACATATTGAAAATCTTGTCACTAATTCTCCTGAATTGATGGTCATACTGTATATACATGGGGTTTGTATCTAGATTGTTCTAAATGAAAATGGTGCTGATCTTTTATCCAGGAGGCTGCCACTGTGGCTAATTTGAACATCTTATTGCTCAAGAATATCAAAGATGGTATCAACACTCAGCAGTTAAAAAGAAGAAAATTAATGGTCTTGTCTTGAATTCCTGGAAATATCAGTTCCTTCAAGGGACTCTTGTTTATCTTTTTCATTGACCAAACTATTTTCTTTTTCATGCTGAGAGTATACTATGTAAATATAAGAACAGCACATAGATTAGATGCATATGTATGAATGGATGGTCATATTAACATCGGGTTTTCTCTGAAGACTTTTTATGGAGTCTAGTTGATCCTAAATGAAAATGGTACCGTATTGACATCCAGTATGATCACCATGATGGCCATCTTCAAAATCTTGTTATTGCTACTACCTCCAGAATAGAAAGTCATATCAACAATTCAACATGGGGGTTTTCACCAGAACACTTCTTATGATGTCTAGTTGGTCCTAAATAAAAATAGGGCTGATCTGACATCAAATAGCCACCATGGTAGCCATCTTGAAAACCTTGTTATTGCTACTTCTCCTGAACTGAAGAAAGTCATATCAACATGGCTTTATATCAGAAGTCTGCTTACGATGTCTAGTTGGTCCCAAATGAAAATGTTGCTGATCTGATCTCCAATATGGCCACCACAGTGGCCATCTTGAAAACCTTGTTCTTATCGCTACACCTCCAAGATAGATGGTCATATCAACATGAGGTTTTTATGAAGAGTCTTCTTGTGATATCTGTTTGGACCAAAATGAAAATGGCACTCATCTGACAACTAATATGGTCATCATGGCTGCTACAGTATCTTGAAAATCTTGTTATCGCTACTCAACAGAAAGTCATATTGGCATGGGGTTTCACCAGCAGACTCAGACCTGCAAAGCCTTACGATTTGATGCACGTCTTGCTGAAATGACCCCTAAATTTTGGACTTGTGGAATAATACCAATAAAATATGATCAATGCGGTCAAATCTGGATGTTGGTTGATCCAGGTTTTGGTTCAGAACTGGATTTTCATATTAGATTCAGTGGAGTTTGTAAGGGAACCAGACTAACTCTACAGAAGTACCTCAGATGCTTTTGATTAGGAGATTAATGATTGTTTGGAATTTGATTCACAATATTATAAGTATCTCTTGAATTTAACTTTGTATTATAGGGAAATAAATTGCTTGTTGATATTACTTACATTGTTGGCTTCACTTTCTTTCTGTTACAAATTTTTAAGACCTAGAGTCATAACACCTGTTACTGTCACTTCCTGCCTCGAGTCAACAACGTTCAGTGTTGTTGTGCATCGATGTTTCAAAATGCTCATTAACTGTTGAATAAAAATGTCACAAAACCACACACCTTAATAATTAAGCAGATATGAGTTTGTGAAAAACAAATTTGGACTGAGAAATGCATTGATGTTAAGTTCTCATATTATCACGTAAAACTGGTTTCTAGTGCTATATGAAAAACTAAATATAATTATTTTTATTTTCCTAATTATAGACTGACCATTTAATTTAAATTTAGAAAAAAGTAATGGCCTTGATTCACATCTAAACTTAGTTCTCTTCTCCCAAAAATCAGAACAAGTGTATTTGTTCCAACCTATATCCCCTCTCCTCCATCTCTCTCCCAGCCTACCCCCCCCCCCCCACACACACACAAACACTCTGTAGCCTAATAAGCGAATAGAGTAGAAGTCTTAAATTACTTAAATTAGGACAGTTCCTAGCAGTCAATGTCATGCTTCGATGTTTCAAAATAAACTGTTGAATGAAAATGTTTCTTCTTGTCACAAAACCAAACACTATAAAACAAAAAAGATATTAGTTTGTGAGAAATGAATTTAAACAGAGAAACACATGGCCATTAAGTTCTGATATTATTGTGTAAAACTGGTTTCTAGTGGTATATAAAGCAAGTGATATATAATATTTTTATTTTCCTGGTTGACATTGATTATTTGAGAGTATGACAATTTTTAAATGTGCTCAATTTGTCCACACTGTATTCAAGGCTGCTCTCTATCTGTGGCTGTTCATGCCATAAATGAAGTGATTTTCATAAAAAATGATTCCTTTCTTTGTCACCTTTTTTGTGAATCTATCATCATGCTCCAGCTGTGGAGTGACATTTTTAGTTTGAAGTCAGCCGCTACGCTTGTTAACACTGGTCAGTCAGTCAGGTGTCAAGCTTTTATGTTATTTTTTAGCACCATTGTTTCAAAAGAAACATTAGCTTCTGAATGAAAATGTTTTTTGTTGTTGGTGGAAAAAAACGAATTTTGGACTCGTAGTATTGACTGAGAAATGCAATGAGGCTAAGTTGTGATATTTTCAAATGTTTTCTAGCTGTATATAAAACAAACCATATCAAATTTGTATTCTCCCCATTAATCTTTCAATGCAGCGCGTATAATACAAGTCTGTCGCAGCAGCACATAGCTATGACATGTTTACGAAAGCTCTATTACACTACAGGCTTTTTTTTAAAAAAAATGCATCTTTCTTTGTAATAAAATGTGGTTATTATATGCAAAAATTAGAGAGAGAGAGAGAGATTATGTACCATAACTTTTGATTGACATTACTGTACCTGTAGCTTTTATTGCCAACTCAGAAATGGGCATTGATCATTAGAGAGTATGCATTTTTGAAATGTACTACAATTATCTTAGTTTGGGAATTTGTCGATTGACAAAATTTAGAAATAAAATTTTGATACCGCTCTTTAATCAGAGTAAGTAATTAAATAAATTGCTGCTTAGCAATTTATTTTGTATTTAAAAAGAATGTAATTATTTGTTTTATTAACCTGCTATTAGTAGGGGTGAAATGATTAATCTATACTTTTTCTATATCGATACCCATATCGATACAAGAGAGGAAGAATGGATACAAAATGATATTTACCGTACTCTCTGCAAGTTACTTTAATCTTCAGCAGTCGTGAATAATTATTAGTCATTTGCCTTTTTATTCTTTGAATTGATAATTCATCTGAGACAGCTGGAGCAAGTACATGCACTTATTTCTGTCAGTAAAAAATAAAAACTATTGACAACACCCACTCGCCTTCTACAAATTAACACAAGGTGACTAACTCGCGTGGTTTGAAATCTGCCCCCTTCCCCCACCCCAAATCCATGCTAATTAGTTTATCCCGTCTGTATCTTCAGTCACTGATAACATATATCAATGGAAAGAAGACATTGCAGATTTGTTCCCCATGTATGATATAAGTAATTTACTGATCATTTAATAACCACTTTTACACGAAATTTATCTGTTGCATTGCATCTTGTCTACTTCGATCGAATTGAAGGCTACACTTCCAGTGTGTCACACAGTAAAATATAATACATGCAGGGGTCAAGCTAGACTTGAAATTTAGGGAGAAGTGACTTCTCCTTTTGGACAGAATAGGGAGAAGTGGCAGCGATGCAGAAAATGCAATATATATATCTATATATATATATATATATATATATATAAGTGTGTGTGTGCTATGGTTCTCTTATTTGAATTGTGTCCTGTATTTCTCATTATGCATATTTGCATTTAACATTAGTTTTAAGCAATATTTCATCTTCAAGTAGAAAATTCTCTATGTTGTATGTATATTATAAACACATTTTGTAAGTGTATGAATGTATTATACTCATATACAGTGTATTCATACTTAAAAGTGTATGTTTAGATTGAGAGAAATATGCATATTTTGGCCATATGACTTCAGAAATGCATAGCAGAAACTATACATTGTAATTAATTTGAACTGACATCAGTCATTTAATCTCAGTTTGGTTATATGTTTCCCGTATCACTGTCATCACTATTTTGAATAAAATGTTGACATCAGAGACAACTGTGGTATGGGTAGAAATTGCCTATCAGAGTTTATATATATGAGGTGAGGTGTAAGAAGTTTGACTAAATATAGGGTGTCAAATGCCACCCTGTGTTCTTAGTGACAAACTTTTAACTTTTTAATAGGTACTTGGCTCTGCCATCAACCATCATTTGAGTGATATTAGAGAATTGGACTAATGGATAGATAGATATATAGATAATGTTACTATCATTTTTGTTTAAGGTGTACCCTTATGCTGAGCTTCAGGTGTGTGGATGAAAATTGGGGAGATATCCTCAGGTCCAGGGTAAGTTGTAATTAAGTCAGTGGTAGATACTCTTGATTGGCAACCATGTCACTAAATCCAGTCTCATCCCCTCTATATTACCGTTAATGTCTTTCTTGGTCTTTTGCATTCAGTAATGTTTCAACCTATAATGTAGAAAAGAGATGTACTGTAAATCATAACATTCCCATCATGAGATATTTGCAAATTTAGCAAGAAAGTTACATTTTCACTAAAAGAATACATGCATGCAAATTTGTGATGCAATAGATTGCTTATTTGGTAGGCAAAATCCTGGATCCACCTCTTCATCTGTGATATCTACAATAGTTCTTCACCTTTCCATTTTATTGTCATCTTTTATGCTTCCTTGAGACAGATCTTAACCTCTCTCGCCTCTTTTTCTACTTTTGAGGTTGTTTTGGCCTTTCTTCTTTTCTTTCTTTTTCCTGGTGGTGTCCAAAATATTGCTTCTCTCCTGATGTTCTCTTTCTCCATCATGAGTAGATTTTCCAGGCATCCCCATCTTCTACAAATTGTTATTGGTACAGCCTACTGGTAACCGTGTTGACCTAATTTCCATTTGTCCAACAATTACTTTCATACATTGACAATGTGAATGATTTCTTAAAGACCTATTTGGAGTATAAAATAAAATGGGTGGACCTTAAAAATGAAATGGTTGCTGTTTAAAACCCAGTTTAGAAACATTTGAAAAAGAAAAAATATTTAATGAATGCTTCATATTTTGTTGTCCTACATGCTTGAAATTTTCCTTCAATACTGTATTTTCTGAGTGCTTTTGATTGTCAACAAATATTTTTTGGGCTGTCCAAAAACATATTAAATTACTTCATTTGGTGTCTGAAAACAAACGGGGAGGAAAAAATATTGCACAAGCAACAAAATTAGCTACTAATGAAGTACAAAAAGCAATTTTTTTTTATATCTATATGTGTTGGATAATGAATGAAAAACATACAATACTTGCCTATTTTTTTTGTATTTTATATATGTCCATCCACCAGAAAATGCAGCCATACATGTATGTGTATTAGAACCATGATGTATTTAGTTTCTAAATGTCATCATACCCAGAGATCGAAATCAGCAGTAGTCCGCCAGCCAGAGGCTAGTCATGTTCCATTCGGACTGACTGCTAGTTTTCATAATTTCAGTAGTCTGATGGCAAATAAATATGTGTATGTGTCTGACATTGTTTATTGGGAAGGACTAGTGAAGATTCATTAGGACTATTAAATTTCTCCATATACTAGTCCTTCTTAGCTACAAAGAAATTTATGTTGAATTCTAGTCCTGATACCAATCTCTGCTATATAGATAATTTGTGATCATGAAAATATCCACTGCAAACACAATCAAATTTAATGACTACAGTGAAACCCCGCTATAACGCGATATTTGGGGTCCATAAAATTCGATCGCGGAAAAAGCGGGGTCGCGTTATTGCAGGGTTTTACTATATTTAACTTTTTTCAGAGAACAACGTATACTCGTCTAATGTATAGCATGAAAAGGGTATCAACACCGTTTACGATCTGATATCGATCCGTCTTTGTTTTCCCACATGACAACCCTTTGATTGAGCCACGAGTTTGATACAGCTGTACTTGTTCAGTGCTAAGTAACAGAGAGTGGTTATTTGAACTCTCTGTGATCTTGCCGCCCAAGCTCAGTCTCTACATAAGCACCCACATATGACAATCTTTGATCTTGCTGCCCAAGCTCAGTCTCTACATAAGCACCCACATATGACAATCTTTGATCAACCACTGCATTGTCTGGTGCTTGGTTGTGTATGCAGTTAAAGAAGAAACATAAGTCGGCTATTGTTTGCGCAATGATTGTATACAGGATGAATTGAAGTCCATCGCACGTGTTGGCGGCTTACGTTTTTTGATGTTTATTAAATCGTGAGAATCTTTTATCAACCACCACATTGTCTGATGCTCGGTTGTGTATGCAGTTAAAGAAGAAAAACATGTCAGCTATTGTTTGAGCAATGATTGTATACATAATGAATTGAAGACGAACACAGAGAAAACTTACTGGCTTTACTCATGGATCAGTAATAAGTAACATTTCTGATAATGTTTATTTTGGCATAACACTTCAAGAAATTGGTGAAATTGTTAATTTCAGAAGCCACTCCACGATCGAATTCATATGTGATCTCTTCCCCAAAATGATAATAAACTTTTTATACACTATTTCTCGTACTTAAAAACAAATTTTTTTTTTCCGTGTACGAGAAAAATACATGTATATGTATATAAAATTTCAGGAACCACGCGACAAACGTATTATACTAGAATTCGTACGCAATCTCATCCCCAAAATGATACGGTAATATACACATTTTATACACTATTTCTCGTACTTTGCACACAAAAAAAATGTTCATGTGCAAATGAATATATGAGATTTTGGGAGCCACGCCACGATCGTGTTATATCCGAATTCACGTTATAGCGGGGTTTCACTGTATGTAAAAAAAAAAAAAAAAAATGAAATAAGATTTCTGATTGAATTATTATTTTGAAGGTATTTAAAGCAGAAAAATTATTTGTTGTATGCAAACATAGGAAGGCTAAATACAGCAAGCAGCTAGCAGTATATAATCAGCATGGAGTCTGATTAATATGTTAATATTCTAAAATAATATAACCTATTATGTCGCTCATCTTTTCTTTGTTTTTCTCATTCTTTTGTTTTTCTCAATATGGCTGCCTTGGCTGCTGTCTTGAAGATCATTTTCTTGCTGCTACTCCTCAACATAAAGTCATATTAACATGGGATTTCCATCAGAAGACTCCTTATGATATCTCGTTGGTTCTAAATTAAAATGATGCTGATCTGACTGCCAATGTGGCCACCAGGATTGGTATTATATAAACAATATGATACCCTGGCAAACACAGTGGCCATCTTGAAAAGCTTGTTATCGCTACTCATCCTGAACGGATGGCCATATCAACATGTTGTTTTTACTGAAAGACTTTTTATGATGTATAGATGGTCCTAAATGAAAATGGTGCCACTCAGACATCCAATATGGCCACCACATTGGCCATCTTGAGTATCTTGTTATTTCTACTTCTCCTGAATGAATGGTCATATCATCATAGGGTTTTCACTGAAAGACTTCTTACGATGTCTAGTTGGCCATAAATGAAAATGGTGCTGATCTGATCTCCAATATGGCTGCCACAATGTCCATATTATCACTACTTTTACATAGTTGGTCATGTTGACATTGTGCTTTCACCAAAAGACTTTTTATAATGTCTAGTTGGTCCTAAATGAAAATGGTGCCAATCTGATAACCAATATGGCCAGCACAGCAGCTGTCTTGAAAATCTTGTCATCATTACTCCAAAACGGAAAGTCATATCAGCTTTGGGCTCTCACCAGAAGTCTTCTTAAGATGTCGTATTGGTACTAAATTAAAATGGTGCCAATCTGATGTTCAATATGGCCAGCATGGTAGCCATCTTGAAGATCTTGTTATTGCTACTCCTCTTAAATGGAAAGTTATTTTGACATGGGGTTTTTTCAGAAGAGTTCTTAAGGTTAGTCCTAAATGAAAATGATACAAAATTGACCCTAAGCATAGCCACCATGGTGGTCATCTTGCAAATAGCATTATCTCTGTTCCTACCAAATGGATGGCCATATCAACATGTGGTTTTCACCAATAGACTTGTTATGATACCTTGTTGGTATTTGAATGAAAATGTGCCAATCGTACATCCAATATGGCATCCACAATGGCCATTTTGACAATCTTGTTGTCACTACTCACCCTGAATGGATAGTCATCTTAACATGTGGTTTTCATCAAAGACTTATAATGACTTGGTCCTAAATGAAAATGGTGCCAATCTGACATCCAGTATGGCCACCATAGCAGCTAATTTGTAAATCTTGTTATCACTGAAGAATATCAGAGATGGTTTCAACACTTGGCAGTTAAAAGGAAACATTGGCCAGTAGATCATCAGACCCTTTGAGGTGCTATTGTTTTGTCAAAATGCCCTTGCAAAAGCTAAGGAGTAAAGAGGAAAAGTAGAAAAATAGTATGAGAAGACTATCAACCCAAGGTGGGTGGCTACTCATAAGTATGTATTAACTTGGCCCATCCATCATAAAACTTTACTCAACTCTAAATCTTACAAAAATATTTGAATAAATCAAATAGATAGATTTCAAAGTCTGGAGTAACATTTCTTACTTGAAATTCTGAGTAAAGTATGACAGGGAGCCAGATGCAGTGTCTGGAGTGAGATTCTGGGAACAACAGCAAGTTTTTTTAAACCTAAATTACTGCTCAGTGATGCCTTTTGACACCAGACGCATTACTGCTCAATTGTGCACTTTTTCTTGTAGAATCATTAAACTAGATGATTGTATGCATCTCTTTTAGTACCACTCTCAAATAACAAAAATTTCACTGATCAACATTTTACAGGCTTATGGTTAAGCTTTTGCATTTATTTAGCCCATAACCAAATAGATTTTTTGCTCACTGTATACATATATTGCTATACCTAAAACCATGAAACTTGGTGAGGGGATGGATCTTGATGAATACTGCACCCTCAACACAAAAGTACATCACTGTGACCCATATTTTATGCTTCAATGACTTTGGTTACATTTTGTGTTTAAAGTTCATTTCTCAAGTTCTGTTCATGCTTGAATCATTGAACTAGATTTAAATATGCATCACTGTTAGTACCAGACCTTTACAACAAACATAGGTCACTTTGATGTACATCCACAATTTAGGGACCATGTAATTTTCGGTGGAGAAGGTGGAGGACTTTGTTGGAAAAAAATTCTGGTCAAATATCTTGAAAAAAATATTGTTGCTGTATTTTGTAGAAATAAAGATCTAATTATATCCAATATAGTAGTTGAAATATTTTTTTACCTTAAGATAAAAGAAGAAAAAATATTGTGGTTTGGGTTAAGTTTGTGCATTGAACTCGTGACCAAATAGTTTTTTTTTTACTCTGTATACATACACTGTACTTTTATACCTAAAATCATGAAACTTGGTGAGGGTATTGTTATGACTCTAGGTCTTAAAATATGTAACAGAAAAAAAGTGAAACTAAAAAAATCATGACACTTACAATTTATGAGTTAAATTCCAAATAATCCTAAATGTTTCAATCACAAGTCCAAAATAATTTAATGTTTTGGATGAATTCCAATAGCCTTGAATGTCCTGATGTACCGACAAAGATGTAATCCAGAATGTATTTGAATGAGTTCACATAAATCCCCAAATCATGTATTAATCCAAAAGTCAATGAGCACTTTAGTGTTTCCAATGAATATTGTAAACAAATAATTCTTCTCAAATTATATCAGATTTCAACAACACAACTGTAATTACTAAAATAGATTCCTTACAGACTGGTCTTTATAACCGGAATTCTAGAACATGAATGAATTTGTTTACCAAAATCGGTATAAATACAAATGCCTATATGACCTATGTCACATCAGAATATGAGTAATTCTAATGGAAAAATACTGGCCTACCTGACATATGTCACAAAAGTGTAATTGTGAAATCCTATGAAAATACTGGCCTACCTGACACATGTCACAACTTGCAAGCATGGACAATAGTTAAGTATGTATTTTCAAATAACCATACAACTTACGATTATGGACAAATGTTAAGTATATAAACATCATACATAACATTGTGCATCTTGATGAGTACTTCACCCTCATAACCCATATTTCATACTTCACTAACTTGGATTTAAGTTTGTGCTTCCAGTTTATTTCTTAACCTCTGTTGATGCTAGAATCATGAAATTAGATGATTGTATGCATCTCTTTTAGTATCACACTTTTACAAGAGATGGTCGGTGTGACATACATTTCACAGTTTCCTGGCAGAGGTTAATTTTCTGCATTAAGCTGATGACCAAATAGTTTTTTTGTACATTGTACACATCACATCTAGAATCATGAAACTTTGCGAGGGTATGCATCTTGATGAGTACTACACCCTCATCACAAAAAAGGTCACAGTGACCCATATTTCATGTTTTCATTGACTTGGGTTAATGTTTAGTTCTGCTGGTCATAGATCAGAAGAGCTTATGGGATGGCCAGTTGTCCATCATCCATGGTCCAACATCTGTCTGTCTATTAGCACGTTTGTTATTGCTACTCCTGCTAAACTGCTTGGAGGATTGATATGAAACTTTACACATACATTCATTGCAAGGTTTAATTGGTCCTAAATGAAAATTGTACTCCTCAGACATTTAATATTGCCGCCACAGGAGCCATCTTTAAAATCTTGTTATCGCTTCTCCTTCAGAATGGATGGGCATATCAACATGGAGTTTTCACTTAAAGATTTCTTATGATGTCTAGTTGGTCCTAAATGAAAATGGTGCTGATCTGACATTCAATCTTGCCACCATAGGAACCATCTTGAAAATATTGTTATTGCTACTTCTTCTGAATGAAAAGTCATATTGAAGTGGAGTTATTGCCAAAAGACTTGTAATGATGTCTACCTGGTCCTAAATGAAAATGGTTCCGCTTGGACATCCAATATGGCTGCCACAGCAGCCATCTTGAAAATTTTGTTCCTACTTCTCCTGAATGGATAGTCATATCAACATCAGTTTTTCACTTAAAGACTTTTTGTGGTGTTTAGCTCATTCTAAATGAAAATGGTGCCGATCTGATGTCCAATATGGCCAGCATGGCAGCCATCTTGAAAATCTTGTTATTGCTGCACCTTCTGAACAGAAAGTCATATCAGCATGGGTTTTTCACCAGACAACTTCTTATAATGTCAGTTTGGTCCTAAATGAAAATGGTGCCATCCAGACATCCAATATGTCCACCGTACCGACCATCTTGAAAATCTTGTTATTGCTACTCCACCTGAATGGATGGTCATGTCGACATGGGGTTTTCACTACAAGACTTCTTATGGTGTCTAGTTGGTCTTAAATAAAAATGGTACTGATCTGATATCCAATATGGCTACCACAGTGGCCATATTGAAAATCTTGTTATTGCAGCCTCCTCCTAAATGGTGGATTCACCAGAAGACTAATTATGATATCCTGTTGGTCCTGAATAAAAATGGTGGAGATTTTACCTCAGATATGACTGCGACAATGAACGTATTGAAAATTTTGTCACTAATTCTTCTGAATGAATGGCTATATCAACATGGGGTTTTCACCAAAAGTCTACTTATGGTGTCAAGTTTATCCTAAATGAAAATAGTCCTGAACTTGCATCCAATATTGCTGCCATAATTGTGAATTTGAACATCTTATCGCTCAAGAATATTGGAGTTGGTTTCAGCACTCAGCAGTTAAAAAGAAGAAATGGTGTAATTTTTAATTCCTGGAAGTTCTTTTCTGACAGGAGAGTGTCAGTCCCTTTGAGAGACTCTTGTTGTGTTTGGAGTTCAATTTTCATGCACTGTTCATGCTCGATTCATGAAATTGATGATAATATGTATCTCTATTAGTACCACACCCATACAACAAAAGAAACTTAATGTGATCTATATTTCATCTTTTACTGGCTTTTGGGTTAGTTTTTGCATTCAGCTCATGACCACATGAATTTATGCCATGCTATATGCATATACTATTCTGCCTTGAATAATGAAACTTGGTGAGGGGATGTATGTTGATAAGTACTACACCCTTATTGCAAAAAGAGGTCTCAGTGACATGTATTTCATGCTTCAGTGACTTTGTTGAAATATGTTTATTCAAGTTAGAGTACAGCTTAACTCCACCCCCTTCACCAGTTATCTGATACAGTGCAGTTATCTGATACAGTGCAAGTGTATGTTCACCTCTGCAAGGTCATCGACACAAAATGCAGATGGGAGAGGTTGGAAGAGTTGAGATTAAAACGAAAGCAATAATTCACCAAGAAGATCAACTATAAACACATTTCTTTAATGAAGAGTGAATAACCCTAATTTTAGCATCATCCTTGTAATAATTTATGAAAATGAAAACACTTGGCATTTAGAGAGAGAGACAGGGTTGCATCTAGGATGTGCGATTGAGAAAATCCTGCAAAAATTGAAAATTTCACTCAAAATGTTTGAATCTGTGCATGCAAAATCACACAAAATATAAGGATTGGGTGCGTATTTTCATGAACCAAGAAATTTAGAAAATTAATTTTTTCCTATATAGTATAGCCAATGTGAACTGCTAATTCAGTTGGTTGAAGAGGGATGATAGCCGAGGAATGCCGAATTTCATTGAACTAACATTGAAGTTTCTTTAAAGAAATGATTATGTCTCATCACATTGGCTCAGTGTATCTTCCTTAAAGAAAATATATCTTCCTTAAAGAAAATGCACCCCTTGTTCAACTGACTTGGGCATTCCTTAGCTACCATCACACTTTAAACAACTGAAATGGCGGTCAGCAGAGTTTGAACGTTTAAAAAACGTAACCATGTGATTGTGCCTGGATTCGCTTTGATAAGGAAAAAGGCATTAAAATAAATATTGTACAAATAAAATAATTAGACTCTAAGCTGTGTAGCAGTGTAAATATGGACTGCCAACTATTCTTGAAATTTTGGCCTCTGTCAACACTGTCAGAACAGAGCTACAGAGCACTGATTGTTATGGCAGCAAGATGTTGACTCCACCATCAGATATATCCGGCTTGATGTCTTGCATTGTAAAACTAACATCATATAATGTGCCAGCATATCTTGATCCACGCTGTTTTGTTCAGTTGATTAATTTGAATGATAGACATACATAGACACTAATGATAATAATGCTGGTGCATCACACAGGATGTTCAGCAGTATGTTGACTCGCAATTTCTTGTCATAATTTCAAAGAACAAGTCTCAACTGGATGTGTTTATGGAAATTCTTCCTTTCTGTTGTACTTTCTTATGACAGCAAAGTTAAAACATTCTGTGCTGTTTCAGAACTTAATCAGTGACTGTCTGTATGATGGAAATGCAGCCTGGTTATGGTTTTTACTGGCCAGAGTAAAAAAAAAAAATTCAAGACAAATGTTAAAGAAAGCAAATATTGATTTTCATGTTCATATTTTAACACTAGTGAAAAAATGGATAAATTATAGCACTTTTGTTCTGCTTTCGTGTTCAGTTACTTTTTTATGCCCTATGACCAGATTAACCTGGGTTCTTTTCCAAGTTTTAGGGGTGACAGTGCCCAGATTTACTAAATCCTAGATGCAACCTTGGAGAGAGAGAGAAGGGATGGAGAAATGTATCACAGCGTGGATTTTTTTTGAAAGTTATAGTTGCCTTATAATTAAGAATCTATAACGTTACATTAAATGTTTTATACAAGTTTTGTGGATATAATGAAAAGATGATAATTTTCAAAATGTTAAATGTGAATAATGTTACAGCTTAGCTAAGGCTTGCAAAGCACTTGGATCTCTATTCCATATGAGGGTAAGTAGGTACAAGTATCTGCCATACTATAGAAGCAGTGTTAGATGACAAGGTGTCACATGTGTGCCATATTACCTAAAGAGCCTGCAGGTCACTGGCAACTGAAGTGATCTGTACTAAGCAGGAAGTTGGAGATTTCAAGTGGAAAAGTTGCCAGGACATACAAATCATATGTTCAAAAACAAGTTAAGTCCCCATGTGGTTAGGCTATCTGTAGAGCATACAGATGGTATGGAATATATATGGAGCTCTTAGTTAGGAAGCATAGTAACTCTTCCTTCCCTAAGCTAAATTGACAGATCATATTATAGTCAGAATTGTAATTCGTCAATCAGTGAATGTCAGTATGAAACTTAGAATATAAAGTTAGATGATGAATATAGTGAAGGAAGTTTAGTTAGTTATGCAGCTCAGTGGGTTCAGTTTGGATTAGAGTTATAGTGTTAAGTTTAGTAGAGTGATGACCATGAATGAAGTCTTCAGTTGTATGAAGTGGATTTGAAGGAGTATGCTACAGAATGTTGAAATAGACGTGGTGAAATTCTATGGAGTATAATGTGTTTGCTCAGAGAAAGTATATTTTGAATTTGTTATTGACAACATGATGTGAACAGTTAATGTATTATTATAATTATGCAATGTCTGTGAATAAATATTTCATGAATTAGAATGCAGTGAGCCAATCCCCCAGAGCACACACACAAATTTTCTAATCTTGCTGTGTGATAGATGCATTAAATAATCAACGACAATGACAAGAAATACAACTTTGGTATTTTTTCATATAATAACTTTATATTTTAAAACCTTTAGCGTCCATTTGAAAATAAGTCTGTGAATTAAAAAAAAAAGTGTAGATAAAGAATTGCAGTACCTGCTCCCGTCTTATAACAGGAATATGTGACACTACATTGGCATTGAATCATCTGCATTGAAAAATTTATATCATAAATAGCTAAATTATTTAAGAAAGCTTCTGTCCTTTTGCACCAGTAACAAGTAAATATCCTTTAAAATCCATGCACAAATAATATCCTACAAAATTAAGTTCCAATTTTCGCCAACACAATAATTAAAACAATCACCAATAAATAAAAAATGAATCCTTAGATTCTAGAGCAACAGTTACTTGCTTGTGTCTATTCCTCAGTTTATTGTGAGTACATGTATACATGTTCCATTGTTCCTTTTTTTTGTACACATATATAGGTGTCTTCCATCAGTCCTTTCATTCTGTCCAAGTGTTATTTGTTTTGTCTTCCTGTTATTTTTGTATATAGCAACATTGTTCACTTCTGATCCGTTGTTCTGTGCTTTAGTAACCACCTATGTCCAACATGGTCAGTATAAAAATCCTATAATTTCCGGATAAAATCTCCATTCAAGTTCCAATTTTTGTTAAAACAAGTCAATTTGTGGCATTATATGATGAAAAACAAAACAAAATGTGTGCCACATCAGTACATCAGCACAGTGACTTAGTGTGAGATGCCTAGATCAGCAGCAGCCCATATTTCATGCCAAAAGGTCAGCTGATTGGTATTACGGATGGCATTATAACATTTGTTGACATAAAGAAAGAGACGGACGGAACTTAAAATAGAGAACAGAGCACATGTATGATACAGTTAAATCTGTCTCGTGGGCTGCCTGGACCAAGCTCTGTGGATGGCTTGCACTTGGGGTAAGAAATAAACCCAATAACATTAGTTCTGCATCACAGACTTGGACCAATCTTTGTGGATAGGTTACACTTGGGATAAGGAAGAAGCCTTTTGATTTTTTTTTTTTGGGGGGGGGGGGAGGGGTCAAATTGTCAAACATCAAAATCATTGTGATGAAATGAAGAAAAGTTACTGCACAAAAATTTCAGTTATCTACATAGAGGACTATTAAACATGGGGCGAGACATATAATGTGCTATTCATGGTGTTCCTATTCTTGATTTATGTGCCCTGTCACATATGTAAATATGTACATGTATGTATATGGTTTAGTGGAATGTCAGCAAAATTCTTGCTACATAATTCCAGTTAAAAGTTAAGTAGTTAAGATGCCAACATTTCATTGTCTAGATTACTGATGCAAAAAGAGAACAGCAGCTACTTGCTATTAACCAGCCACTTAACAGCTTGTTGAGGCAAAATTAGGTCACTCTTTACCGATCTTGCTCTCTTGCAGTAAATTAGTTTCTTTACAATGTTTGTAAATGTTATATAATCGTTGAGGTCTGACAATATGGTCTGTACTATTTAAAGTTTATGAAATGGTTAATTTTTCTAATTGAAAACCTCTGGTGGAAAAGTTGACAGTACTCCAAAGTGAGTGTTTGTGTATGAGGAATGACTTTTTTCCAACAATATAATTTAAAGTATAATACTAAATTGGGGGTGGGGGTTATGAATGTTTGGAACCATTACAGTTAACAGTTCATTGCGTGTTAGCTAACTGGCAATTAACCATCAGTTGAGTGCTACTTCAGTGACACCTAGGCTATTTATTGACCTAGCTGGAAGTTGGTATGTAGTGAGCAGCTGGTTGAGTGTTACTTTTCCATATTTGGGAGTTGAGTGCAATCTAATTTGCATGCAAAATTTACCTAGCCATTAACTAACAAGTTACTTAACTACTAAATTGAACAGCATACTTTTTTTTTTTTAATGTATGACCTGGTCTTTTGTCTGAATTTATTTTCTGCATGATAATGTTTGTAATGGCTGCTGGAGACTACTAAAAGGTTTGTAGAGGTGATATGTATAATCATTGATTACACTCTGGTATTTAAAAACATCTCCAGTTATGTGCATCTTTTGACATTCTTTTCAATGATGGGATAAGTTAACAAAAATGGTAATTAAAATTACAAATTAAATGCATTTCATATGGCTATTTTATGAGTCAAATATGTTCCAAATTTTTTTAGGATGTCATGATTTCAGAGGTATAAGTTCCCTGTACTACTACTGACCGTCTCCAATTAGGATATTCTTCCATTTCATGTTTGTTTTGGTGAAAAATTGATTATTTTTTCCATGCATCAAGAATTATGATATTTTTTCATTTTTTTCATTTTTTTACAAATTTTCTGATGTTTAATAACTTTCAATAAGCAAAAATCTGATATGCCAGACTAATCATATGATAACTGCATGTCCTAATTTTTTTTTTAATCAACAAACTCAAATTGTGAAATTAAAGATAAATCTACCTTGTTTGTTCTGTTTAGTAATTCTAAGTAGTGTGTGATTCAGACATTGACCTCTGTGACTATTTCATGGGTTGTGAAGAGATTTCTAAAATTTAATTTGTATACAGCAGTTTATCATATGTTTGAATAATTCATACAAGATTCGTCATCTTTGGCACTCACTATTTCAGTTAGATAGTAATAAAGGGGTGCCCAAACCACCTTTACCCCAAAGCCCTCCCCTCTACCTGTTATTGTGGCCATTGTCCAGATCACTAAAATACCTGCTTAAAATTGTAGTATGTTCTATTAAATTCATATATTTTTATTTAATATAGAATACATATTTAAATAGTTTATTTGTTCTTTATTTCCAAAAAGGATGACATTCTAAATGTTGTGACCTAAAGTGTGTTGTTTGGTTACAAAATACTATTATGCACTTTTTATTAGAAAAAGTACTCCTTCGCCTCAAAACATGCCCGTATCTTAAAAAGTGTCCCTTGTACACACCATTCTGTAAAAAAAATACACAGCTCTAGCTCTGGCATATCATGTTTTTTAAGACATTGTCGTAAAATTAAATTTCTGTATAACTTGAGTTTTGAGTTTTAAATGAGGCAGTTTTTTTTCTCCATCAGACCAAAAGTAGATATATATTCTTCATTGTCCATGTTATGATATATATATATATATATATATATATATATATATATATATATATATATATATATATATATATATATATAATCTTGAAATACTTGGATTTATTTTATGAACCAATCAATATGTCATACTCTTTCCTGCTTTTGACAACTTATTTTTTTTAATGTTTTTTTTATTAAAAAAATCCTAGTCTAAAGAATAAATGTTTACCTATTTCTACAACACAAAATATTGCAAGAATTCTAGGGCTGCATGTTGAACCTACAATCAAAACATTGCTGTAAAATGTGTGACCTTAACAGAGAGGTCAAAAGGTTGAGTGAGCATGTCACAAAAGGAATTGTCTTAGCTTCATAATGATTCACCCCAAGTGTGAAGAAAACTCATCATGGGCTTTTAAGAAATATAAGCAAATGAAAAAACTCTGACTAAAGTCTCAACATATATTTTCTATGACTGACCTTGACCCCAAAGTCAAATTGGTGAGCATACATGTTGCAGAATTAATTGTCATATCTTCAGAATGATGCATCCCAAGTATGAAGAAAATCTATCAAGGGTTTAGGAAATGTAAGCAAATAAAAAACTTGAATCAAAACCTTAGCAAATGTTGACAACAATGATGATGCTGCTGCCAGCAGAAAAGTGATTGTTTTGTTACACATATGTCTGAATTCCCACTAATGTGGCCTCAACAAAAAGGGAGACTTCATGATGGGTGCATTGTTTGTGGCCAGTGCTACATTTTAAATGCTCTCTTGATGTAGCTGTCTGATGGACGTATTATTTGGTGTTTTCTTCCTTGCAGCCTTTGTGAAAAGCGACAGGCCAAACCAATTTCCTGGTCTAACCATCAAGTACATCCGTGGAAAAGACCCCACGGTTCATCTAATGGATGATGACAGGAATATTGTGGAGACACTGGGGATAGAGAAATGGAATACAGATTCTATAGAAGCTTTTTTCATTGAGAGAGTGAAGAAATAGCATTGCAGAAGACTTCTTCTATGTACATGTTTTTGTGTGGTTAAGTGAATATATGTCTAAATGTGAGAGAGAAATGAATGTCATTTTACCATATGATCACACATGTATGGCAAATTTATAGAGACTTATTATGTACTGAAAATCTTAGTTATTGCTTCAAATATGTATTTCTTGCTTGGAAGTGTATAATAGTCACTTAGCATCTCCATGAAAATTCTGCTGTAAACCAGACTGGTGTGCAGAAATGGATGTAGGATGCTCTCTGTCTAGTTTACATTATAGGTAAAGGATATTCATGTATGTAGCATCTATGGTTTTCATTAAAAAAAATGATTTCTCAGGGAGTCCATTCATTTTTAGCTCTAATGGTCATAGACCAGAAGAGCTTATGGGATCGCCAGTTGTCTGTTGTCCATTGTCTGTTGTCCAACATCCATTGTCTGTTAGCACAAGTTTGTTATTGCTACTCCTCCTGAACTACTTGGAGGATTGTCATGAAACTTTACACACATATTGATCCCAAGGTTTAGTTGGTCGTAAATCAAAATGGTGCTGCTCAGACATCCAGTATGGCCACCACAGCAGCTATCTTGAAAATCTTGTTATTGCTGCTTCTTCTGAATGGATGGTCATATCAACATGGGGTTTTTACTGAAAGACTTGTTTGTTATGTTAGTAGGTCCTAAATGAAAATGGTGCCAATGTTATGTCCAGTATGGATGCCATTGCAGCCATCTTGAAAATATTGCTGTCACTACTTCTGAATGGAAAGTCATATCAACATGAGGTTTTCATGGTGCTGATCTGATCTCCAATAAGGACACCACAGCAGCCATCTTGAAACTCTTATCACTACTCCTAGATTAATGGCCATATAGTCCAGGGGATTTCACCAAAATACTTCTTGTGATATCTAGTTGGACCTGAATGAAAATGGTGGTGATATGATCTGCAATATGGCTGCTATTGTGGACATTTACAAAATATTGTTATTGCTACTCCTTCTATATTGATGGTCATATTGAAATGGGATTTTCACCAAAGACGTCTTATGAGTTTAATTGGCCCTAAATTTAAATGGTGCTGATCTGATATGCAATACAGCCAATATGGCAGCCATCTTGAAAATCTTATTGCTTCCCCTCCTGAATGGATGGTGATATGCACATGGCATTTTCACCAAAAGACTTCTAATGCTGTCTAGTTGGCCATAAATGAAAATGGTGCTGATCTTACATCCAGCATGGTTGCAAAAGCAGCCAATTTGAAAACCTTCTTATTGCTTAAAAATATCAGAGATAATTTAAACATTTGGCAGTTACATTTTGTTTTTTTTTTGTTGGGTTTAACAGCATTTTAAACATTATTAGCTATATCAAGCTGAGGAAATAGGGGCTAAGTGCCTGTCCCAAGGACACCAAGGCAGCCAACCCAGGCTGACCTGGGCAGGTATTGAACCTGCAACCCTTGGATTATGGGTCTGGCACTCTACCAACTGAGCTACTGCAACTCATGTCTTGTTATGAAATCCTGGAAATTTTGTTTTCGGTCTGTAGAGTGTCGGCCACTTCAGGGGACTCTTGTTTCCATTTTTAAGCTTGCATCAGGAATAAGTAAATCATTCATGCCTTCTGTCATTGGATCTGCCCATAAGTATCTCTATCTGTGTCCATTATGGGGAGATGATGTTTGATCTGTCTCAACCTGCCTATTCCGATACAGTGACTGGGGGGGATTTCTCCTGGTTTAGTTAACAGTAAAAGCATGAGGTATAGTGTAAATTATAATATTTCAATGTAATTGATTTCAGGCAGTTTCAGTAAAAGCAACATATTCCAGGATTTCATTTTAATCCCATATAGAGTCCAAGCCCTAAGAAACGGGTAGAAAAAAGCACTGACCACTTTTTACATCAGCTGTTCAAAGTACAAGAGAGTTTATGCTATGACCCCAGCATTGTCTGCATCTGTGTTAGCAGATGTAGAGTTTTAGGTTTTGATTGTGATTGTTTGTAATCTATTGCTGAAAGGTTTGAGCTTAAAGTTTTTACCGGTAAGTAAGTACAGTTTGTGGTAATTTTTTGTTTATTGCCATTAGGAAGTATGCATTTGAATTTCACTTCTTTGAATTAATTAAACATAAACCTGACCTTATTCAGTGCCTTTTTATACTATTCTATTACCACCCATATTATGTTGTGATGTTTGTCCATCTATCTGTAACCAATTTGGTTTCAACACAGAAATTTCATTTGTCCACCATATACAGTTGCAAGACTTGGTGTGTGGTTTGCGCTTGTGATAAGGAGGAACTTGAACAATTTCAGGCTTAATAGCTCAAAGGCAGAAGTATGCAGAAGCATTTGCCGTGAAAAATGCTGAGGTGGCGCTCTCCAGTTTCGTACTTTGCATAGGGTTAGATCTTTAAAGAAAAAGAATTACCCAGGTTTTCCTCACTGGCTGTCCTGGCTATTTAAAAAAGACCTTGTATATCTTAGGTATTGTTAAAAGAACTTTGAATTCCCTTTATTTTCGTGCATGATTGATGGGTGCAATATGGGTTATAGAGTATACAGCTTGGTCTTACTAAAAGATGTGCACCTCTCAAAAAACTGCTAGCTCCGCTTAGTCATTTTCACTTCCTGGACTTCAAAGGTAAATAAAAAAAAAAAGAGCCGACAACTTTTTTTACTTTTTAGATATTTTGTAATTTATTCATAGTACTTTCAGAGGCTGGTATTGTCTGCTCTGGCAAAATTCGTTTCCCTATTTTAATAACTCCTGAAAATAGTGCACTTTTGACTAATTCAGACTGATTTTTCGAGTACTTTAGAGCGGCCATTTTGTCTGCTGTGTGCTTAGATCATGTCCAGTTTCCACAAGTACAATATGTAAAGAAATTTCAGCCACAGTACATGAAAGTAACATAGAGGTATGCCAACATTCTCTCCATTGTGCATGTTGCAAATGCAAAATACTTCATCTTACACCTGTCACTCTCTCAGAAGCATGTATTATCTGTAGAGCGCCCCCTGATGCAAACACAACCACAAGACTTTTCGTTGAACATATTGTGTCTCGTCATGGAGCCCGCCGGTGCCTCCTATCAGACCGCGGGAAAAATTTTACTGGTTGACCATTGAATGACATATGTTCATTAGTAAATACAAATAAGGTGTTTACTACAGCATATCACCCTGAAACAGATAGCCTCGTTGAGCGATTTAATGCCACACTGACCAATATGTTTTCTATGTTCGTGTCAGACCACCAGAGAGACTGGGACCAGTTCATTCCTTATGCTTTGTTTGCCTTCAGGAGTAGCACTCAGGAGTCAACACAAGAAACACCTTTCTTAATATGTATCGTGGAGACGCTCGTCTGCCTATTGACATGGCATTGTCTGAGCTGACACCAAAATATTCAGAGATAGACGATTACAAGACAGATGTCATAACAAAATTCCAAGAAACATTCACTCGAGTGAAAAAAAATATCGAATTAACTCAACAAAAACAAACATTTTCAAAGGACCAAAATGCCAAAGAACCTGAATTCAAAGTAGGCGACAAATATTGGGTATATTTATTCACCTGCCAGTAAGCCAGGCCTCTCTACAAAATTGTTACACCTGTGGAGCGGCCCACATAAAATAATTGCGAAAAAACATCACCAGTGAACTATCAAATTGAGAGTTCTGACAATAAAAAAAACTAAACAAATTGCACACAAAAATCAAATGAAACTGTTTACTGACCCGGATGCCTCCCCCTCCCCCCAGCCTCCCCCTCCCCCCAGATCCTGTATTGTTTCCAGAGGCACCAAATGACAATAAAAATCACTATGACAGTGATACTGAGATTGACGATAATTATGAACAGCCAGAAGATCCAGAAATTGTGGAAATACTTCACACTTTGTATACGAATGTCAAAGGTGTGAGGTCTGAAAAAACGGTATTTTGTCCGGTACAAAAATAATGCAAACAACACAGCCTGGGTAGACCCAGAGAAGGTTCCGTCTCAGCTTATCCAGGGCTTTGAGGAAAAATAAATCGACGCAAATGAAGTGCTACCAGAAAGAAATAGTGTTTACATTTAATTTACCATATTCTCACACTGAATTGGGTCAGAAGTTACCTGAGCACACGAATTCATATGAATATATATTTTTCTGTTATGTAATTTTTTTTCTACAGTTACCTGTTTAAGTACTTCTTGAATATTGCCTGTGTATTCACGTTGCTACTGGTTTGCCACTCTACTCATGGGTAAAGAAATGAAATTCCAGACAATGTTTGCAAACACTGACGTGTGTAAATCTGTCACTCAAATAGCCCAGGAATAATTGATCCGATTACAGAATCTTATGAGACTGACTGTGGATGAGCCCTTAAATGTAACTGACCTTTGGTGAACTGTGTTTACAATTCTTGCAAGGTGAACCATAGTACAATTCACACATTTTGTTGCAAACAGCAGTGACTGAGAATGTGTATATGCTTTGTGCTTGAATTAATTCATAATAGTGTACATGTAAACACTTACATGTAACTGATTGATTATTTTTAACTGACAGAACATTTATGCATTCGGTTACTGATTTTACTGATCTTTTATACATTATTGATTTGCACCTGTGATAAAGAGTTCTACTCCCGAAAGGTTATATAGAAATTTGTATGGAAAAAAATATACAACATGAGGTACTTTTACATATACATTGACTGAGGACAGTCATTCTTTTTTTTGGGGGGGGGGGGGAGATACGTCACAGTGCCCCAGACCCAAGCTAATTATGAAGCTAAGATATGTCACAGTACCCTATATACAAGCTAATTATGAAGCTAAGATATGTCACGGTGCGCGAGAGCCAAGCTAATTATGAAGCTAAGAGATGTCACGGTGCCCCAAACCCTAGCTAATTATGAAGGGAATGGGGGCATGACATGAGATGAGAAGGCAGGGGTCACGAAGATGGCAGGCAGTAGAGTTAGAGTAGAGCAGGAGTTAAGATCAGTGTATGTTAAGGCATGTTTATGAAGTCTGCCTTCGTCTGTGTCCCCGCGTGTCAGAGGGTGGGGGGTGAAGGATGGTGTGGATCTGTTGCCGCAACGATTCGAAAATAATAGTTGTCGATATCCATGTATTTTGTGCACATAACTGAATATTGATGGACCATGAACATCTACCGAGTTAATGTAAGTACTGTGAGGGACTCGCTGACCATACCTTGCAGTTTTATCTCAAACTTCTGCCAGCTAATGAAAGCCAAGTTTTGTTACATGTAACATTATAGTAACATTTGTGGAACAGAGTAAAACATCATAATTAATACTTCGCGAGGTGTGATAATAATTTTATTCTACATTTCCCAATAAACCAATACACTGATAATATTGATTTTTGAGGTTCAATGTCATAGGTTTAACCAATGGTGATTAAATTTTACCATTATTCATTTAACCAAATATGCGGTAAATTTAATTTTTAGCAAATAAGTGAAAAACATGCGTAACAAATTTGTAATCACTGTATCCACGTGTTAACAAAAATGTCACAAAATCTTGAACACTGTAGAATATGCATGTGCAATTTCCTCCAGAGCGCGGGCTGGATAAGTGATATTTAAAGCCACATCCTATGATGTCAATAAGCGGGTAGGTTGCACATGTCTGCTGTAGAATATTCGAAAATATGAACATCAAAGATCATAAAAGCGATAATCACAGTCTAGGCCGGATTAAGCACAGGGGCTCGTATTGTTGCTTACAATTTACCTATCGTTCATACATATACTATATAAAACTACAAGGGAGGACACTTCTCTCATTTTTCTCGTGACCTATTTAAGAATCAACGCTGATATTTCAAGCTACACTTCGCATAGCGTAATAAATTTCGTATCGATGTTAAGCTCAGGCATTCGACTTTTTATGCCTACACAAAGTTTGACTGAGTACCACACCTTTAAGGAATGCCAGACCATTTTCCCATGCTACCGGTCGACATGGCCATGATCGCACCCGCTTAATATGCAGGTACAACGCACTGAATGGAATTTTGCTCCCTTATTGGTCGACTGACCTCCCTGTGTGCTGGTACCTTGTAGTGGTGGGGAGGCTTACATGCTCCAAAGATCCTGAAAGCTATACCGGTGGCAACTGTGACAACTGGCGAGGGATAACACTCTATTCCCAGCAAAGTCTTCTGCAGAATTCTCCTCCAAAGAATTGATGCAGCCATAGATGGTAAACTCAGACAATAACAAGCAGGGTTCCGCAAAGGAAGAGGGTGTATAGACCAGACATTTGCTCTGTGCAACATCATTAAACAATGCCTAGAGTGGAATGTGCCTCTTTACATCAACTTCATTGACTTCAAGAAGGTATTTAATAGTGTTCATCGCGAGAGCCTATGGAAGATTCTGAGAGCCTATGGAATACTATCCAAGATAGTCAACCTCATTGGGAAGTTCTATGAGCACTTCAAATGCAGCGTCATCCTTAACAACACTCTTACAGAGTCGTTCCAGGTGAAGTCTGGTGTTAGACAAGGGTGCATCCTCTCTCCCATTCTGTTCCTCATCACCATCGACTGGATAATGCGCCAAACAACTTCCGACCATGCCAGAGGGATCCAGTGGACACCCTTCTCAAATCTTGAAGACCTGGACTTTGCTGATGATCTGGCTGTCATCTCATCAAGGCGCTCTCATCTTCAAGAGAAATCTGACAGACTCTGCAAATACGCTAAACAGACGGGCCTGCATATCAATACAAAGAAAACCCAAGTGATGTGCACAAACACAGCAGCTACTCTTCCAATTACCATCGATGGAGAGGCACTTGAGTTTGTAGATGACTTCACCTACCTTTGTAGCCTAATTAGTCACAACAATGGTGCCAAAAATGACATAAAGGCCAGGTTAAATAAAGCCAGAGATGCTTTCAGCAAGCTTCGCCCTATATGGAGATCAAAACAGTACAGCCACAAGACAAAGATCAGACTCTACAACAGCAGCATAAAGTCGGTACTTTTATATGGCTCCGAGTGTTGGAGAGTTGTGAAGACAGACATGAGAGATGTAAATTCATTCCACAATGGCTGCCTTCTTAAAATCTGCAATATCTACTGGCCAAACAAGTTCTCCAATGTGAGCCTATATGAGAAAACTGGATGTAAAAACATTTCTCTGGAGGTCAAGATGCGCAGAATCAAATGGCTCGGGCACGTACTGCTGATGCCACAAGAACGGATACCTAAGGTAGCTCTCAGATGGACACCAGCGGGGAAGCGTAAGCGTGGGCGGCCAAAGACAACCTGGCGAAGGACAATGATGACGGATCTGGAAGAGGTGGGACTTTCCTGGGGCGAAGCACAAGCCATTACTCAGGACTGACCCAGATGGCAGAAGATGGTTGCAGCCTTAAGTCCCAGTTGGGATGAAAAGGACCCTTAGATTGGTCGACTGAAAATCAGGTTATCAGTACGCTAAGTACGTCATTTTCGGTCGACCAATGAGACCAACATCAGTACCAAATGTATTACGCTTGCGACGTTTAGCTTGAAATATCAGTGTCGATTCTTAAATAGGTCGCGCGAGAAAGGAGAGAAGTGTCCTCCCTTGTAGTTTTATATAGTACATGTATGACTGACAGGTAAATTGTAAGCAACTTTACGAACCCCTGTGGGATTAAGGAGGTAGGAGGCCCTGGAGCAATTTTTAAAATGCGGCCTGATTCCATCCCACCCCCTAATACCCATTTGCTCAACCTTTAATCCAGCCCGGCCTTGATCACGGTACAGTTGCGTAGCGAGGCAAAGTGCCGCCCAGAGCCAACTACCAAAATTATGCCCCCACTGCATTCGTTATATTTATGATATATGCGGTACTCTTACCAAATTGAAGCCCCCTAGAAAGTGCCACCCGGGGCCACTGCCCCCTTCGCACCCCCCCCCCTCGCTACGCCACTGTCACGGTATAAACTACAAGACCAGATTATGCAAGCACTCCCATGAAGATTATATATCCGCTTGCACGACTCCTAATGGCGTCTACAAATGTACTTACATTAGCAGGAGCATTACAGTTGGAGATTCCATTGTGCTGTGTTGGTGTTGCGAGTATAACATATATCTGAGTGTTGCATATATACTACAGAAAGATATCCTTAAGACAGCATCACAAGAAAGTTGTGCAGACAATCCATAACAGGATCCGACTTTGGGGAGAGACATGTATGTGTTATATATGTGTCTGCCTTCGGGATTGCAACACTACGCATGAGTCACGAACTCTGGCCGTACCAGACGTGACTCAGTTAACAGCATGGATTGATTTGTTTCCGGAAGGATAGCGATTTAGTACAATGAAAATTGCAGGACCAATCTATAAAATTTAAGTTAATTTTAACTGAATTAAAAGTATAATCCGTGATTCAGCCAACAAGAGGAATTACCTGACCCTAGCAATAATAATAGTAACCATATGCTTACTGTAGGCGAATTAAAATGTAGTGCAATGGCTAATCCCAACATATTCCAATAAATCAACCCCTCCCCCCCCCAAAAAAAAAAAAAAAAAGATGTGCTGATACTGACTGTGGCGGCGCGAGGGTTAGATGCGCCCCGAAGTTTGCTACAGAGAACAGTTTTTATGTCAGTTACCCCCACCCACCACCACTTCCTAAATATAAATTTTTTGAAGAATTGTCCCCGTTACACTAAGGTGTAGGTGAAATACTATGAAAGTTTCAGCTTACCCCCCAAAAAAACCCTACCCAACCCAGCTCCTGACTGCGCCCCTATCCCTTTCGCCTGGCGCCCAGGGTAATTGTCACCTCCCCACCCCTCGCGCCACCACTGGATACTGATTGACATTATTAGCACAGGTTTGGGGGATGATTTATCAGTCTAGTCCCAATACGAACAATCTCATCATTCTACGTCACAGGCATTTTGATCACTTTGTCTTTTTAAACGTGACCTGTTTGTGACGAAAAAAGTGAGGCTGGCTGCCATCCCATGTACTAATCTGGCAATTTAACCATGGGCATCTTGTCCCTATGTACCTATGTTCTTTAATATGCCTGTCCGGTAATTCTTAAAAAAGTGCTTGTTTGTAAGCTATTGCAGAGTTAGGTTAAAAATTGAAACAATAACTTTAAATAATTCTGGAAAACTTACGCAGGAGTTCGTACAAAAATGATTTAAAGCTTGAGTTGTCCCACATTGGTCCGAAAATCAGAAATATGAAGCAAGTTGAATTGTATAGCTGTGCAAAGGGGCCGCAAACAGACTACAAATATGTTTACTGTGTTAATCTCGAAAAGACGTTTTTTTAGAATTGTATCACGACCAGGCAAACTGAAAACATTACATTTTTGCAGTTAAAATTTACATAAATTTCTAAAAAGCCTCGTACACTTGCATGTCAGATGATAGTCGAGAAAGTATCTCATTACACTTATATACTTTGCAAATGAAATTCTAATACATATACCATTACATTAGTGTGAAGTACACGAGTATCGGTGGATTTAAACAATCTGTTTTGAGGGAAACCCGACATTTTAAAATCTGTTGCATTAAAATAATGCCTGTTAATGTAAACACTTAATAATTATTTCTTTTTAATTTTCCAGATTTCTGAAACTGCCGCCATCAAAAGACTAAATTATTGTGTTAAGTGATATTAACTTTTTGTATATATGCCATAGTTTCGTTTACTATTTTATTTATAATTGATTTAAATGTGTGTTACCTTTCCCAATAAACCCAGTACCACACGTGGAAGCGATTGGTGGTGGTGGTGGTGGTGGGGTTCATACACATTTTGGTAACATTCTTCGTACTGACAGAGATGATGACAAGCAGTTTTCAAAAAGTACGTATGCAAAATAAATTTCTATCAATACTGAATGTTAGCATATCATAGAAAGCTTTGGTCACTAAAATAAATGAGACCCCAAGTCTCTACTAATGAAGCAGGTTGGTTCCGTTTGTCCGTCCTTCGTTTCATCCTTCTGTCACACGCTCATTTCCGGGCCATAACTCCGAAACTATTAAAGGAGCACTACAATAAAAAAGTTTACCTTGCATTTGTTGTTTTTTCTGTTTGATTCAAAATGTAGAAAATGTTCGAAATTAAGATTGTACTCAATGCAAAAACCCTGAAACTCGCGTTTAAGGCTACAATTGAATACAGGTGGGTGGGGGATAGTACATTTATGAATAATCCATTGAGTGGCAAGAAGTGGATTTTGTATCAAACTTAGAAATTGAACATGAGCTGTTTTTCTGCAGATACTGTTTGCAAATAAAATGCATTTTTGTCAGTTCTGAACAGCCTTGACAGTAATTCCTAAAAAAAGGTAGGGAGACCACATGTATTTTTGGTAATAATAATAATGAGACAATTTTTAGTTCCAAACATTATGATGATCCCCAAAATGAACAGTCTGGAATATTTTCATATTCTCTGTTTATGTATTTCTGTACATGCTGTACATCTATCTATCTATCTGTCTGTCTTTCTAGTCTGGTCTGTCTATCTATATGACTGCCTGGCTCTGAATAATTGTTTTCTTAATGTGAGGTTACATGCTCTGGATCAAAACTGGTAAAGAAGTTTCCCATACTTTACTAATTAAATCTCACTGAGTTTAAATCTCGAACCACTTTCTTGGTATCTTTGTAATGGATTTAAGGTAAAATGTACAAAATGTAAGTGTGGTCTGATATTTTCGTTTTATTTTTCTTTCGTGAGAGAAAGTATGTGGAAACCCATCCCCAAAACATACAGAATATATGTTGTGAATGTGATGTTACAAAATATTAACTGACGCTGTAATGCTTATGGAAAAGAAAAGGGGGCTGGATTATGAGGATGTGTTACATATTGACTACTGTGTAAGAAATACATGAAACATATGTAAGGACCAAGAAGCTTCATGATTGTTTATAGTGAGCCATCAATGACCATGAATATTCAAATTGCAGTGTGCAACAAACACTTTGCACTGTCTTCAATCCTACCATATGGGAACTTGCACCTTAAGCCACAACATGTAAATAATTGAGATGATCACTTTCAATCTATGTATACAGTTAGTGACCCTGAAAATTTGAAGTTAAGCATGTCACTAGCATTGGCCCTTGCAGTTTATCTGTATCCCAGTCCTTCCCTAGGAAATACCCTCAGTTCATAATTTGGAAACTGTTGCAATTGTAATCTTATTATCATATATGCATATACTAAGCATTACAAGAAAAACGTTGAGACAGTAATAATGCTGGACCTTGCGTCCAGTGTAACCCTCTGTTACTTGGACAAATTACATTCACTTGTAAGTGACGGAGCCACTGATATTAATTAATATGAGTACATGGTCGGATCTGAATGATATAGCGGTAACATACACACAGACTACAAATCATGGTGCTCATAGGTTCCATTACAGGCTCCAGAATGACAGAAAATACAGTATTTATATATGGTAGGATTGAAGACAGTGCAAAGTGTTTGTTGCACATTGCAATTTGTCAGTTAATTTCTGCAGTTACTCTAGTTTCATTCCACTGAAGGTATTTGATCTATGCAGGGGACGACAATTATCAAGCCCAGCTAGACCGAAGCAGTATAAATCATTGTTGGGCACATGACATTTCATTTAATTACCATAATGTGACATATAAACATAAATAACATGCTAATTTCTATATAATTTGTTGCACATCAGCTTTGCTATGTAAGTTGGTCAATATCTAAATTGGTGGCCCATGATAACTGCCATATTACTTGTTTTACAATGGATATTACATTCATATAGTTCATACATGCATAGTGTTACGGAATCATACCTTTTTACCTTTTTATAATGATTTAATTTACTAATTTATGATCTCTGTTTTTATTCTGAATAGCGGTTAGCATATATGTATACATACGACTACTGCTCGATCAATAAGTGGTCACATGATCAGTTGCGTGGGAAAATGAAGTCGACCTAGCTTTGTACTTTTGAAATCAACATTGAAAGGTCACATTCCATACTACAATAACATTATGTTTACTCTTTAAGATTTTTTAGTACGCTAGACCTTTGGGTAAATGACGCGTAACCTAGTTCCTGATTGGTTCTTAGAGGGTTGTGTTATTTTGTAATACCATATTATTAAAGACGGAGAAAGGGTATTCCCTTTTTAAATCTGCGCACTTGTTATGTATATATAGCAACTCATCCAGTGATAAAGGATTCTTTACAGTTGCTTGAACGAAGAGAGGTCGTATTGAGATTTATTTCAGTTCAGTGTGGAATATATTTATTTAATTAGTAATTCATCTGAATTACTATACAGCTCCGTGGAATTATCGGACATTATTCAAAAACTTGTGAGATTCCAGACTTGCAAGGATTATTTTGGATTTAATCAGAACTTATCAATTTCAACACAGTGCAGGTTATTTTCATTCGGAATACTTCATCCGGATTACTCGGATTAACATCAGGAAGTGAACTTTAAAACATTTTAGGACTTTTTAGGATATTCTATACTGTAAGTTATTTTAATTCTTTCACTTTGATTATTTGTTGAACTATTTTAATTCTTTTAATATTTTAGGAAATTAAAGTTTTGCATTTTAATCTTGAAAGCTTGTTTGTGTCTTTTATTCTGTTACATTACCCCTAGAGTCGTAACAGGATAAATTGGGGGCTCGTATTACGGGATTAGAAATTAGAATAATTTCGGGATCCGAATTTAAAATTTTTTGAAATTTAGATTTAATTAAATATTTTCGAAGTTTTAATATTTCAGAGATTTTGATACTTCGGAAAGTTTTCTTTTTGGGATTTGAATTTCATTGTTTGAAATTTTAGTGGTTTTTTTATTTCCAGATTAAGAAATAAAGAAAAACTAACAGGCTTTCATAATGACATCCAGAGTAGAGAGTTTCTTAGCTGATCCTACCCAGGAGAAATTTGAGTCCTTAAAGAAGGACGAATTACTTGAATTTGCTCAACATTATAGTCTTACTGAAGCGAAGGCTTCCATGTTGAAGCAGGATATTAGAAGTATCTTGATTCAATATTTGGTACAATCAGGTATTTTTGAAGAGGGGTTTTCAAGTGTTAAGAAAAAATCTCCATCTGGTTTGGGAAAGAAATTACAGATAGCTAAGGACATAGAGATTGAAAAGATCAAACTTCAATGGGAACAGATGCAGATGCAGGAAAGAAGGGAAGATAAAGAAAGGGAAATACAAAGGGAGGAAAAGATTATGGAAAGGGAGGAAAAGGAAAAGATTAGGGAAAGGGAGGAAAGGGAAAGACAAGAAAGAAAGGAAGATAAATTAAGAGATAATGAAAGAGAAATTCAGAAGGAATTAAGAGAAAGGGAAGATAAATTAAGAGAGGCAGAAATTCAGAAAGAATTAAGAGATAGGGAGGATAAAGTAAGAGATAATGAGATACAACGGGGAATAGAGAAGGAAGTAAGAGAAAATGAGGAAAGAGAGAGACAAAGTTAGAGAATTTCAGAATCAAAATTCTGATAGAGAATTTAGACTAAGGGAATTAGAATTGACCAGCAAAGGGCATTCTCATGACAATCAGGGTTCATACTTTGATTTGGCCAAACATTTGAGACAGGTTCCCCCTTTTAGAGAAAAGGAGATAGACAAATATTTTCTAAGTTTTGAGAAAATTGCCGAGAATCTAGAATGGCCAAAAGAGAAGTGGACCTCATTATTGCAGAGTGTGTTAACTGGCAAAGCTAGTGATGTTTATACTGCACTCTCATCTGAACAATCTGCTGATTATGAAGTGGTCAAAGAATACATTTTAAGAGCTTATGAGTTGGTACCTGAAACTCATCGTCAAAACTTTAGAGAATGTAAAAAGGAAACAAATCAAACTCATGTAGAATTTGCATGGGAAAAGAAACGTTTGTTTACAAGATGGTGTACATCTAAGAAGGTTGAAGGCAATTATGATAATCTTGAACAACTGGTATTGATTGAAGATTTCAAGAATTGTGTCAGTGATAATATTAAGATGTATCTTAATGAGAAAGGAGTTGAGACTTTAGAAAAGGCAGCCATCACAGCTGATGAATATTCTTCAATAAACAAGGTTCCATTGATAACTAAAACTTTTCCTCAACAATCTTATGTTAAGAAATTATTTCAAACTCGTTTAGGAAATTTCAGACCTCGGGGTGATGTGACTGTAACGAATCAAAATTCTGATAGGGAATATCAGAAAACCTTATCTCTGCCCACGTGTTCATATTGTAAGATGAAGGGACACGTCATTTCTGATTGCTTAAAGTTGCAATTTAGGCCTCAGAATTATAATAGAGCAATTCCAAATGCTCTAGTTATCAAGAAGTCAAGGTCAGGGTCATTTATCAATGATGATATTTGTTTGGAGGCTAGCTTACCTCAGTCTGATTTTGTAATGAAGAATTACGAACCATTCATGTCGAAGGGTTCTGTGTCACTTGGTGACTTGGATAAGGCTACTCCTATTAAGATATTAAGAGACACAGGAGTTTCTCAGAGTCTATTGTTAGATAGTACTTTGCCGTTTTCTGAGAAGTTTTCTACTAGTGAAAGTGTATTAATACAGGGGGTAGAATGTGGATATGTTAATGTCCCTCTTCATTGTGTTAACTTGTCATCAGACTTAGTTTTGGGACCTGTGACCATAGGAGCAGTGGGTTCTTTGCCTATTAAGGGCATCCATTTATTACTAGGTAATGACCTAGCTAAAGATAAGGTCGTGGTTAATCCACTTGTAACTAACAAGCTTAGTATGGATCAAAGAGTTGATCATATTGAAGTAGAAATCCCTGGTTTAAAGCCAGCTTGTGAAGTTACTAGAGCTATGGCAAAGTATGCTCTTGAGAATATTGTTGTTGAACAGGATGTATTTCCTTTAGCGGACACCTTTGTTGGTCAGGTTTTTCATGAGGTCACTTCTGCTCCTCAATCTAGTATTGATAGTGATACTCTTTCAACTACTATGTCTCATAAAAATAGTCAGGGTGTAATAAGACAAGCACTAGATGTCTTACAACAGGGAGATTCGGATATCTCCTGTTTGTTTCAGGGGGCTATGACTGAAACTGAAGTCACACAAGAAGGTACTTGTTACTTCTTGATGAGTGAAGTCCTTGAACGGAAACAGAGATTGCTTAGGGTAATTGCTGGTGATGAGTGGTCAGTTGGTAAAATAGTAGTTCCTAGATACTATCGTCTGGAATTACTTAGTGTAGTCCATGAAACGTCATTGTCTGGTCGTTTAGGAATAAATGAGACGATGTTAGGCAACCAATACTTGTCGGCGAAGTGTGCGTCTACAAGTTTTATAAAAGCTATTCCTTTTTGTGGAATATTAAAACTGAGACCATAGTGAGAGTTTTGGTCGGGTTCTTCACACTGTTTGGTCTTCTGAAGCTGATACTATATCAGGCTTTAGAACGAATTATTGTAACATATTGTTATGAGATGGTATATAATTGGGAATTGTTGTGGAACAGGAAGGGAGTAGGTTGAAGGTTTCCAATTATTGTTGTTTGCTGCGAGGGGTCAGTATAGGAGTTTGTTTTTTTTGTTAGATAATAGAGTATTAGTTTTGCTACCTATACCCCAAAAATCCTCTTTAGGTTAAGTATTTTGGTCCTTATACTACTGACAAAAGGTTAGGGAATTTAAATTATTATTAATACTTCTGGGAGGAGAAAGCAGAAACAACTTTGTCAAAATGTTAGAATGTTAGAACAATATGTAAATAGAAATAGCCATATAAATTATCGATTACTTTAGTAGTACTTGTCTCACACATTGAAGATTTGAATGAAGATGAGAAATCCGATAGGATGATTTGAAGTCACTACTCTTCGCACATACTGCTGCCTGAGATTTACGAACTGAAATAGTTGATAGAAGAAAATGAATATTTATTTACAGACATTCTACACGAACCAAATAAAAGTGACTGGAGTTTACCATGTTTCAGTGCAGAAACAAATTAACACTTTTCGTACAGGTATAGAGTATAGAAAGTAAATAGAGTCACTGGGACATATTCATTTCCAGTTTCTAGATGGGATTGGAAATAACTAATACGTCGCAAGATATTGACCTATTGAAAAGGTTCTACCAAATTTCACTTACGGAGAGAAAGAAAAATTTGCATTCATGACTCCAGAACTTTACCTATACAAAGTCGTACCATTTGGGATGAAGGTTCCCCAAGTTTCCAACATCTGATGAATATAATAACATCCGAATAGAAATTGCGATGCATACATCGAAGATGTCGTCATCTGCAACGACATGTGGCAAGATCTAATAGAACCATTCTTCAAGAGATTCAGCGAAGCGAACCTGATCATCAATATAAAAGTGACTTTTATCGTGCCTGTGTTACCTTCTTAGGGCATGATTGTGAGACATGGACAAATAAAATCAATAGAAGCTAAGGTTACGGCTATTTCTTAGTCAAATTTAATCGATGATGTATTTTCATGTGTATAATACCACCGTTACACTTTTTTGTATACATGACTGTATTAAGTATTAATTTTCTTTTGATTTAATTACTTGTATGTTGGAAGTACATATTAAAAAAAATAAGTTTTTATTGCATAAATCCTTATTTTTTCCGTTGATGGGGGAGGGTGTTACGGAATCATACCTTTTTACCTTTTTATAATGATTTAATTTACTAATTTATGATCTCTGTTTTTATTCTGAATAGCAGTTAGCATATATGTATACATACGACTACTGCTCGATCAATAAGTGGTCACATGATCAATTGCGCGGGAAAATGAAGTCGACCTAGCTTTGTACTTTTGAAATCAACATTGAAAGGTCACATTCCATACTACAATAACATTATGTTTACTCTTTAAGATTTTTTAGTACGCTAGACCTTTGGGTAAATGACGCGTAACCTAGTTCCTGATTGGTTCTTAGAGGGTTGTGTTATTTTGTAATACCATATTATTAAAGACGGAGAAAGGGTATTCCCTTTTTAAATCTGCGCACTTGTTATGTATATATAGCAACTCATCCAGTGATAAAGGATTCTTTACAGTTGTTTGAACGAAGAGAGGTCGTATTGAGATTTATTTCAGTTCAGTGTGGAATATATTTATTTAATTAGTAATTCATCTGAATTACTATACAGCTCCGTGGAATTATCGGACATTATTCAAAAACTTGTGAGATTCCAGACTTGCAAGGATTATTTTGGATTTAATCAGAACTTATCAATTTCAACACAGTGCAGGTTATTTTCATTCGGAATACTTCATCCGGATTACTCGGATTAACATCAGGAAGTGAACTTTAAAACATTTTAGGACTTTTTAGGATATTCTATACTGTAAGTTATTTTAATTCTTTCACTTTGATTATTTGTTGAACTATTTTAATTCTTTTAATATTTTAGGAAATTAAAGTTTTGCATTTTAATCTTGAAAGCTTGTTTGTGTCTTTTATTCTGTTACATTACCCCTAGAGTCGTAACAATAGTTTATACTTTTACAGCAGTAAAGTCATTATATACAACTCGGAGAATCTGTTCAATACCGGACCAATAGTAATTATGTCAGAAATGTTAGTGTAATAAAGCCATGTCACTTACCCACTGAAATACAAGGAGCGGCACACGTGTCACTGGGGGAGAGGCTGTGTTTGCTGCAGCAAGTGCAATAAATGTGCCAATGTGGGAGAGGCTAAGGCTGGGTTTGCTGGTGTTAATTCCTAACATGTATCTCTGTGGTAGAGGCTAAGTCTGTTCCATGTTTGATGGTTGAAATCCAATAAATGTGTCATTCTGGGACAGGCTATGTCTGTTCTGGGTTTCAGGGTGCAACTCTAGTAAAGGTGTCAATGTGGGAGATGATAAGCTTGTTATGGTTTATCTGGTGGAACTCCTATATATGTATCTCTGTGGTAGAAGCTAAGTCACTTCTGGGTTTAATGGTGCAAGTCCAAAAAATGTGTAATTGTGGGAGCTGATAAGCCTGTTCCGGGTTAGATGGTATGTATCACTGTGGTAGATGCAAAGTCTGTTCCGGGTTAGATATTGGAAGTCCAATAAATATGTCAGTGTGGAAGAGGCTAACTCAGTTCTGGATTTAGCTGTTCACTTTTAGAAGCAAGCCTGTTCAAAATTATTGTCACATCTCAAATAATATCCCTGACATCCTACACACAATCTGGTTTGGCCATTCGGGACTCATTTAGTTCTTCATCGCTTGAAATCTTCCAAAACTCACTCTGACTTTCTAATATGTTGTTGATTTCATCATTATAACTATCTACCTCTATATCATAATCACTATTAAAAACATCAGACTTTTCTGGCAACATAGGTCTTTTCTTGAAAAAATTATTACGGGTATCATGGAAACCTAAAACATCCTATGTACACAAATTGCAAGTTTTATGTAAATATGTTTAAATATATAGGAGTTACAGCCCAAACAGGAAAGACGGACACAACTTTTAAGCAATTTTTATATATCCTGGAAAATAGATCACAGCAATCTACCTTTGATAAGCAATACATATCCATCGTAAAATGCACCTTTCGTCCAAGTGTGGTGGCAATAGGTAAACAGGTAGTGGAAATGAGACCCCAGACTCAATTTTTAACCATTTTTGTATCTCAATAAATCCTGGAAAGGAGGCCACAGTTATCCAGTTCAGGTGCATAATACATTCTCATCCCAAGGTCACCCATAGCGCAAAATTTGATGTTAATAAGTGAAGTAGTCTAGGAGATATATCATGGGCAAGAAAGATCGATAGATGGACAAAGTAAATCCCATATACCACCCACTTATTGACATATCATTATGAAAAGGAAATATTGTCAACAGTGCACGACTCTTGAATAATGGCCATTATTCAAGGGTTGCCTCCTTTTCCAAAAATAAAGTGAATTGTATAAGGGGTTAAGAAACACATTTTAAAAAAGCAAGTAAGTATAAGATGGCTCACTAGGCTAACACTCAACTTAAAGTAAAATATAATAGCAATTTGCAGGTTAAGCTAGGTTCAAAGATATTTTTAACCTGGTTGCATTAAACTTAGCAAACAGTGTCTAGGCCGCCAGAGATACAAATATTGCAGAAAATGTAAGAAAGATTTTTAGTTGTTGTTACATTTATAAAATTTTGGTTTAAATTACCACGGTAGTTTAAAAAATGTCAATACATGTTTTCCACCAGCTTGATGTAAAAAACAAATTGGTGCTATGAAGGCTATAAGAAACAACATTACCTGGAATATTTTCTGAAAGATTGATAACATTAATGAAGCGGTTTGGAGAAGATGTCAAAATTATGTTTCTCACCGTTCTACCACTAGGAGAAACACACACTTTTTTGTAGATCATGTTATGATAAATATCTCCTCCAATTCTTTGATTAAAATTTGACGAGTATAGTTTGGGGGAGATGTGAAAAATATAGTTTCTACCTGGTTGCTATGGAGGTTGAATGGTTGTTATAAAATCCATCAAAAACCAAAGTTGCCCAGAAATATTCCTCAAAAGTTTGACCAAATATGACTGTAGTCAAAAATTTATTTTTGATCTGATTGTTATGGAAAATAAGATTCTGTCTCTCCCTAAGTTCATGCAGGACAGATGATAAATGAATAATGTATGATATTGAATGTGTCATGTCTCACTTTCTATGAAGTTCCTAGCAGTTGGAACACTCCTCATATTCTTAGCCTACTTCACACAACTTTTTATGTAAAGAGTTCTGAGGTACCCAAGTTTGTGTCATATTGAACTATGGAAAGTTATTTTAAAACAGAAATCTTCGGACAAGCAGCATGTCTGCATGCCCTTCTCTTTTATGCATTCTTAACCCCATACCGCTATAGCCTCATAAACAGAAAGTTGATGAAAATTCAACTACAAAGGCGCCTAAGGCACACTTACTAAAAAACCAAACATTTTACATCAATATCACATTAGTTGAAAGCCCTATCAATTTATGTGTTAGTAAGTAAAAGCCTGTAGTATATCCCCTCAAAGTCTGCAACTTTGATCTTGAAGGTGGCACCAAAACAGTGAGATGTGACACAACCTTGAAGCTTTAAGTAACAAGAGTACTGCACAGTACATTATATGCCCATCTCGTAGCCTTTTCCTTACCAGTGACTTTGAACGTTTGGGCTAAAAAAAAAAAAAACTGCCAGCTACATGATAAGGTGTGGAGTTCGGTACAATTTAATCATAATATCTGAAGGGATTAAAAAGTGACAGCCTGGAGAAGGAAACAGGTCACAGACTTACATTACCCTATATTTTTTTACATTGACCTTGAGGGCAAGGGGTATGACTGAATATGCGAGATACTGTCAAGTCCAGATATATATCAACCTAAAGATTAATTGAAATAATCTTCATTGGTTGAAATGTTATACCTATACATGGATAGAGGTCACTGATTTATATCTTCTCTGGCTGTGACCTTAACCTTGAGACCGAGGTCAGGGCTATGGCATGTAAGACACACTCTAAAGCAATGATATATAACTGCAAGCAAATGTTAACAGAAGGATTGACAGACAGTTGGACAGACAGTGTCTTAACATATTATGCCTGACTTAATAGGCCAAAACAAATGCATCAAGATTCATATCATAATTAATATGACACCAGAGTTATATGTCACCCGAAGTAAGTGTTACTGCCTTGACATTGACCTTGAGAATTGATCTAGAACATGGCCTGCAACACACTCTCTAGTCATTATATATCAGTATATATACATTCTTTCAAATATCTTAAACAGCCTCAGAGCTACAGCCTGGATACAAAAAGTGTGTGCCTTGACCTTCAAACTAGAACCATGAGTGTGTTATATGAAACACTGTCAGGTCATCATGGATATGATCATTTTTAGTTTAACATTCATACAAAGCATCATTATTCCTCTTTCCAAGAACACAATTTTTAAAAAAGAAACTAAATCCATCCATTCATTGGATGCAGTGTTTGCAAAGTAAAGATCAGATAAAGGTAAGATATACATATAATCATTCACCATAACAGTTACACTTCTATCAATGTAAGCTATGTTCACAATGAGTCTAAAAAAACAAAAAATAATAATTTTAAAAAAAAACAGACAAAAGGGTTTGGGATCCTAATATATGAGAGTCACTGCCAGGCCTCTACTATGTTGGCTTGAATAGTTATGTTAAACAGGGGTTTTAAAGGTCCTTTATGTGATATGATACCTGAAAAAGAAAACAAAATAACAAACTGTAATGAAACAAATTCCCTAAGTATGACGCCCTGTGGAATGCATCTGCAGTACATACAATGCACAAGACGCCCTGTGGAATGCATCTGCAGTACATACAATGCACAAAGAAGAAATGTTAGGTAAAGCAACTGAATTGCAGTTTATCACTAACAGTTATTACACTACAATCATTTTATTATAACAATAATAATAATAATAATAATAATTGCATCATCTTCTACATCTGCTGTTAGTTAAAATGGTCTTTTTTATTGACAGACAAAAATATTTATGCAATACATGTCCTAAACTTGTATAATTTTGTCTTCCTAATTTATCTACTTGGTGCAAGCTATCTTTTCTCTTATGTTTAAATTATTGGTATTCTAAATCATTCTATATCAAATGCCTGAAATAATACAGCACAGTGCAACATTTATGACTGCACATTGATTCTCTCTCTCTCTCTCTCTCTCTCTCTCTCTCTCTCTCTCTCTCTCTCTCTCTCTCTCTCTCTCTCTCTCTCTCTCAGGGAGGGACCCTGGGTGGCCGAGTGGTTAAGGGGCTCGCCTTTACAGATCACTCACATCTCACCCCTGTTTGCATGGGTTCGTGTCTCGGCTCGACCAACGTGGGTATGTGAGAAAGCTTGCCGCCATGTAGGGCCTATCATGTGCTGAAAAATTGCGTTACTCCCCCCCCCCCTCCTCTCACTCCCTCTCTCTCTCTCTCTCTCTCTCTCTCTCTCTCTCTCTCTCTCTCTCTCTCTCTCTCACACACACACACACACATACCAAATTATTGGTGCAAAAGCAATTGTTAAAAATTAAGTTAATGACATTTAAATAATTTATTTTTAAAAATTCTCTTTATAGTGAAGCTTGAGCGAGATAGAGCTTATTTACTTGCATTCAGAATTAAACAATATTAATGACATTAGAAAGCAGTTTCTTGTTATGCAGATAACATGCATTTATGCACGCAATTGAAAGGTCATTATAGATATTCTATGACTCACGTTCACTCTACACGTTTATTTTCATTATTAATAACGGTATCTATCATATGCATATCCATTCCTCCGTCACTCATATGTATGTAATGTCATCATTGCTATTCAAAGTTTCTGCAAACATCAAATCATGTTACGAATGCATCAATAGATAAATAATAATACAGCGTTAGTAGTTTACTTGTTTTGAGATGTTACTCATTCTCACAGGAGCTCGTATCGTTGCTTAAAATGTACCTACAAATAATACACACACACACACACACACACACACACACACACACACACACACACATATATGTATATATATATATATATATATATATATATATATATATATATATATATATATATATATATATATATATATATATATATATTAAGCAACGATATGGGGAATTGCTGGTTGATTCTGTCCATGTGAAATATTATAAGAAAAACAATGGAATACATAATTTATTTTATTAGTTATTACTGGTTTCGCAAACATAGTAAGAGAATGTAGAAGGTTTATTTTCAGCTCTTAAATTTACGTAAGATAGTTCTTCGTAAATTTCCAGCTGAAATCAGAACAAAATAGATATGAGCTATCGTAGTTAGATATTTTTTATAACCAAAATACTTTTTCAGTGTTTACAAAAAGAATACATAAAGTTATTCTATGAATTAATATCTTTGAAAAACATTTTGAAACTTTTCATAAATCAGGCCAGTATGACCGACTTTGACACTATCAAACAGTATGTATATAAATTGACCCATGGCTTTTATTGTTTTCTCATGCAAATCATGTTTTATTCGCATTATATTTACCACATAAATATTGTGGAAAGGGTTTTTGATGAATAACACAATATTAAAACGTACTTCACTGTTATCGTTAAATTTTTATCTTGAGAGTAAAATCTCGAACCAGTAAACGAACTTATTTTATTTTTATTCTGACCTTTAAAAATTTTGCAAATATTATTGAACGTAAATATTTCATTTAAAGCACATATTAAACCCATTTAAGCTTGATTTCTGAATAGAGATTTTATTATATTAACACATATATAATTCAATAACACCAAAGATAACACCAAAGATTACAAAGTTATATAACGTCAGAACAATATTTTGTGTTCAAGAATTGTATTAAATTCAGTTAATTGGAAAATGAAAACAAAAGTGCTTTAATTAAATAGGTTTTGCAAACTGATTGTCAGATGATCTCGATATTTTTGTTTGCAATTAAATTAAGGGCGCACTGATCAAAGAAAGTATTAAACAGACGGTGATAATATGATGTCTAATTATAGCAGCATCAATCAATTCAGTGTTAGTAATTTGCATAAAATTAAACTATACATTATGAATTTAGGGAAAAAATTATCATACGGTTCTTTAAACAAAGATTAGTAAAACATATTTCATCTTTCAACAGAGATAACACCACCATTTTTCTTACGTTATCATTTTCTTTATTATAATTAATACGAGCTCACAAATTAGCAGAATATAGGCGTATGACATTGACTAAATCATAAATTTGACAGAACTCCAGTTTCATTCTTTTAGTATATAAGTTTTATTTAGCACTATTAGTTGTTACGACTCTAGGTCTTAAAAATATGTAACGGAAAGAAAGTGAAAACAAAAATGTAAGTAAAATCAACAAGCAATTTATTTCTAGACAATTAAAGTAAAAATTCAAACGACACTTACAGTTTGTGAGTTAAATTCCAAATAATCCTAACTGTCCTAATCTCAAGTAAAAAATAATAGAATGTTCCGAATGAATTCCAATAGCCTTGAATTCCAATAGTCTTGATGTACCACAAAGACGTAATCCAGAATGTATTTGAATGAGTTCACATAAATCCCAAAATCATGTATTAATCCAAAAGTCAATGGGAACTTTTGTATTTCCAATGAATACTGTAAATAAATAATTCCTCTCAAATTATATCTGACTTCAACAACACAACTAAAATTGATTCCTTACAGACTGATCTTTTAGAACCGAAATTCTAGAATAGGAATGAATTTGTTTATCAAAATCTGTATATAAATACACGTGTTTACATGACCTATGTCAGAATATGAATATTTCTAATGGAAAAATACTGGCCTACCTGACATATGTCACAAAAGTCTAATTGCGAAATGCCTATGAAAATACTATGTAAACAACTGGACAAAAGTTAAGTATGTATTTTCAAATAACCACACAACTTACAATCATAGACACAAGTTAAATATATAAACATCATGCATAACACAGTATATAGCAAAATATACAGTAAAAAGATAAATTCAACATAAATCTAATAAAAGCATTACCATACTCAAGAAAGTATAAATAGAGAAAAAAATCTAACAAAAGCATGACCATACTCAAGCCAGTATATATAGACGAAAAAAAAAATCTTACCAGACGGGCCCTGTTTTCACGATTGTTTTGTTCAGTGTTAGTAATTATATGATTTCTCAAAAAAATTAAGTAAACTATTTCAATTTTGCACAAAGGTGATGAACTGCGATTCAAGATAAACAGTCTTACATTATTTCGCTTGATTTGTATACAGAGCAACGCTATTATATCACGTAAAATCGCAGTTTTGTTTCCTTAAATGCAGTTTTTAACTGCTCAATGTACCTGGAAAATAATGAGAAATATCATATTTGAAACAATTGTAAATATCACATTTAAATTTAAGACCAAACTTAATAATATTTCACATGGTCGGAATCAGCCCGTAATGTGGTCCGAATAAGCCTGGTCCGAATCAGCCACGGTCCGAATTAGGCTGCATCCGATATGAGCCCCTGTACTCTTTCTCTCATATCAACTTACTTTAAGCCATTTTTCAAATGTTGGAAGCGACTATCTCCATTGTATCTGTTGTAGTGTCTGCTATTTTTTCTTTCTCATTCTTCTTAATCGATCTAATTCCATCTGTAAAGCCGATTTTTCCACAAGACAAATTTCTTTTTATGGAATGTACGTCTTCGTCACGCTTATGCTTACATGGAGTGATGAGCTTTTGCGGTAACAGACATAGTCGTTCTAGTATGTATACAGATTCCCTGTGCGCTATTTAAAGAACTTCTCAAAGTTTGACTTCGATTATCTGTGTAAGTTCAAATGTTTTACTTGTACTTTATGGGTCATAATGTTGTGTTTTTACATGGACAACAATTTCCTACATTTTGTTTTTTCATAATATAGGGTAGTGCTCCTTTAACAGTTCTTAAAATCCTAGGATTAAAAACTCGCCCATTAAACCTCTCCTGACCACTTAAAAAAGGGAAAACGGACCAACCAACAAACGCCAGTGTTTCAGAAGAAAACGGTCACTCCATAGTCCTGTGATAGCAAATTATCCATGTGAAGGCTTACCCTGACCCTGCAAGTTACATCGAGTAAATTGCAAGATAAAAAGAAAAGAACCGATAGATTTTGATGAAATCTCATCTAATAGAGGCCTCAGACATTGTCAGTAAGCTAAGATGGCTCAGAGCTACTGCTAGAATTTGAAAACTGTGGTTCCAGGAGAGATAATGTCTGAAAAGCATTAGCCCCAACCCAAAAGCATAAGTCCCATGCCTTGTACAATGCAAGTCATCGTAGAGAAACAGCCAGCTTTACAAGCTTAATTATTTGTCGAAGATTGTTAAGGAAGTAGTTCACGGAAGCATCCATTCTCTCTCTCTCTCTCTCTCTCTTATGCGAAACTTAGAACTCGTATGCGTACCATCTTCTTGCAACTAAGAAACGATGATGTAGTGTCCATGGATAGACAGGTCACAATTGTGATTTTTTCCTGTGGTTTTTCCATGTAGATAAAAAAGAGGTTGAGTTTTATATAGCCACACAAAACATGTCAAACAAAAAGAAAGTATTGCGTGTAAGAAGGCCGCCAACTTTGTTTTCTTTTCTTTTTTTACATAAAGCTATACGGTTTAACATTCATTTCGGTTTTACATCCAGCTCTTAGGAGCAGCGGTGACGCAATGGTTAGCGTGCCTGTCTCGCAACTAGAAAATGCGGCTTTGAATCTTATTATAGCGTGTTAGTGTGTTGCTGTGCCCTAAAAGAAACAAATAAACAAACATGCATCTCTTTGTTACCTAGTTTTATAAAAGGTATTGGATGGTTGAGAGAGAGAGAGAGAGAGAGAGAGAGAGAGAGAGAGAGAGAGAGACCAACAGGTTCTATGCAAATTGGACCATTTTCAGTCTCAATTGCACATCATTGTACAGATTCTCCCTTTTCAAAGATGTTAGCAATTTCCCGTGCGTCACACCAAACTGTAAACATTTTTGGCGTGACGCATGTTGGTGTGGCACGTCGTAGTCTAGTTTGTTTAATAGATCATTTCTTATTTTGTCATTCACTTTGCGTTGTAATTAATATTCAGATCAATCAAGCATTAAGTTTTCATAACGCAGGCAAAAGAACCATAAATGTTGGGACAATGCAGACATTTTTAAATCTGTTCTAGGAGTTCTCAACAATCGGTCAAATTTTCCACAAGTGTGCGAGAAAACTACGGCACGAAACAGATGCATGTTGATGTATTATACTTTCTTAAGCATCACAGTGTATAATTTTAAATTTCTTTCGTGTGATACCCGGTATTTACGTTGTCCCAAAATCGTTGTGTAGGACGTTGAAGTGATTTTTGAGACGTCTCCTGCACATCTGCGCTCTGATAGGTGTGCTAGTTGAATATTCCTCAAACAAAAGTTGCTGTGACAACAGAGGTTGAAATTGCACGAAGTCGCAACCCCTATTATAATAAATGATAGTTTATTACAATATGTGTTGTGATTGCATGCAATCGTAACCACTATTGTACTAATTTTTACAATTTGAACAAAATAGTAATCGTTGTAATTAGATCTGAATAGCTGTTGACCATGACACTTATACCGAGGGTGATCTAGTTAGATATTTGTAAAATAAAAGTTATTACAATAGGGGTTGAAATTGCGTGCAGTGGCAGTCGTTAATGTAATAAAGCAAACTTTCTTACAATATGCGTTATGAATGCATTGTAATAATTATTATAATTTGTAGAAATGAATAATCTTCTTAATTAGATTTTAAGAACTGTTGACCCTGACACTTATACAGATAGGTGGTCCATTTGGATATTCGTCAAACAAAAGATGTTATTAAAATAGCGCTTTGAAAATGCATGCAGTCGCAACACCTGGATATTCTGCAAAAGAAATAGGGGTTGGAATTCCTTTTGTAATATATCAAACTTTATTACAATATGCATTGTGATTTCATGCATTCCTAACCCCTATTGTAATAATTATTACAATTCAATTTGCAACTCTATCACAATAGTTTCTTTTATTATTTTTTTAAAGAGATTTTTAATTTTATAGAAACGATGCCGTTCCGCCATCAAATATGACCGCAGTTACTGAAAATGGAACAACATTTAAACGACATTTCAAATATCGCTCAACAGAATTTGACCAACTTCGACAGAAAGCATACTAGCATCAAGGGCTTTCAAATCTTTACAAATGATGCTTATCTATCATAAATATGGCTGCCATGCGCATTGATGATGTCGAGCGGCTCGTCGCCCAAGTCAACGCCACAATTCAATGGCGCGTCGAAGAGTACATGCGCGAAGGGTTTGGGTGGCATTTCGTGCGGTGAGTAGCACTCGATCTAGCTGTGTTGGGTATCCACCGTTTCTAGGTCAGAGCTATATTATAACGTCAAAGTGCACTCCGCTAAGATCTGCTATCAGTGTGAAAACACTGATAAACGCTGTCTCGAGTGGGCTATTCTGTCGGCTCTATATCCAGCAGACGATAGAAACGTTGACCGGCCAGGCAAGAACCAACAGCATCTGGACAAGCTTGACTTTGCTGACACTGACTTTCTCATGAAGGGGAGCGACATCGGCAAGTTTGAGAACATTAACCCGGAAATCGCAGTTAGCGTCTTTGGCTGGGAAAAGGGCCTCTACCCGCTACTCATCAGTGAGAAAATAAGGCCACGCACTCTGGACCTACTGCTGCTCAGATCAACCGAAGGTGAAAGGAAAAAGTGCCACTACGTCTGTATAAAAGACCTAAGTCGTATGGTATACAAGCAAAGTAAATGCGGGAATAAGAAGCACGTCTGCCGCCGGTGCCTCCACGTCTTTAGCCGAGCTGATCTGCTGGAAACCCTCACCAAAGACTGCTGCGGTATAGGCAAAAAACACCAGCGCGTGTCCTTACCAGACGCAGGCAAGAACATCCTGTCGTTTCTAAACCACTACCGCCAGATGCGTGTTCCATACATCATCTATGCGGATTTCGAGGCACTGAACGTGCCAGTGGAACCGCTCAACGAGCGAACCGGTATACCGGATAAAAGTTACGCGCAGAAAATTGCTGATCGGATCCAATGAAGTTTCTGCTAAATAGTCGCCTACAGCGACAGAGTCTACAATGAGCCGGTGTTATACCGAAGAGGAGGATGTCGCCATTTTCATCCAGAGCCTCGAGCGTGAGATGGTGGCGATCCGCAAGGTCTTTCGGAACCCAGCAGAGATGATAATGAACGGGGACAACCATACGAACTTCCAGGAAGCGAAGGACTGCAGCCTATCTGACGGAGATCTGGGAGCGGACAGGGTGAGACACCACTGCCATATTGCCGGCAAGTACCGCGGCCCCGCCTACAAAGCATGTAACCTCAAGCTGTGCATCTACACAGAAAAAATGAAAGTGCCATTTGTGCTTCATAACATGCGCGGCTAGTTTAAAGTAGTCCTTGTCGAACTCGTTTACGGCTTTGGTCCGGACATCCGTATTCCTTTGGATGTAGGGTGCCATCCTGGGACTCTGGTCAAACTGTAGCGCCCGGTATATTTTGGAGATGCGCATCCCGAGGTTGGTGTATAGCTGGAGGTTCCGTTAGCAAACGACGTATCGCTCTTTGTTTAGCAGATTGGGTACAAGCTTTGTACAGCCGATATATCGACCTCCCAGTCTGCTAACGAGGTCTCGCTGGTAGATAGATAGCCACTCTTCCGGGACGGTCAAAGATTCTGGAGCTAGCGGGTATTCGATGTGGGCATCGTGCAGCTCTTCCCGATATTCCAGGTCAACCTCAAAAAGGTAGCTCTTAGAGGCGTCTGGGGGTATGCTACTTAAACGATTTTTAACCGCTTCGGGGTCGACCCATCTGAAACCGCCAGTGCGAAGGCTCTGCATCATCGCCCATCATAGAGGTTGTTGGCGAAGAGGTAGACGATCCAGCTGGTAATTTTAGAGGGGTCGTAGTCCGGGTATTTGGGGTTATTGGCCATTGTATGTCACTTACTGACCATCGAGGTGCCGCCTCGAGTATCTCTCTCGATATACAGGTTCATGTCAATGTCTGTGAGTAGTTCGAGCTCTGCGCCCGTGGATGTTAGCAGGGCGTCCAAACTCATTCCCGGGGTGCTAAAGTAGTGGAGAGTGTTTATGCCACAAGTTTTCAAAGAGGTGCCTCGGAAGGCTTCAAAAACATCAGCCAGCAGGAGCATGTCCGTCTTGATGTAGAGGTTGTGATAGTCCCCCATTGTCTTAGACCCGAAGGTTCTCAGAGGATATACCCGTACGGTTGAAGCTGCTGTAAAAGACCTCGATTGGGGGGGGGGGGAGGGGGGGGGGTAACTACGTTTCGTCAAACCGGTTCCAGACGTCCATATACTCGTACTGATATACATACTTGGCGATCAGAAGGGTGACATCGTGTTCAGTATACCGGCTTGTTATGTGGAAGTCATCCTGAGAAAGATTAGAGGCTAGCTTAGCTAGGCTGCATGGTTGGAACTGATAGCGGTCTATAAACTGGAGCTGGCCTAGGGAGAAGGTCATATACTTTTCCATGCTGTTAAGGATGGCGTTGATGTCTGCCGTTGAGGCTGTTCCCAGAGCTGTCATCAACAGGTGTCCGTTGTAGTTTCGCAGATTGTGGAATATGACGGGTACTTTAGTTTTTTCCGGGTTTAGTCGTAGCTGGAGATTGCAGTTGTTATGGGCGGCTCCTCGGTATTGGCCGGTGATGTGGCAGTGGTCTCTCGCCCGGTCCTTACTCATATACTTTCGGTAGATGTGAATACCCTAGTCTCTTTAAATGCCTTGCAATTGGCGGGCGTCATGACCAGAGGGTGAGGGTTGGTTAATACCTCGCAGATGCCTACCAGCTTTTTCTCTAGACTTTTGATAAGGTTGACTACCGCCTCTTTCCTTTGTACACGACGGGGTGTTAGTTTTGACATCACATCGTTGGATTATGTAGCGGAAGCCGCATAGGGGTTAGCTGGCAGCTTTATATATATATATATATATATATATATATATATATATATATATATATATATATATATATATATATATATATATATATATATATATATCACTGTAGGTGGAGTCAACCTCTTCATTTTTCACGGGCACGTTAAGAGCCTCGAGGTCAGCTTAAATAACGTATGGTACGGGCATCTGATAAAAGAGGTGTTTAAAGTATAGTTTATTCTTTCCGGGCTTTGGTAGCACGGTCCTCTGCGGCTTTGTGCCTCCACCTTGACAGTCTTCTATGTGGCCCTCTAGAAGGTCTGACCTCTTAAAGGCATGAAGGCATGGACAGCAAAATATGCTTTCGGTTTTTGTGCTTACTATTGTTGTTCGCCATCCGGGAAAAGTCTTTGATCCATACGTAATGCTGCTTTTCGCCTTCGGTAAGTAGCAGCAGGTTGACGGTCTTATCCAGCACCTTTTCGGAGATACGTAGTGAGTAAAGAGCGTAGCCCCATCCAAAGACATTGACGGCTATGGTTGGGTTGAGGCTTTCAAACGTAGTGATATCTGACACCTTCATAGGAAACTTAAGATTGCCAAAGCGCAGCATTTTCCGGTACCTGTCGTACTTGCTGGTGTGCTCGGGGTGGTGGTCGTCGGTAGGATATAGGGTGGATAGGACGGCCCATTCAAAGCATCGGATGTCCCGGATTTCCACGTTTATCACTGCCCTTTTAGGATCCACTTGAGTGTGGGGATATGCCCTTGGCCTCGAAAGGGACGGTACTGAAAAAAAATATATAGCTTTATTGACTAACACCTCACTAGTCGACAGCCTGAACCTTTGTTTGTAAACTTTTCTAATCGCTCCTTGATCTTAGCTTTAGCAGCAGCTACTAGTCCCTCGAGGTCATCTGCTTGGTTGGCTGATATGAAGCCTGGCAAAGAGATAACTTTCTCATCTGTGGCCTTTTTTATCATCGTCTTTACACCAAGATTTAACTTAACCTTCTTATTTCCCATCTCCTGTTTTAGGATGTCTACCACGCCAGGGACCACGGCTTGAAGAAGCTTAGAGAAGTCGGTTTCTAATGGATGGCCAAGCGGTATCGTAGCGTGGTAGTCCACCACGATTTTGCTGTCTCAGTCTTTCCATGTTCGACTCGCCTTTTGTACGAAAGGTGGCGAATGGGCTTGTATTCTGGGATATCGTCGCGCTGGGATTGGGGGCGGGGTTACCTCCTTTACTACCCTGGCAGCTATCCGCCTGGCTCGTCGTCTGGCAGATTCGGATGGCGGGGCTTGATCGAGCCTCCTTGGGGCCAATGTGGGTGGCTGCCTTGGAGCCGGTGTGGTTGGTTGGCGCCTGGGCGCATACGTGGGTCGCCAGTCTTGCTGCTTACGGGTTGACTGCCTTGCTCAGGCGGTCATTACTGCTTCCAGCATGTCATCGTGTTCGCTCTCAGTGATCAGCCCCTCCCTTAGCAAGGCGCTCATTCTCTCCATGCTAGTCATGTTGAGTGTGTAGCGTGGGATGTGGTGTTCTATGGTACACTACCAATCTCTAAATGGAAAATTGTTGCTAGTTGTAGCTGACTGGGTCAGTCCTCGCTGACGACACTGATGTATGTTTGCTATGTATGCTATGGTACCTAACCTTTCTCTAAATGTAAGTTTATGACCATCACTGAGGTGAGTCGCGTGTATGCTCTGGCTCCAGCGCTACTCTATTAGAGGCGTTTGTAGCCTTGCGTGAGCTTTACTATGCAGCCAGTGCCAGTGCAAGGGGGGGGGGAGAGGTCGGGAGAAGGGGAATTGCCCCTGGGCACCGGGCGAGGAGGGGGGGGCCGTCGGGAGCTTCTTTTCTTGTTTTGTTTTTGCAGCTGTAACCGTCAGGGCGTAGATGATGGTTGGGGTAGGTGGGTGGAGGTTGGCAACTGACTTAAAAACTGTTCTCTGGGGAAAAGTAGGGGCGCCACTAAAGATCATTGCCCCCGGGCTCCTCGAACCCTCGCGCCGCCACTATATGCAGCTCGCTAAGCCCCTTCCTAAACTGCATTCGAGCCTTTTGATCTATGCGTCGCAACTTGTGAGCCTAATGCCCCATTTCTTGCATATACGGTGAGTAGCAATGGTGCCTACTCAGTACTTCCAACATGTCAAGAGTCGGATCCCGTCTCTACGTCTTTGGGCGTGTATAGTGCAGTGAGTGCCAAAGTATTTTCGTCCGCATGGTGCTGTCTGTCACCAGGGAATAAAGGTACACGTCTTAGTTTCTCGTCGGACCATGATTATTGATGGTATATCATAGACACACCGTGTCTCTAATTGGTTGTGTTGTTGGTGATGAATTGCTAACCACCTCCACCCTCGACTCGCCATGGTCGCCATACTACCCCTGATGTGACTGCCACCCTCCTTTACTCTCTCCTCCCACCAAAAATTGACCCGCCAAAAAGTGACCCACCAATGAGCTTGGTTCAAATATGGCCTTCTACCATCTACGCTGCAAAAAGTGATGCAAGGTGGGGCCAAATCCCACTTCACAACTTGTAGGGGTGACTACCGGATAGTATGCCATAGTTGTAAACACTATTATTATAGTATCGCAATAGCTGTGAAACTACTGCAGTAGTTATTGATTTCAATAATTTCATTGAAGTGCAGATTGATTAATATTAAATTGACCACAGGTGATTTATAGTTATCCACTTCATACTATGTACTATACTTACTTGTACTATCACAAATAATGAATTCAGATATCTCCTTTGAAAAATAGTAAATAGTTTTATGGATTTTATTAACTCCATATGAGGGGACCTACAAGAAAATTTGCCATTTTTGGTAAGTTTACTTACGATAAAGCAGCTACTAAAGCTCGTGACAACATTTAAATAATGTGATCTGAACAGTTAGAACAACTATCGAAAGTTCTACGTGCTATCGATAGCGATAGACAGTAGTTTAAGTTGCAATACATAGAGTATAATCGCGGCGGTGACAATCGCAATCAGTCGATAGTTACACCACTTGTTACACCACTAGCCATAATGATGCACCATATTTATGTAACATGAAATTTAATTCTTTCAAAATTTCATTAAAACTGTCAACAGTCCTATAAATATCACTGACAAAGGCCATAATAGTAAATAACACTGACAGTGTCAACATAAATTTCTTTTTGAATGTTCTGCGGGATTTCCATTGATCTTTATCTATTTTAGAAGTCATGTCTCCAGAATTAGAAAATGTGACAAATAGGGTACCAAACATGGACGTGTATATTTTTAGCACCTTCATCGTGAGAAAACTGAAAAAGTATAGAGCTATGTGCATTTTCAGGATTTTTTAAAGCATGTTTAACTAGATTTGTATTGTCAGTTCCATATGGAAATTGACAGTCTTTAAAAGATGTACTTCAAATTTTACAAATTCCCTGAGTATATAACTCTCTCTACCCCCCCCCCTCTCTCTCTCTCAGTTGAAGCTGCCAGTGTCTTTGTCATTTTTTCCCCAATTATCCCAGATGGTTAATTGTATATTAGTACCTGACGATCTTTTCGCTTGGTAATCTCTGTATCTATTTGTATTCTGTCAGTCATCTTTGCTATCAATCTATGTTTATCCATTTGTCTCTTTCTTAATCTATGAATCTGAAAGTATGGATCCAAAGGCTAGCGCTGTGCTTTAAAGGACCACTACTATATATATATATATATATATATATATATATATATATATATATATATATATATATATATATATATATATATATAACTGCGGAAAACACACACACAATAAAAAAAATTTAGGACATGCATTGCGTAAGTATTTATTTTTCTTTAAATAGGAAAAAAATCATTCTTAACGTACAGTAGAAGAAGATGATGTAATGATGATGATGATGATCATTATTATTATTACATCAAAATTATTAGAATGTAATAACTGTTACTATTAAATCACTATGCAGTCGCTTTATTTAACATTTCTTCTTTATGCATTGTATGTACTGCAGATGACTTCAGCAGGGCATCAAACTTAATGAATTTGTTTTACTTTGTATCCCTTATTCATTACATTTTTTTTTACGTATCACATCACATAAAGGACCTTTACAACTCCTGTTTAACAGACCTATTCAAGCCAACATAGCAGCGGCCTGGGGCAATGACTCTAATATATTAGAATCCAATAACTTTTATCCCAGTGCATTTTTTTTATAAAAAGCTGGGGATTATGTCTTCCTGCCCATCTGTCTGTCCCTCCATTAGTAATGTAGCGTATCTCCTACACTTATGAAGATACAGTAGTATGGGGGTAGTCATTAGATGTGCACAACGGTTTTAAAATTTTGTTATGACATTTGGGGTGGGACTAGGAGCCGGGGATATTTTTTTTTCTCTCAAAAAGTCTAAATATTTTTAAAATTGCAGGTGGAGATCTGAATGTTCGCTGCGTCATCTTTAAGTCCAGAGATATAACATATGTAATGTGCTTTTGGGTTGCACTCTCTGGTCTTGTCCCAGGGGTGAGTCTTGTGGGGATGCTGCCTCTGGGTCACAACTTCGAAACTGTTGAGATCCACACCCAATAACCATATATAAGTGAAGGACATGAGACGGAACCAGACTCTGTATTGGGCTGTATTGGATTGTATATCCAATACAGACCATGGGTTTTCAAAACCAATCTAACTGGGATTGTACTTCATGACCTAGATTTTTGTGCAGATTTCGATGTTAGGTTTTACCCCGTTTCTAAATTTTTAGCATGCTTTATAGTTTTCAAGGAATGAATAGTTGAATAATAATTCGGTAACTTAAATACATTTCTCAGTATCTATAAGGAGTGTTTTTTTAGTTGTCTCAGAAACTTATTAAATATGGGCATAGAGGAAAAGGGCGTATTATTTGATAAAAACTGATGTGTTTACTTTTCCTTAACAAATGTTTTCCTAGCATTACTCTTGGCACATCAAGAACAACTCTAATGGATCTCATACAATTTATGTTAATTAACATAAACTGATACACCTAAAAAAAATTGTTTTGGAGAATCTTATCTTATTGATGTCGAAAACGATCATTATTCTTCTACTATACATCATTAATAATAATAATAATAATAATAATAATAATAATAATAATAATAATAATAATAATACAAATTAATATCTTTGTAAGATCTGTTGCACTATCTTCGTCGATAATATTATCAAAATATGTTGAATATCATCGGAGTTCAAACCAATAAGGCGCCATATCCACAATTTTGAAATAATACTTCGATTAGATCCATAATCATATACCGTTTTGCAAATTCAACGTTTTCTTTTGTGTTGATTGTTTGTCTTGTTCGTCTATGTTTTGTCATTTTACCTTTGATAAAGACCCAATGAGAATCGAAGCCGCTTAGGCGAGTTAAAAAAAACCCACCAACAACAACTAGTTTTGCACTGTTCGTTGTCAGTTATATATATATATATATATATATATATATATATATATATATATATATATATATATATATATATATATATATATATATATATATATATATATATATATATATATATATATCGATGTCACCCCTGAAACCATCTTCACCATCAAATAAACAGATAGAAGGCTCATCATTTTATTTTATGAGAGAGAGAGAGAGAGAGAGAGAGAGAGAGAGAGAGAGAGAGAGAGAGAGAGAGAGAGAGATATGTTATAACTTCAATTTTCAATCTGTAATACTTTGAGACGACCAACACGATCCCATTACACAAATGGCTTGCTTTATCAGAAGTAGAGGATGGCGAAATAGGTGTCTAAAAAGAGCCCTGTATTAAATAGGGTCAAAAAATTCGAGGTGTCTACGGGAAATTAACATAGGTGCCATGTTGAAAGGATATGTTTTGTAACAGTGTTGCATGAGATGACGATCTGCACTCGAACGGCAATACCATATTACGTCATAAGTTTCATAGGATGAGTCTGTCCGTTTGTAACAGTGTTGCGTGTGTTTGACAGGGAATGTGAGTTTCTCTGCCCTTTAAAGGAAACGCTGTAGGGGAGTCCTGTGTTAAATAGGGTCGAGAGTTTATAGGGACAAACGAGAAATTAAAATGGGAAAATTAATGGTCAAAAGTTTATAGGGACAAAGGATCGAAAGTTTATAGGGACAAACGGAAAATTAACATGTGGCCGCCATGTTGAAAGCTATATTTTTTTTTAACAGTGTAGCATAAGGCGACAGTCTTCTCTCGAACCGAAATGCCGTATTACGACATATGTTTCACATGATGAGTCTGTCTGTTTGAAACATGTTGGTTCTATTTTGGAGGGAAATGTAAGGGGCTAGAGTTTGTCAACCGGGAAAACAGGAGTTTGTCTGCCCTCTAAATGAACTGCCGTAGGGGAGTCCTATGTTGAATAGGGTAAATAATTTTCGGGGACAAACGGGAAATTGTATAGTTGTAAAATAGCGAGCACCCAGCGACCTACTATTCACGAACCAATTATCTACCATCAAACCAAGTTATCTACTAACCACCAAACAACTATCTACTATCCAGCACCCTGTTATTTATTATCCATCAACCAGTTATTTACTATCTAGCACTCAATTATCTATTATCCACCACCTAGTTGTCTAATATCCGTCACCCAGTTATCTACTATCCACCAACCAATCATCTACTATCAAAACCAAGTTATTTACTATCCACCTAGCAGTTATCCACTATCCACCAACCAGTTATATACTATCCAGCACCCAGTTACCTACTATCAACACCCAGTGATCTACTATCCTCCAACCAATTATCTACTATCAACATCCAGAGATCTACTATCCGCCAACTAGTTATCTACTATCAGCACCAACCAGTGATCTACTATCTAACAACCAGTTATCTAATATCCAACAACCAGTTATCTAATATCCATCGCTGAGTTATCTACTAACCATCGGCCCGTTATTTACAATGAACATATAGTTATCTACTACCACCTACTAGTTATCTACTATCTACCTACCAATTATCTACTATGACACCCAGTTATATACTACACAACAACTAGTTATCTACTATCCAACAATCAATTATCTACTGTCCACTGACCAATTATCTACTATCCACTAACCAGTTATCTACTGTCCACCAATCAGTTATCTATCCCTTCTAAATAAAACCAACGTCCCTAACCACCTTAACACTCTATAATCCCTCTTATAAATTAAATTAAAAATATCTAGCCCCTTCTATAAGGCCCCTTAGTTACCACCTTTTATAACATACCTACGCTACCCTCCTATTTTTTCAAAACAAAACTACCTTCAGTATCTCTACTACAGAAATACAGAGTAAACCTTGCTCAACAGGTTACAGACCACACACATCTCTTCTAAATAAAACTAACAACCTTAATCCTAACCCTTATAATCCCTCTTATAAATAAAATAAAATTTATATTCCTATCTATAATGTTCCTACCTTCCTTCCTATTGTATACAAAACTGCCATCCCATTCACGTCTATTTTTTTTTTTTTTTTTTTATTTAATTCTCTTTAGGAGGGAAAATGTGAGTTTGTCTGCTCTCTAAATTATTTTACAATTCTGCTAGCGCACTGTTAGGCCAAAGTTTCATTCATAAAAATGGTAGATTGCACTCTAGGAAATATCTTTAGCTTGATTCCAAAATTCGTTAGTTTGTATGCACTGGAAAAGCAATCTGAAGAAAGAAAAAAAACCCAGTACCTAGTACATATTTTGACTGATTTCCTGAATCTACAGCGAAATATTTAATCATTTTAAGGGATTTTATTGGCTACATTTATTGTAACAGTGTATGATCTCATTTTGGGCTCGTTTTTCTTTAAAACGGCAGCAGCGTAAGAGGTTGTTTTTTTGTTGGATGGTAGATAACTGAGTGTTGATAGTAAATAATGGGTTGGTGGAAAGTAGATAACTCAGTGATGGATGTTAAATCACTGGTTGTTGGATAGTAGATCACTGGTTGGTGCTGATAATAGATAACTGCTTTGTATATAGTAGATCACTGGGTGTTGATAGTAGGAAACTGGGTGCTGGTTAATAGATAGTTGGTTGGTGGATAGTAAATAACTTGTTCGTGGATAGTAGATAACTGGTTGTTGAATAGTAAATAACTTGGTTTTGATAGTAGATAACTGGTTGTTGAATAGTAGATAACCGAGTGTTGTATAGTAGATAACTGGTTGGTAGATAACTGGGTTTGATAGTAAATAACTGGTAGGTAGATAGCAGACAACTGAGTGATGGATAGCAGATTCCTGGCTGTTGGATAGTAGATACCTGGTTGGTGCTTCTGGTAGATAACTAGTTGGTGGATAGTAGATCATTGGGTGTTGATAGTAGGTAGATGAGTTATGTATAGTAGATAACTGGTTGGTGGACAGTAGATAACTGGTTTGTGGATAGTAGCTAGTTGGGTTTTGGATAGTAGATAACTGGTTTGTGGATAGTAGATAACTGGTTGGTGGATATTAGATAGCTGGGTAGTGGATAGTAGATAATTGGGTGCTGTATATTAGATAAATAGGTGGTGTTGATAGTAGATACTTGGTTGGTAAATAGTAGGTCGCTGGGTGCTGGCTATCAACTAGGTGGTGGATAGTAAAAAATAGGGTATTGATATATAAAGATTATGAGGATGGTAGTTTTGTTTCAGTGATGATAGTAGATAATTGGGTGTTGAACAGTAGATAAAAGAGTTCTGGATATTAGATAACTGGACGTTGATATTAGATAACTGAGCACTGGATAGTTGATAATTGGCAATTGGTTGATGGATAGTAGATAACTGGTTGGTAGATAGTATATATCTGAGTGTTGATAGTAGATTATTGGTTGGTGGATAGTAGATATCTGGGTGCTGGATATTAGACAACTAGGTAGTGGATAGTAGATAACTGGGTTTTGATAGGTAAAGATTATGAGGATGGTAGTTTTTTTTTTTAAAGGAAGGTAGCATAGTGTAGGGATTTAATAGAATAGGGTAAAGATTTTAACTTTATAAAACTTTATAGGAGGGATCATAGGGTGGTAAGGGGAGCTAAAGAAGTTAAATTTGTTTTTAAGTAAAACTACGGCATTTCATTTCATTTAGAGTGCAGACAAACTCTCCAAATAGAACCAACATGTTGCAAAAACAGACAGACTCCTCATGTGAAACATATGCCGTCATACGGCATTTTAGTTAGAGAGCAGACCGTTGCCTCATGCTACTGTTAAACACATATACCTTTCAAAATGGAAACCTCACCTTAACTTTCCGTTTGTCCCCGTAAATTATTTACCCTATTCAACACAGTTCATTTAGATTGCAGACAAACTCACGTTTTCCCAGCTAACAAACTCTAACCCCTTACATTTCCCTCCAAAATAGAACCAGCATGTTCCAAACAGACAGACTCTTCATGTGAAACATATGTCGTAATACGGCACTTCAGTTCGAGAGCAGACTGTCGCCTCATGCTACACTGTTAAAAAAACAAAAACAACATAGCTTTCAACATGGCGGCCACATGTTAATTTTCCGTTTGTCCCTATAAACTTTCAACCCTATTTAACACAGGACTCCACTACAGCATTTCCTTTAGAGGGCAGAGAAACTCACATTTCCTGTCAAACACACGCACAAACAGACTCATTCTGTGACATCTATAACGTCATATGGTATTTCCGTTTGAGTGCAGACCATCAACTCATGGATGCTACACGGTTACAAAACATACCTTTCAACATGGCGCCTATGTTAATTTCCCGTAGACCCCTCGAATCTTTTGACCCTATTTAACACAGGGTCCCCGTAAACACCTATTTCGCGATGCTCTGCTACTTTTATCTACTGCTCAAAAACTGCTTTACCATGTATTAAAACTATTTCCTCCTATTGGCAACAGCTGTAGATAGTTTTTTTTAGTTACATATTTCATAACAAGATACTGACATATATTAGTGGGAGAAAAATGATATCGCCACAATGGCGATACCACTTTCAAACTCCTGTCTTTTCCCATTTAGGAAATATATCTGCACATAGTTATGCTATTCAAATCTCTATTTCCATATTTAGGCCTATCTCATTTTTCTTCTTTTTCTTTTTCTTCTTCGGCTCTTCTATCTCTCTCTCTCTCTCTCTCTCTCCATCTGGATGAACAGCTCTTAAAATGTGTCAAGACTGTAGACCAGGGGTGTCAAACTCATTTGCTATGGCGAGCCAGATTTGATATAAATAATAATAAAAAGGAATAAATAATAATAATAAACAATGAGTCTGGCTGGCCGTATGTTTGACACCCCTACTCCAGACCCTCTAGTAGACCTTTATTTAATCATAAAAATAAAAAAAATAAATAAAAAATGCCTTAAATTGAACACTAAAGTACAAAAGTAGGCTTCAAGTATTAACGTTTTTGTTTTTGTTTTTTAAAATTAGTTTTCCACATGAATCCTGCAAATGATTATTGACTGAACTTACATGAACTGTTGCTATTAGATATTCTGTCACACATACAGTGTGCCTTTTACACTCTACGTCAAACGAACACTATTTCAGGAAAACCTCTTTGTTGAATATAGTAATAAAATTGTTTAAGTAGTGATTCTAACTCTCAACACAATCATAATCATGTCTGAAAACGATGGAGAAATCGGATATTGATGAGTGTGGATTGCAAACCGAAATTAAGTGACAATCGAAATTTGGGTGCAGGTTCTGTTACCGAACCAGAAATGAACAAAACAAAAATCAAAAATCCATACAAGTCAACTCACAATAATTAAAATCTTTTGTCTAAAGATGTTACCCTATGAAATCTGTCGGATGTGACAGCTGCGTGATATTTATACAGTACCTCTACTGTAAATTATTCTGCAAAAGAAATGTGTTAACGAAAATAAAAATCCCTTTATTTTCGTTTGAAAACAGTCTTTAATTTGACAAAATACATAATTTGAAGCATTATTTGAATAAGACAAATATGGTAAAGGTCGCTGTCCTAAAATTATTGTAAATTTCCGAACTTCATTTTATCGATGTAGTAATGTAGCCGTTCTTCGCATTGGCACAGAATGGAGACAAAATCCACGCAAATCGACGATTTTTGCCTAAAAAAGTATAAAATACAAATAAAATCTACGTTTATTTGAGTAGATATAAGGAAATATTTCACTCGTGAAGTGGTAACATTTTGTATTGTCGTGGCTTTGCCACAGGTGACAACATAATGGACCTATTTTTTCTTTTCGCGCCCCCCCCGCCCCCCCCCCCCCCCCCCCCCATTTAAGATCTAAGCCCACGGTTTCAGGGCTTAGTGGGGAGGGGGGGGGGGATTTGAAGATTGGTAACTGACATAAAAACTGTTCTCTGTGGCAAAGTAGGGGCTCTACTAAAGAACATTGCCCCCGGGCGTCTCAGTAGGGGCGCCATTAAAGAACATTAAAGAACAAACCCTCGAGCCGCCACAGCAGAAGGCCTAGCTTACATTTGCGCCATAGATTACTATTTTGATTTGTAACGTGACCATATTACGCTTAATCAAGCTTTATTTTTAGACTAGGAAACCCCTACGGACGTCGATGTTTGACCGTTTTTAAACGCGAATTTCAGCCTGTTCACATTCAACACAAGCTTCATTTAATTTTTTTTCGACATTTTTGAAAATGTATATAGTGGTGCTCCTTTAAAAAACTGATACACAAGTATTTCATCATAGCCTCGAACAACCACTTAACGAGAATTTTAACGCGTTCGTTATAATATTGTTAGAATCTATTTAAAAAAAAAAACAACATAGAAAGTGTTCAACTATATCTACTTCATTTAATCATCGCTAAACAAAAATTGGCATTCATGTACATTAGTGCAGAATTACCATTTTTCCGAGCGTGTGTAATTTTACTGATTTCCGAAAGTGGCGTCCATGGTTCGTGACGCTGACTAAAAAGTCACGTAGCATATGACCGGAATGTGCCAGTCAAGGTATGGATATTGTTACTTTCTAGCGTCTCCAGGTTTTTGAAATAAAAAAAATAAAATTTAAATATGAAAAAAAATTCCGTTAATTCTATATGCAGTTTGGGCACTTACATTACTGCTTGCTTGTTCTTTACCATATAAATACATGACTCAATAGAGAGAGAGAGAGAGAGAGAGAGAGAGAGAGAGAGAGAGAGACAGAGACAGACAGACAGACAGACGGACAGAGAGACAGAGAAATTTAAAAACTGACACTGGTGAATGGATACACATTTTATTATAATAGATTCAATGTCTTTTATGTAGAATATATTTTCATTATGAAATAATACTGAAACGAAAATTTCCGCAGTGAATATACATTTCGAGTGTAAATTTTTCTTACGTTGTATAAGAACCCCACATGATTAAAGCCAACTATTTACATTGGCTATCACGTTGTATAAATTCCCAAATTTGGTTTTCGTGTTCAAGATATGTAAACCAAGCCATCATGTGATCGGCGGCGCTATCTTTAGCATATATTAGAAAATTCAAGGCCAAAATGTCTAACACAAATAAGGCATTAGTGAAAATATAGATTTTCATTATGATTTTGTTTAAAAAAAAGTACATGAAATTACCTGTTTAAATGTCATTTTGTCTGATTTTACTATTTAATTCAATGCTGTCGCTCTTGAAGAACGCTGGTGACACAGTTGATGAAAGTCATTATCTCGAAACAAGCGCGTTAGATCGCGAGAAACAATGCGCACAATTGAAGGATCATTAATAGATCGGGTGATTGGACGATAATATAATTTTTTCATAATTTTCCTTTGCACGAAAATTTTTTAAGCGACCATTACATTAATAGAAACAAATCATAATAAAAAATGCTGAAACAAACTATGACAGATGAAAAAAAAAAGGTTTCTTTCCTATTATATGTAGTTAAAACTTTTTAAAAAAAATAAAAGCACCACAATGAAAGTTAACTTTAAACATTTGTATTTATAGTACAAGTCGCCTATATTTATGCTAAGGCAAACGTTTCGTATTTATTTGTTTATTTAAGCATATCGGATTTAAAGACATTGCATTCACAGAAAATACTATCGTCCCTCCCTGTCTCCCCCCCCCCCCTTCATTGTTATTGGCCGCAACCTTTGATCATGTGCTGTTTCGTAGCAGCGACTTCTTGCGTAAAATTGTGTTCCCTGTATAAACGTTGATAGCTGAGAGTAACACAAAAATATGTTTTTCCCAGTTGCAAGATAGCTTGGGAAAGCTTACCGTGTTGTTGTCATAGCGGCCTTGACCTTCCGCGATGTTCCGAGTATCGCTTCATCGAAGACAACGTACACGACTGTAAAATATAAAGTGATATGGTGATACATGAGTAAGGTTAGCGGTTTATGGTGAGTAAAATCCTGAGATGTCGTTCAAAGCATTAGTCTAAAGTGAGATTTAATTGATTGGTTCAAACGCAGGGTAGGAACATAAATGGGACTACACAGGTGTGAAGTTGACAAGGGTGATGGGTGGGTGGGGGCTTGTTTTAAACACATTATTATCATTTTATGCAGAAGAAATAATATGTGTAACACCTTTGACAGCTTTGTTTCACTTGTCTACTCTTAGTAGGACAGAAAACAATATGGGTTTATAAAGATGTTATAAGTGGCACACAAATTGGACAAGTTACGCCTCCTTAGCACAAATATAGCAGTCACCCACCACCTCCCCCCAAATTGGACGTCCATTGTAGTTAGGGTTACCATACATCCTCTTTTTCCCGGACATGTCCTCCTTTTTGGTCCTTAAATCTCCTCTTTGTGTGTGTATTTATGTGTGTGTGTGTGTCCTCTTTTTTGAAAGTTCAAATATGGTAACCCAAATTGTTGTAGTCTAGGTATATGAGGCAGCAAACCAATTAGTCTAGTGGTATGTGTGCCTGACTATGGGACAGATTGTACTGGGTTCTAGTGGTATGTGTGCCTGACTATGGGGAAGATGTACTGGGTTCGATTTCCTGACTGTGACAGATTTTGTATCACCTCCAATTACATGATCTTAAACACCATGGATCGAGGTGACACCCACCACCCTCCCCCAGGTGCTGGGCTCAGAATGAGTTACATGGAAAAGCTCTTTACAAATATAAAATTGTAGTAACTCTGCTGAACCTTTATCCTTAGTGACTTACTCTTACTCTTCTTGTACTAGAGTCCTTCACAGGGTTCAGTTTTTATTTTTGAAAGTACTTGTCACATGGACAAGTGGCATTTGGAAAGTGTTTGTCACAATCCTAAACCACATGTCAAGTGTTTTGTTTAGAAAATATAAACCAAAAGAAATGTAAAATAAATAAAATCTGTATAATTTTTCTGTATTAAAAAATCGTTTCTGCAATCAGTGATTAATTATTACTGTAATTGATCAATCTATCCACACGATATCTTGCAAGAATGAGAGCTATTGAAGTCAGAAACAGTGGAAATGGTGCAGAAATGATTTTCTACCAAACACAGAATGTGTAATCGGTTAATTGGCCATTTTACTTAAAATGTATTAATCAGAGCAGCACTAATTCTGTTGTAATACGTGTACTGTGGTAATGTCCAAATAAATTTTTACATCATATATATAGTATAGATATATTTCAGCTTCTTTACATGGCATGATTGAGGATTCAGTTTTACTTTTTAAACTATGACAATCATACCTAGCTCTTTTAAAATGCCATTACATATGTGGTATGCAAGTTTTCCAAAGCCACTTGTCCAGTGAGCAAGCACCTTAGACAAAAATACTTATCCCTAATGCTGTTATGATTAATGTATTTGATTGAGCATCAGACATTTTCAGTGAAAATTATGACAGATTAAGCTATTACTGTTCAGGGTGACCACACAGATTTTGCAAAAAATCCTTACTTTTGTCCACAGTTAAGAAAGACCATCTGCATTTAAATTAAATCAGTGAGGAAATCAGTACAAAAATCGAGGTATCTGTTATTTGTCTGCAATTCAGCTTGAAATGTTTGCAGTTGCTTGAGATAATGTGAGAAATAAAATTAAGCAGTAAATGCAGGAATTTGAAAGGAATGCAAGTTAAGCAGTGTAATTCTGTTCAGAAAATAAATCTTCACTTTGGATTATCTGTCTAAAAAAGAGTAAATATGATGAAAACTCCATAAAATAAGGAAAAATCCATACATGTGGCCACCCAGACAATTTCTGTGATCAGTTTTGGAATTGGTTGGACTTCTATTCTGTACCGTCCCCACTGTATAGGGCAAGTTATGAATTCTCATCTCATCTCTCCCATAACCTGGCAGGTTGTAGGAGCACCACTGATGACTTTGCGACAATCTCTCTCCATTTTGCCCTGTTCTCCACTGCTTTTTGGGACTTTGCAAAGTCCATGCCTGTCCACTCTTTGATATTATCTTCCCATCTCTTCTTCTGTCTGCCTCGTTTTCTCTTTCCTCTCACTGTGTCCTGTAAGATTGTCTTTAACAGGCCAGATGAGTGTGAGACGTGACCATACCATCTTAGTTTGTGTTTCTTTCTGGTGGTGAGCAGATCTTGGTGATGCTTGGTTGAGACGGTTCACTAAGGTTTCCAGTTCTTGTTCATCTCCTGCTAAGCCATCGATATCATCAGCAAAGCGCAGGTTGGTGATTGTTCTGCCTCCAACACTGACACTGCCCTCATGGTCTTCCAAGGCATCAGACATGGTCCTTTCCAGGTAGATGTTGAAGAGAGTTGGTGAGAGAAGGTATCCCTGTCTGACTCCGACTGTGGTTCTGAACCAATCTCCTATGTTGCCATTGACAAGAACTGTGCTGGTGGCCTTGTCATACAGATTTTCGATAGTGCTGATTAGTTTTGCGTTTATGTTGTATTTCTGCATGGTGGCCCACAAGGTTGATGCTATACCTTGTTGAAAGCCTCCTTGAAGTCAATGAAGACATGATAGAGGTCCTGTTGATGCTGCAGATACTTTTCACAGAGGATTCTAAGATTTAAGATCTGTTCAATAGTGCTACGTCATGCTCTGAAACCTGCCTATTCTTCAGCGATGATGTGCTCTGCTTGAGGTTTCAGTCTGTTGAGGATGATCTTAAGCATAACCTTGCTTGGGTGACTGATGAGACTGATTGTTCGGTAGTTCTGGCACAGCTGCAGATTCCCATTCTTAGGAAGGGTGATGATCAGAGACTGGGTCCATGGGGTGGGCCATTCTCCTGTTTGCCAGATTTTGTTGCAGATTGTTGTGAGGACATCTATCATGGAGGTTCCTCCTGCTTGAACAAGTTCTGCTGGTATATTATCTACCCCAGCTGACTTCCCTTTCTTTAGTGCCTTTACTGCAGCCTCTACTTCTTCCCTGAGGATCGGGTGGTCACCTCTGTTGTGGTCAGTGGGAAGTTTAGTACAGCTTTGTCTCCAGAAGTCTCCTGGTTGTAAAGCTCTGAACAGTATTCCATCCATCTATTAAGAATCTCTTGATCTTCTGTGAGACTCTTACCAGCCTTGTCCTGGATCGTGGAAGATCTACCCTGTGTATCTGTTGTCAGGTCTTTCACCAACTGGTATGCCTTTTTACTGTTATTCTGGTTCTGGCTTTTCTCGACTTCCTTACATTAGTCCTCTAACCAGCTTTTCTTTGCTCTCTTTAAGCTCTTATCCAGTTGTTAATCTCCCTGTATTTTACTACTCCTTCAGGGTCTCCTTGCTGCTTTTTCAGTTTTCTCCTCACATCACAGAGGTCAAGGATATCTGCTGTGACCTAGGGCTTCTTTATCCTATGATGCTTGCCAAGGATCTCGTTGGCTGTGCCTGTTATTGCCGTGTTGAAGGTGGTGATCAAAGAGTCTAGGTTTACTTCTTCAGCACCCAGGATTGTGAGTGGTGCAAATTTGCGGCCTATTGATGCTTCAAATACTTGTGCCACGTTTGGATCTTTAAGTTTCTAAAGTTCAAACCTGGTCCTAACCTGTCTTGGCTTCTTGGTCTTCCTCAGACAAAGTTTGATAGTCATCATCAGCAAGTCATGGTCGCTTCTTATGTCCGCTCCTGGGAAGCTACGTGTTCTGGCAATGTTAACGCTAAACTGGAAGTGCTTCCTCACCAAGATGTAGTCATTTTGGTTGTGATGTTTTCCATCTGGACTGTGCCAAGTCCATCTTCTAGAATTTGTGGGGGCCATGGGTGTTTGTTAGCACTAGGTTATTGTAGGTGGCAAAGTCCAGGAGCTTGAGTCCTCTCTGATTGGTCTGTTCATTACAGTAGGGACCACAGACTTCTCGCCAGTCTGCCTGTGCATCTACTCCTACCTTGGCATTCCAGTCTCATTGAAAAAATAGAATATCCTTCTTGGGTGTCTGGTCAATAAGAATTTGAAGCTGGTCATAGAACGCCTCTATTTCCTCATCATCATGGTCAGATGCTGGGGCATAAACCTCTATGATGGTGATGTTGAAGGGAGATGCCCTCAAGCGGATGGTAATCAGCCTGTTAGACACTGGTCGACAACCCATGACTGCATTCACAATGTCCTTATGTACCATAAATCTGACTCCATGCTCATTCTTGTCATCATGTCCACTGAAGTAGATCCTGTGTCCTTCATCTGTTGATCTCTCTCTGAAATTCTTTCAGCGCATCTCGCAGAGTCCAAGGATGTGCCATTGGTATCTTCCCAACTCGTGGGTTAGCTCCTTGAGTTTCCCTGCTGGTCTTAATGTCCTGACATTCCATGTTCCGATGGTGATTTTATCTCATGCCTGTACTTTGATGGTAGTTGCGAGTTATGAATTAGGCAGATGTAATGACCTTGTGCCGAAAAATAGCCCACATGGGCAGTGTCTTAAACCCTACAGAGAAACTTTGTAACATGGCACCTAAGTTTCAACATGTTAACTGAAGATGATGTTCCTGGGGCGAAATTACCTTACAGCCTAATAGAAAGTCACCATTACAACCTATTAGAAAGTCAATCTATTATACAAACGAAAGGGTACTTACATTGTCACTCACTACAAATGGAAATCAAAGTAAATATATATTCTGATTTCAGTAATTTAGGCTACCGTCCTATAATACATCCCAAAATGGTTACTATATTGGAGTGCAATGCACTTTTTATAGTATAACTGTCAGATATTAAGTACAGGTTTATGTCTAGCTAATAGATGTCATATAAACTGGTGACTTTGAGATGAAATCAAGCTATAGACTTTTTATTAAGATGGGCAGGCATACCAACGTTAATCTTAATATTTTTTTCTCTGATATCTAAAAAAATGTATATTGTTCATCATGAACTAATAGCAAATTATTTCTGGAACAGAAGTTACAAAAAAACTCTTGGAAGTAATGTCACCTTCATATCTACCTGGCTCAATATTAAGTTTATGGCTAGAACACTTAAATATTGAAAAGTCTAGAGGAATGTAAAGAGGTAATCATCTGCATAGATATTTGTCAACATTCTGTAATGACTTGTATTCTTTATAATACATATATTTTGTTGACTGAATTACCTTTTCATGACAATTTGACACATACACTCTTTTTAATGTCTGAAAAAGTTAAGGCATGAAAAGTTTTAATTGTGCATATTTTTTTGCTAGATAAAAAATCAAATAATCTTTAGGAGTTCTTTCACCACAGCTGTATCAATTTACTTGTAACTACCGGATATTTCTGACAATTGTTTTTCTTCTAAATAATTATTATTGTGTTACAACTCTTTGGCCTAAAAATATGTAACAGAAAGAAAGTGAAACCAACAATGTAAGTAAAATCAACAAGCAATTTATTTCTAGACAATTAAAGTGAAAATTCAAAAAGACACTTACAATATTGTGAATTAAAATCCAAATAATCCAATACTCCTAAGTGTCCTAATCACAAATCCTAAATATAGAATGTTCCGAATGAATTCCAGTAACCTTGAATGTCCTGATGTGCCAGTAGTTTTGAATGTCCTGATGTGCAAGTAGTCTTGAATGTCCTGATATGCCTGAATGATGTAATCCAGAATATCTTTGAATGAATTCACATAAATCCCAATGTCAAGTATTAATCCAAAATGAGAATGAGCACTTTAGTAATTCCAATGAATATTTCAAATACATGTAAATAATTCCTCTCTCTGAATTTGCTCTGATTTTCACAACTGTAACATCTGAATACTAAAATAAATTCCTTAATAGACTGATCTTTATAACATGAAGTTTAGTATAGCAGTGGAATCTTGTTTAACAAATGCTCTTTAAATATAAAGATAAGTCACATGACAGAATATTCTAGAATATGAGTAGCTCTAATGGAAAATTATTGTGTGTACCTGACTTTTCTCACATCAAAACATGGAAAGTTCCAATCTAAGTACTAAATGTTATGTAAACAAGACTAACCTTGAACTCAAATGCAGTAAATATGTTATTTACAAAATGACCACTAAAGTACAACTTGCCTCATGGACACATATTATAAATTCAATATACATAACAATTGAGATTGCCAATAATAATATAATTCATTTAGTTTTCCATTTCACCAGTTAGTCTTATAATTAAAAGGAATTTACAATGAAAGCAACGAACAAACAGAGGTAGGTGTTTATAAGTTTTTAAGTAAAAGAGTATACTTAAGAATAAAATGAACGAAAGAATGAACAAACGAATGAACGAACAATAAATAAATGTAAGAAAAGATAGACAAATAGGAGAGTTGTGAAATATATGAATTTACACATGAATGAGAATAAACAAGAGGATAATAAAGGACCATAATATTTCGTAAAACGAGTGGATCTCTTCAGCCACAACAGACACTGCTCATCACTAACCGACACGACTACTTAAGAGCACAACTCCATAGTCTTCCGAGACTGAAGGATGCCATTGATAATATTTTGCAAAACGACATTATAATTTTACTGAAACCAGGAATGGAAATACAAGATGCAAATTATGACAATGAACGGAGGTTACTATTGAATGGTTTTTTGTATTCACTGTTTTTATTAGACTGAACAAAAAAAAAAGTACATGTATCTTCTAAACTGATAAATCACTAATCTCCCCAAATTAGAGGACTGAAAGACCATAAAACAAGTCTTGATTTGTTTTATCTACTAAATCTGGTAAATATTTTATCTTTGAGTGTTATTTTGTACACATTGATCTAAGCAGAGCAGCATAGTTCACAGAGTATAAGACATAGTTCAGCATAAGCATCACATTGTATACATTCATACATTATAACTGAAGAAAAAGTATAAAAATAGAAAAATTGTTAGAGGAAATGTACAGTTGCAGGCTAGCAATTGTGTGCAGTTTTGTAATTAAGGATCAGAATGTCTTTAAAGAATTTTAGACATTTGTATGCAAGTAAAGTAAAACCTGTCTTGAGAGACCACTGCTATGAGAGACCAGCTGTCTTGAGAGACCAGGATCTCCATGCACAAATATTATTGATTTATAGTGTTATGACCTGTTATGAGAGACCACCTGTTTTTAGACGTCATTACTTCTTTGGCAGAAGGGGTGGTCTTTTAAGACAGGTTTTACTGCAGTTGTTTTATTTTTATTGACATAAAGATAGATGACACATGTAATACAGTAAATAGTGGCACAGGTTTGCAACCACTTTTCAATAAGACAAAAAAAAATGTAGGCAGTAATAGACAATTTTGTGTCACTGTAAGATGAAAGAAAAAAAACTGTACAACTAAGGTCTATATATGTAGAGTTTCTATTCCATATTTGATACAGTAAGAATGAATAAACTGGACATTATTTAACAAACTTATGTGACACAGACCATGCCTTAAAATTATCTTGAAAATTTACGTCTCCTTGGGCAAATAAATATCAGATTTTACTTGTTATTTACCTTTTTACATTTCCTGTATATTCATCTTAGCAATATCGGCAGAATATGACCTTTCAAGATCGTAATATTCATTCATCTCAAATTTGAAAGCATTTCTTAATATAGGAAAATCTTTTGTGCAGATTTATATGTTTAATATCACAGATGGGAAGTTACCTAATAATGTGTATCAGATTCCATCTTTTCTACAGGTAATCGATATTACATACCTGTCAGCTTGACAGGAATCCCGTAATTTGTACGTTTTTGGGGTTTTTTTTGCAGTGTACGGCCGTACAACCATTTTGTACAGTTTTATATTTTAAAAAAAGTCCTTATTTTCGTGCTTTAATCACTACATCTACCTTTATTTGGCCATTCATGCCCTCTGGGTGTACTGAATATTTGATTCTACCACTTTCCATGTATACATTTACATCCTGTATAACACCTACAGGTTGTCAGTGATAACTATCGCATATGTGCACGTTCTGTTACCGCTTGACTGCATATTGGGCTAAGTGACCAAATTATCGGCAAATCAAAACACCTCAAACAAAACAAAGGCGGTATGATTAATTAGCAGTGTTTTAAGCGGCTTTGTTGCACTGTTTACTCAAACCAGATCCTCACGAGTGGCTCACTTTGATTTCAATCCAGTGAGTCAGTGTAATTAAATTAATGAAAGGTACTTTACCGACATCAGTGTTGGTTTCCTTTATGAACTGATTAAATGACAGTAATAATTCTTTTGATTAATAAGCTATGTTCGTATTTAAAAGAGAAAATGTTTGGTATGATCACTTTAGAAGTAGTTGTCAAGCAAGCTGATATTTACTATGTGGATAAAATGAGTTTTGGTAATTATTTTCACAAGGAAGGTAATAAGAACAATTTGAAGAAGTAAAATTCTTTTGAAAGTGGAGGGATAAAATGTAAGATTGCTACAGAGTCTAATAAACATTTCACCAAATGGAACAGAGCTTGAGGACTTTAACTCAGATACAGCTATCAACTGCTGGCTTAGTGCTGGTGCAGGTGGCAGACATATACATGGACATTTTTTTCAAAATCCAGCAGCTAAAACAAACATATATCAACAACTGTTTTAGAAAAATTAAATTCTTTTAAGAAATAATTATGTTGTATATTATTTCATTTGTTATTTCTATGGATTAAGTACATACATCTCATCAAATCTCGGCAAGTGATTACCATTTTGGGACAAGTGAAAAGTAAGGTGGGGCAGGTGAAAAGTAAGGTGGGACAAGTGAATTTTCTAAAACTACTTGTCCTGGACAAGTGGATGAAAAAAATGTGCTCAGCCCTGTCTTTGGCATAAGGTTTTTCTGGTCTTTGTAAGTTTTTTTTTGATCTGGTGAACAGGTATTTGTCTCGGGAGGTTGACAGGTATGATATTAGAAAACATGTTTGCCTATAGGTATGAAAATTTAGGTAACAGACATTGGGGAACTCAGAAAGGCCTGAATAGAGAGTAAATAAATTACTCGAAGAATCTATTAACTGTTTGCACAAGAACCATCTATCGTCAAACTTTTTCCATTTATAGTTTCTATAATTTCTACATTTTTCCACATTAAAATTAAAAGCAACAATCTTTTAGAACTGAGACAAAATTGGCCTGTCTCTATTAAATTAGCATTTTTAAATATGCTGTTTTGCATATAGAATTATTACATTAATTACATCAGCAGCCTGATTTTTGTCTATAATTCCAAAGATAATATTGATATTTATAAATTCTAAATTATTTGTGTGACTTATGTTTTATCCATTGTAGGATATTCTAGAAAATCTTAGATATTGGACAGTCGCTAGTAATACAAGATATTATCTCTGTATGTAACATACAAAAACAGAACAGAGCTTGTTGGAAATAATTTTAATTCTTTTGAGAAATACATTTGTGGCCAAAATTTTATGTAATAGTTTAAACTGCAACTTTCGAAGATTTGGACTTTTTGTAGTTTTATATGGTATCTTCTAATTCACCAGTGTCAAAATTCCATTTCCTTATACATGTACAGGTTGGTATTTCTTTGCTCTCAATCAATTTTTCATACATGCATCTACATAATTTCTTATTTTGTATAATAGTATCTAGAGCCATTAGTATTACTTTATTTTTGTATAACTTTATATCTGCAAGTATGCTTTGAAATCATTGAAATTCATTTTAATAGAAAATCTATCAAAACTTACCCAGGATTCATCTTCGTTAACAAAATCGTTTGCAAATCTAATGCCTTTCTGAAACCATGTTTTGTAATACACACTTTTTCAATCTATTATAATATAAGAATAAACCATATTTGTGCATCTAAAAATGTTTAGCTGTGACCATTGTGAATGATATAGTTAGTTCAAAAAATGCTTTTCAAACCTCTGTCCAGAATGGACTGAGATCCTTGTTTGTTGAGTTAAGAATATCAATTCCAAATAAAAAGAAATGATCAATATTTGATACTGAAAATTGTAACAGACTTTTCCATTTAGACTCGCCAAACAACATTCTTCTGATTCATGTAACAAGGATACTGTGACATATATTCTACTTTTTTGACTGGAATTCTGGCTTATGGATTGATGATGTCTGTCTTTCTGTCCATCTGTGCCTCTATCCATTTGGCATCAAAACTTACGTTAAAGTTTATTTGTATGTGCCCACCATAAGCTGGACTGTATTATGTTATGATGTCCATCCATCTGTCTGTTACCAATTTCATTTCTGCACAATAACTCAAGTTGTCTGCCATATACAGTTACCAAACTTTGTGGATAGCTTGCACTTTAGGGTAAGGAAGAACCATATTGATTTTGGGATCCAAAGGTCAAGGTCATAATGTCTGACAAAGAAGAAAAATGGTTTCTGCACAATAACTTGAGTTGTCCACCATCTACAGTTATCAAACGTTGTGGATGACTTGCACTTTTGGATAGTGAAGAACCCAATTGATTTCAGGGTCAAAAGGGCAAAGGTCAAAGTCACTGTGACTGAAGGAAGAAAAATGGTTTCTGCACAATAACTTTGAATTCACCATAATCTACAGTTACCAAACTCTCTGGATGGCTTGCATTTGGGGTAGGGAGGAACCCTATTGACTTCGGAATTAAAAGGTCAAAGGTCAAGGTCACTGTGACTGCAAGAATAAAAATAATTTGTGCACAATAACATTAGTTCTACAACACATGCCTGGACCAGACTTTTTGCATGACTTGCATAATAAAAAAGCCTCTTGATTGCGGGTCAAAAGGTCAATGGCCAAGGTCACTGTGACTAAAAGAAAAAATGGTTTCTGCACAAAAATTTCAGGTGTCAACATAGAGGACTATTAAACATAGGGTGCGCATATAATGTGCTGTTCACTTTATGTGTGTTAGTGTATTGACTCAGACACTATAGCATTGTTCTATGAATATTATATGATATTATTTACCCACAAGGCATTGTGCCTTTGGCCATATTGTTTTTGGACAAACAAATGATATAGCATTCAGTGGATGTTATTGTTCTTTTCATCTTTTTCTAAGTGATAACTTTTGTGTGATATCCAAGGAGGACTTTTAAATAATGGTTGTGAAACACTGTTGTTTATGGTACATGCCGTAGTTTGCTGCATGCAGGTCCTGCACATCAATATCGTCCTCATTGTCTTCAGTATTTTGAATTTGGTCAGTAAAATGCACTGATTCTATAATGTGATCACATACATGTCTTGCATTAAAATGTTTACTGGGAAGATCAACTGAAGGGAAATTATTCCACCCCATGATAGGGGGTATAGAAGCTTTAGATCTGTCTTGGTGTTGTACCTCAGCCTCCTAAAGTTTCTTCAGTTTTTGATCATGCCATTTACCACCATCAACAGATATGGAAATGGACTGACTGTTTCCTGCCTTTATGCATTGTTTGACCCTGCAAAGATATATGAGGATAGCAAAAAATAATTGTTATAACAATAAAAATAATATGATCCTTGTACGATTCAGTTGTAAACCTTTGGAAGTGATTTATAAGAATAAAGTACATTTTGATATTAAAAATTGTTTAACTGTGGCCATTATGAACAGAGTAAGACAAACAAACCCTTTCAAATTTGATCTTAAACACCCCACACCCCTCGAAAAAATCCCGTGATTGTAACTGAGAGTAAAAAATGTTTTCCCCATGTTACAGCACAAGCTACTTCATCATTTAATTGTCATTTTGATACAGAAATGATACAAAAACTGAAGGGCCTGGACTGATAAAAAGACTATTTGTTCACGGATCTTTATTTTTTTATATATATTTTTTTTCTTCACATACTTTTAAAAAATGATCAAACGTTAATATGTGGTGAGGTAATGAACTGGAATTGGGGCTGGGAGAAGTTCAGCATTGCCTGCTCTGATTTTCAATATAAGGGAAATATTTCAGCTCCTAAACTTAGAGAGAAATGGTAAGATTGCTTTGGTAGTATATTTACTTCTTTTTTGTTGTTGTTGTTGGGGAGGATGACATATTATATTGGCATGATGCGCATATGTTCAATTTTACCATTTAGTTGGAAGCATCGAATATGCAAGCAGTATGCACACTGAATTTTACTTACCTTTTGATCAGATCACTTCTATATCCACTCGTTTTGAGATTTCTACACTCAAACCATCCTTTAAGCTTCACCCCAGAGTGATTTTCTATCAAAGCATAAGATAATTTTGCACCAGGAACATCATCTTCTCTCAGTGAAATGTAATATTACTGAGCCACCAAATTATAATCTGTTTGTCCAAAGCTGGGGCTACATTTTATTTTGAGAGACAAGGTAGTGATCCGTGATGTCACACGAGAGCCAGTGCTAAACAATGCTATTGTTCATAGAGTCACACAAGTTGTTATTTAGATAGGTCAAGTGGAGTACATGTACTACACCTTTTAGTGTATATTAGGCCAGTGTCCAGTGATTTATGTTAACCTTGCATTGGTTTGTTTTTACAGGCACTATTTCCTGTGGAGTCTTGTAACTTGGTATGTAATTGCATCATGAGGAGCACCATAGCCATCTGTGAAAACCAGATTATTGTGACCTTTATTTCATGGTTCAATGATTTGTGCTTATCTTTGCATTGTACTTATAGTTTCTCTAGGTTAGGGTTTGTGTTGAGGTCATTTTCTTAGACACCATTGCTCGTCGAGTCACATAAATTGGTTTTTAGATGGGTCACGTTAAGTACTACACCTTTCGGTGAAAATTAGGCCAATGTGATCTATATTTCACAGGCACATAATTTGTTTTCACCTTGGTGTTTAGCTCATTTTCTCAGGCATTATTGCCTATGGACTCACATGACTTTGTATGTAATTGCATCGTGAGTAGTACTTCATCCATAAGTGAAAACTAGATCACTGTGACCTATATTTCATGATTTAGTGATTCATGCTTACATTTGAATTGAGCTGAGTTTTTCTATGTTAGGGTTTATTTTTAGGTCATTTTCTCTGGCACTGTTTATCATAGAGTCATATAAGTTGGTATTTAGATGTGTCACTAAATGGTTCAAAGGAAGAAAAACATCAACAAGGATTAGTACCCTATGGATAAAAATGAATTTGCCGTGTTCATAGTTGCAATCTGACCATATTGTCATTGGTGGTTTTCTTGTATTGGCTTTGGTTAAGGTTTAACACTGAGTTTATGGCCATATATTTTTTTTTTTATGGCCATATATTTTTAGCTCTACTGGTCATAGATCAGTAGAACTTATGGGATGGTCTGTTGTCCATTGTTCATCATCCGTCCGTTTGCACCATTTTGTTATCGCTACTCCTCCGAAACTACTTGGAGGATTGCCTTGAAACTTAACACACACATTCATCACATGGTCTAGTTGTTCCTAAATAAAAATGGTGCTGCTCAAATGTCCAATATGGCCTCCACAGCAGTTATCTTGAAAATCTTGTTATTGCTACTCCTCCTTAATGGATGGTCATATCAATATTGGGTTTACACTTAAAGACTTCTTATGATGTCTAGTTGATCCTAAAATAAAATGGTGCTCTACTCCTCCAGAATGGATGATCATATCAACATGGGGTTTTCAGTTAAAGACTTCTTATGATGTCTAGTTGGTGCTAAATAAAAATGGTGCAGATCGTACATCCAGTATGGCTGCCACGACCACTGTCTTAAAAATTTTGTTGTCACTACTACCCCAGAAAGGATGATCATTATGACAGGGTTTTCACCAAATCCTAAATGAAAATGGTGCCAGTTGTACATCCAATATGGCTGCCACAATGACTGTCTTAAAAATCTTGTTGTCACTACTCCCCTGAATGGATGATCATTATGACATTGGGTTTTCACAAAAAACTTCAAATGATGTCTACTTTGTCCTAAATGAAAATGGTGCCATGCTGACATCCAATATGTGTACCACAGCAGGTAATTTGAAAATCTTTTTATCGCTGAAGAATATCAGAGATGGTTTCAACACTTGACAGTTAAATGGAAGAAATGATCTTATCTTGTTTTATATGTATAATCATCTTACAATGTAGTCCATCCATATATCTGTCCATCCAACTGTTTCGATTTTCACACAATAACTTTAGTTCTATGTACTGCACAATGACCAAACTTTGTTGGTGGTTTGCACATAGGTTAAGGAAGAACCCTAATGTTCTTGGAGTCAATAGGTAACTGAAAGAAGAAAAATGGCTTCAGCTTGATAACTTTAGCTATGGACTTAGGTCTGGCATGATTAATTGGTTAATCGATCAACATACATATATGCTACAATCGATTATTGAAACAAAAGATAGGTAATCATTATTTTAATATCAGTAATAGTTTACTCTGTTGCTATTGCATAGCTAATCTATTTCTGTGACAGAAAATACCCGACCGTATGATAGAATTCATCCTCCCATAGGATTGACTAGAAAGTTCTGGTGAATACAACCCCCTCTGTGAACCCCACAGCAGCACACATGCAACCCACAATTCCTCATTCTTTTTCCGGTCGTCGTCTTGATGAAGATGGTTAAAATTATCACTGAAAGAAATAGCCTTTGCTGACGAGTCCACGTAGCGGTTTATGCTTTTTCCTTACATTAATCAAAAATTTAACCTCTCCGCGCCTGCGCGAACATTCATCTTTTTCATGGACGCCATGGCTAATGGTTGTGTCGTGCGAACGTAACCAGAGAAAAATTACCTGTTGCGGTTTTCAACCACGTTTGGATTCCCCTTTCAGCCTAAATTCATCTGGGTTACATTTGTCCATCTCGTCTTATGTGTCTTATGCTGCCCTACGTCAGTGTTTGTTCTAGAAAGAGTCTTTCTAGATTGCCACGTGTATTCTGTCCTTAGGGGTGAGGGTACACCATGTATTTTTTCTTTTCAGATACAATTTAGCTCACGGTAAGTCTTGTGTGTTCATTACAACAGTGACATAGACAACCGAGATAGCGCCGCAATTAGCAGTCGCATAATTCTACCAATTAAATATTTGTTTAAATATTATTGTTTTTGCTAATTCATCAATTGTATCTTTATTAACCACACGTGACGCGTCACATTGCTATGCTGTACTTTCTTGAGAACAATAAAGTCGGTCAAGAAAACTAGACTCCTAATCCTTGTTAACATGTATATGTATATTGTTTACCTTTAGACAATTCCACTGTGGTGCATATAGACCGCTAAAGTATATGCAAACAGAGCGAAGTGAACTGGTGTGCATAGAGCACGTGACATATACAAAAAGGGTTAGTTTTCCACGTGTGGAAATAAAAGGTGAGTTTTACACGTTTTATTATTGTATTATTTTATATAAAATAAGTAGGAGACAATTGTTTACCTTTGAGCATCCACTGGGGTGCAATTAGCATGCAGTGGATGCAAAGAGGTCAGATGAACTGGTGTGTGTCTAGTACGCAGTATATACAAACGAGGTGAGTTTTCACGTGTGGAAATAATATAATATTGTTATTATTATCATTATTATTACTGTTCTCCTTCAGATAAATTCTTAATTCAGGGAACAATTGCCTACCTTGTGCAAATATACTGGAGGTGTATAACACCTGGTACATACAGACAGGTGAGTTTTACGTATGAAGAATAATACAATATTATTTTTATTATTATTGTTCTCTTTCAGAAACATTTTTCTTTTCAGAGAACAATGTCGGGTCAGTCTGTAGGAAGTATGGCCACAAGAAGGGCCCTTGGGATACTCACTCAGACTACCTCACGTGTTCAAGTGTACACGTAAGAAAAACATTGTGCCTCTCGCACAATGACTAATCAATCTGCAATCTAGCTGATTCCAGACGTATGTATAGAGGGTGGAAGAAACATTAATCTGCATCATCGTCTGAATTTTCAAATTTTTTCTCTTATAGAGTCTCAGGCGGGAACACACTGTGAGAAGACTAGTTCTACAAGCTCCGGGGTCCCAGGAGTCTATGGGACCAATCTGAAGAGTCCGGAGACAGGAGACCTCTCCCGTAAGGGAGGGAGTGAACGTTCCAGGAGTAGATCGACCCTCCCGGGAAGGGAGAAGACAAACATGAACAGTAGCGTGCAGTCTCAAGGTAGCGTGTCGCACCCTCCAGGTGGGAGGTGTCGCACTGCACCAAGCACTTCCAGAGAATGAAGTGCACTGCTGTCTCAAGGTAGCGTGTCGCACCCTCCAGGTGGGAGGTGTTGCACCGCACCAAGCACTTCCAGAGAAGGAAGTGCACTGCGGTCTCAAGGTAGCTTGTCGCACCCTCCAGGGTGGGAGGAGTTGCACCGCACCAAACACTTCCAGAGTAGCGTGTCACACCGCACCCTGGGTAGTGATGAAGACAGACTGGCATCTGATATGTCTCCTGACCGGTCACTGACTGGTGACCGGTCCGGTCACCGATCAGTGTCGGGTGACCGGTCCGGTCACCGGTCAGTGTCGGGTATTGACCAGTAGAGATGACCGGTCAATGTATGATCACCGGTCACCAAAAAAAAAACAAACCCTGTACAGGATTGGGAGTCTGCCCACAGGGTTCAGACTAGGGAAGGGGATCGGATCGGGATCCCCCCTTTCCTATTATCCCAATGAATCCGTACAAGAAGTGGGGTCCAGAGTAGAGGCGATGCCGCGGCTCGTGTCCCGCCATCGCCTCCTCGTCAGGTGGCATTCACCTACAAGGCGGAAGCATAGCATCATCCATGAAAGACAAGCGGTCTTGTCTTTATCCTGGAACATCTAGAACACATAGACAAACAAGTACTGGAAATGGCGCAGAGTTCACCTATGTCACTGTCTCAGAAGGACATAATGATGTCCAGCCACTCTCCTGCTCGGAGTGTTCTAGATGATGATGCGTTTATCTACCCTAGTTGACTCCAGTGAGTTCGAGGTAGAAACAGCTCTTTTGTCGCCTCCTATCAGTCCCACCAGTTCCTTTCACTTAGATGATTTGGAAGAGATCTGGTCTTTTGATAACGCTGTAACTTGTGCCCAAAGCCATCTTGCGCACAGCCCAAGAAGATCCTTTCCAGTTTAAAGGATCTCCGGGACCCAGCCACAACCAAATCTCATGCTCCTTCTACATTCCTCAACGATTGAGGAAATGTCATAGAGGTTCTTCCACAGGCCAGCCTGTGCTAGACGGCGTAGAGGATGGTCTGTCCCTCCCTCTACTTTGAGACCTTGGTCTCTGCCTCTATTTACTGGGTACATTCCCGAAGTGAAGACCCATTAAGAACCTCTTCAGTTGGATGCAGATGTCTCAAGTGGGTATTATAATTGAAGCCTGGGCATGCCTTCCGATTAAAATAATCAAGCCTTTGAGCAGAAAGGCCGGCTTCTGGTCACCATAGCTTCTCATGCAGACCTCTTCTCAGCTACTTCGTTTAGTATGCTGAAGGAGGCTGCTTTGAACCCAGCCGCATTACTATGTGTGCTGGAAGCTGTGATCAAGATATCCCGGAATTCACTCTCTGTCGCAATGGTTTTATCAATGGAACTTCTAACATCCACCATCTCATTGTGCTGGACTCCTCAAAAGTCTTTTTTAACCATAGGAAAGACCTTCTAAGGGCTGCTCCATTGGAAGCCAAGAGCCTCTTCGGAGGACTCATCCCCACTGTGGCTTCACAAGATTTGAAGGATCATGAACATAGAGCCTTCACAACTGCACCTGGCCCATCGTAATCGGCCAGGAAGCACACTAAGGTGAATTGCCCCCAGGGACCACCCACTAAATTTTTAAAACAGATGCAGCCCCAGTCCAATGCACAAGTTCAATGAGACCTCCTCCTCCTGAGTAAAGTCCTCAGGAGGAACTTCCCCAACCCACCTTCCTTTCCCAAGGAAGGCAGTGGGGGGGGGATGGCCCTAGGGACTCGTATCCTCTCCTGCCGTGCATTCCTCTCCTATTGTCCCTGTAGGTGCTTGTCTAGACCTCTTTTCAGAGGCTTGGTCAAGTAACTTGGATGATGGGTGTGTCCTTTCTATGTAAGTGAGGGTTACCAGCTTCAGTTTCTGGGAACAACCTCCTCTATCAAAGACCCCGATGTTCGTCACAAGTCCAATTTGGGGAACATTAAATGAAGAGGTGCACACCCTTTTACAGAAAGGGGCAGTCAAGAGGTTCCTGAACGATCAGTCTCCTGCGTTCTACTTCCAATTCTTCCTGGTCAGGAAGAAAAGAGGGAAATTGTGTATCATTTTCGATCTCCCCCTGTTAAACCGGTGGGTATACCTCCAGGTTTGCTTGGACCAGGAAGTCTTTCAATTCTGGGTTCTGTCATTCGGAATCGCTTCTGCACCCCGAGTCTCCACCCATGTTATGGGAGTTGAAGTCCCCTATCTCTGATTACTGGGAACCCCAATTCTCCAGTATTTTCACGAATAGCTGATAAATAATGTTCAGGTTCAGTCCCGCCATCATGACCTGTTCCGTTGTTGGTTCACAGTGACTCGGTTGGATTTGTCTTACCCAACCTTGAGAAGTCAGAACTCGTCCCATCTAAGTTACGTAGGGATGAACTTCTTCGTGAACTAGAACTTATTCCGGGTTCCACTGGATCACATAGATTGAATCCTGGTACTGCTAGAGGTACAACGAGCAAGAACATTGTTGTCTGCTTGCCTTTAACTATCCCTTTTGGTAACCTTGAATGCCGCTGCAGATCTGGTTCCCTTAGGATGGCTCCATATGCGCCCTCTACAGTTTCTCCTTCTCTCAGGGTGGAAACCACACAAGGATTCTCTATCAGCTCTGATTCCTCTAGGAACAACCTAGAAATGAAGCTGTATTTCTAGTGTTGCAAGGGTGCATCGACAGAGTGGAGGGGTTGATCTGTCATGGTCTCCTCCGACAACACACCCATCGTAGCGTATCTCCGACATCAAGGAGGCACACATGCCCCTTCTCTTCCGTGGAGGTCTGGAACCTCCTCCGCTGGGCCACCTCATAGAACATTTCCCTCCGAGTTCACCACATCCCAGGGAAGAAGAACGTTTTAGCTGACAGTCTGTCCAGGTCAGGCAAATAGTTCTCATGGAATGGACTCTTCACCGTGAAGTGACAGAGTCCCCTTATTCTCATTATGGGGAAGGCCCCTCGTGGACTTGTTTGCGACCAGGCTCAACAAAAGACTTCCCTTTTACGTCTCTCCAATCCTGGACCAGAGAGCTTGGGCATTGGACGCATGCAGCTTCCAGTGGGATCGTCTGTTCGCATACGCCCTACCACCATTGAAACTACTACCGCAACTTCTGCAAAAGTAAGAACTTCCACTGCCCGGACCATTCTCATAGCTCCGTTATGGCCCCAACGATCTTGGTCAACGATCTTCTAGACCTATTGATAGATCAACCCAGGTCTCTTTCTCACAGGAGTGATCTTCTGTCACAACACAGGGGCTCCCTCCTACGCAACAGCCCACACATTCTCCACCTTCACGCTTGGCTTATCTCAAGCGATCTATCCGCCAGAACAAGTTTTCGGGCCAGGTTTCCAGTTGCATCATTCAGGCCAGGAGAGCTTCTACATCCAAGGTCTATGATGCCAGGTGGAGAATCTTCTGTGATTGGTACAGTAGGAAACGTGTTGATCCCATCTGTCCCTCAGTAACTGCCATTGCTGATTTCCTTTTGTCTTTTCGAGAACAAAAGATGTTTCAGTATCAACTATCAAGGGCTATAGAGCCGCCATCTCTAACACACTTAAATTTTCTCTGGGCTCGCAATCGGTTCAGATCCGCACCTTGCTGATCTCATTCAGTATTTTGAGCTACAGAGACCTGTCTCCCGCTCTCTTACGCCCAGATGAAATCTATTATGTGTTTTATGGTCCTTAACCAAAATCCCCTATGAACCATTGAGTGAGGCTTCCCTTCAGGACCTCACACTCAAGACTGTGTTTTTACTCGCTTGGCGTCTGCGAGAAGACGTAGCGAGATTCATACATTGTCTGTTGACACTGGCTGCCTCCGGTTTAATGGCAATTACGAATCCGTTTCCCTTTTTTGTCAGCCAAATCAGTTACCTGCGGTGGCCCCATCACCTATAGAGATCCCCAGTCTCAGTTGAATCTGTGCTGGAGATGATCAAGATAGGTTTTTATACCCAGTTAGGGCACTACTCGTTTGGCGTCTGCGAGAAGATGTAGCGAGATTCATACATTGTCTGTTGACACTGGCTGTCTCCAGTTTAATGGCAATTACGAATCCATTTCCCTCCTTGTCAGCCAGGATTTTAAAAAAAATAAAAAAATTTCAGTTACCTGCGGTAGCTCCATCACCTATAGAGATCCCCAGTCTCAGTTGAATCTGTGCTGGAGATGATCAAGATAGGTTTTTATGCCCAGTTAGGGCACTGCGTTTCTATCTAAATGCTTCAAAAGTGAAAAGGAAGGGCAAGAAACGTCTTTTCCTTCCTCTTAAGGGTTCCGTTGATATTTCGGCCTCCACTATTTCACGGTGGATTGTCACCACAATTAAAAGAGCTTATCAGTCCCTTACTGATAGAGACCTCTCTTTTACGAAACTAAAAGCCCATGAGGTTCAAGCCGTCGCTGCCTCATGGGCCTATCTAATCACTCTTCCTTAGAGGACATCATGAAGGCAGGATTTTGGCGATCCCATACTACCTTCTCTACCTCCGCTAATTGCGCAGGTATTCTCTCTTGGGACCCATAGTTGCAACACAACATGTGGCCCAGAGGGACTCCAACAATTTGTAAAGTGGATCTCTCCCTCAATGGTGAGTACTTTCCATTTTTCTGTTTTTGATCAGATTAACATCAGTCTACCCGCCTAACTGACCAATTCAGCTATGTAATAGTGATAGGGTAATGTATTGCTGCTATTAAATCAAAGTTTTTTGGGGGGGGTAAAACTAATTTTAATTATGCAATACTTAGCCATCACTATTATCAAATGCCCTCCTCCCACCCCGCTCTGACGTCCTGGCGTAATTTCGTCTATGAAAAAGATGAATGTTCGCGCAGGCGCGGAGAGGTGCACGGGTGTGACGTGTCTTGTTGACAAAATCTCCACTCAAAGTGGGAGAATGTTTTCACATCGAACGGACGAGATTTTTTGACATGAAAAAGTAATAAGGTATATAATAGTGATGTGTAAGTATTGCATAATTAAAATTAGTTTTACCCCCCCAAAAAACTACATTTACAGGTGGTATTTACCCTTGACTATTATATTCCTTGTCTGGAAATATCAGCTCTCTTGAGAGTTTTGGCAATTTTGGTACCAAGAAACGTCCTTTCATAATCTTAGTTAGTAGGTAATTTCCCCTTCATGCATTGTTTTGTTGTGGGATTGATTTTTGCCTTTTGAAAATTCTGTATTGTATTCTTGCTCAGGTAGGTCATTTATTTTTTGTCCCTATTTTTGACGCCAGTCAATTGGTTTTCTTTTGTTTGTTTTTAACTAAAAAAAACGAAAGCATTGGAAATTTAGTTTCCTTCAATCTGATTGGTTGGTTGGCTATTTTAGCTCAGGAAAGCAGGTCACACATCAGTCATTTCATTCTTGTGTATGTTTTATATTTGAACTCCGGTTCAATTTTGATTAATATAGTAAAGCAATTTATTCCTTTTTGTTATAATATAAATAAGCATTTTTACCATCTGGTTTTTTGCTTTTTATTTGTATCCACTACTCGATAAGTCTGGTTTACATCACTTTTTTTTATTCTTATTACCTATATAAGTACACATGTATGTGTATATTTAAAAAAAAAATAAATCCTTAGTAAAGTATTGCTGTCTTTTTGAGAAATATGAAAACTAGAATGGTTTATAATTGCTTCAGTGGAAAAATTGCCACCTGCAAGGTGAGTACCTGCTAAGGTTCGTTTCAAACGCAGTTTCAACCATTATCTTGTTTTCAGAGCCTCTTTTTTTACAGCAATGTCATGGACTGCAAGGGGACAGATGGTTGTCCTTTTTGCAGTCTATGGTCTGATGAGGTTTGGGACCTCGCCGAATGTAGAAGAACCTATCGGGACGTAAGAAGGTCTCTTCTTCTTCCTCAGAATTTTAGTTTTTTTTTAGAGATTAGTAGAGTCTCTTTGGAGACACTAAAGGTTAGTGGGCTCATTCCTAAGGGAATAACTAAGTGGGTGGGGATTGAGTTGCGCTTTTGCAGATGCTTGGTCTCTATTCCACTAGTACCGAGAGTGAGTCGCACCTTTCCGTGAGGTAGGAGCAGCACCCTCTCTCGTCACATAGAGCAGAGAGTGAGTAGTGCCCTCCAATGATGGAGGAGAAGCACCCTCTACTGTCCCTCAGTTTGGTGTCGGCAGAAAGTGAGTCGTGCCCCCCTCATGAGGGGCGAGGAGCACCCTTTTGGTCAATGTGGCCCGTTGTCGGCAACAGGATTGTGCCACCCGGAAAGGGCTGGGGCTCAATGTAAGTCTGTCAGATCTGGGAGAGGATCTTCGTACAGATCAGAGTTGCCTGACTGATCATTGACCGGTCACCGGGCACTGACCACTGATAACCAGTTACCGGTCACCAAGCGAGGGTCACTGGTCATTGGGCTACAATTACCGGTCATTACTGGTAATTTGAGGCCCATTGGTATGGGGAGAGGGACCGGGTTGAGACCCCCCCTCTCTCCAGACTACTGTTGAATCCCTCTTGGGATTTGGATTCGTCGTACCGATGTACAAATAGGAAAGGGGATCGGATTGGCATCCACCCCTTCCCTTTGATTCCTTTAAATCCTCACAGGATGTAGGGCCTTCCACTGGAATTCGATGGTTTCTATGCATACAGCCATGGTCTTCAGGGCCTTAGCCCCATGGCAGAGAGATCGATGCAGCAGTCCATAGCAGGAGGGAAGGGGACAGACCCCCCCCAATTGCCCCAGGAGGGTTGAGAGTGGCTCTAACTCTTCTGCCGTGTCTGCCACTAAGGACAGTCTCCTGGTTCTGTTTGAGGAATCACGGGTCGAGGTCCCTCTTACTCCCAAGCCTCCCCAGCCTAAAAAACAGACACTGGGTCACATGGTCCTGTTCCCCAGGTTTGAGTGCAGGATGTGGATATCCTTTCTGTTCTTGCGGATTCTCATGAGTTTGATATGGATCTGTCAGAGGTGGCACCCCCTTCCTTTGGGTCTCCCGAACCATTGGTTGAGGTGCAGAGGAGGAAGAGATCTGGTTGTATGACAAGCAGTTAATTAGGTTTACCATCTATTGCCCAATGAGCTGTGTCCCAAGCTCTGAGGACACTTAGAATCTCTCCAGCTTGGAGAAACTCTCTGGGTCTGCCTCTCAACCAGATCTCTTGTGGCCTCCTCACTCAGCTATGGTAAAGGAGCTGTATCAAAGGTTTTGTAAGAGCCAGGAGTTTCCTAGACATTGTAGAGGGTGGTGGTCCCCCTTTCTACGTTGAGACCCTTGGTATCTTCTGCTAATTATCGTGTTCACACCCCTTCCTGGCCCCTTAACCTCCCACTCTTAGTCACCGCAGCGACACAAGTGGGTATTTGCACAGGGACTTGGGCTCATCTTCCAGTTAAAACACTGGAGGCCTTAGAGGAAAAAGCTTGGTCACTAGTAATCGTAGCTTCGCAAGGCATACATTATCCTTGTCCATGGCTTTATCGGCGGAGCTTCTACCACCTCCGCAAGGATGTTGCTTTGAACACATCCAAGGTAGTACTGGAGCACAGTAAGAACCTTTTGAGGGCTGCTCTCCTGGAGGCAGAGACTCACTTCGGAGGTCTTATTCCCTCTGTGGCTTGTCAGGGTTTGAGAGACCAACAACATCTCTCTCTCGCATCCACGCCTGGCCTGTCAAAACCAGCCAGGAAGCAAAGTGATCCTGAAAGGCCACAGGGCCCTTCACCCCAATTTTTTAAAGCCAAGCAGCCCAGTCTATGCAACAACCCCAGTTCAGACCTCCCCATTGTCAGTTGGGGCCTATAAGGACACGTCGAAGAGGCCAAGGGAAGAGGTTTACGAGCCCTTTCCCCTTTCCTAAGGAAAAGGGAGGTCAGCCCTAGAGACTCAATTCCTCTCCTGCAGAGTGTCCCTCTTCCATGGGTTCCCATAGGTGCCAGACTAAAGCTTTTTTAAGATGCTTGGTCCTGTATATGGGTCGATGGCTGGGTCCTCTCTATCGTAAAAGGAGTATATCGTCTTTGGTTTTGAGATCTTTCTCCTCTAGTAAGGACCCCCATGTTCTTCCACCAGTGTTAAAGGAAGAGGTACACTCCCTTCTCCAGAAGGGTGCAGTGGAGAGTTCAATGACCATTCTTCGGCTTTCTACTCCCGGATTTTCCTGGTGCCCAAGAAAGGGGAAAGTTTCGTCTAATTATCGATCCTTCCTCCCTAAACAGATTTCTGCAAGAGGAACCCTTCAAGATGGAAACAGCAGCTTCAGTCAGGAATGCCATAAGGCCAGGCCTCTGGGAGGTCTTCACTGATCTTCAGGATACGTATCTTCACATCCCTATCTTTCTTCCTCACATGAAGTACCTCCATTTTGCTTGGACGGAGAGGTCTTCCAATTTCGCGATTTGCCATTTGGTCTAGCTTCCACAACCAGAGCATTTACCAGGGTCATGGGAGTAGTTGCAGCCCACTTAAGGTCACTGGGTATCCCAATCCTCCAATATTTCAGTGATTGGTTGATCCACAATGGCGGGCTCGAGTCCCTTAGAACTGACCTGTCTCGCTGTTGGTCTGTAATGACCAGACTGGGTCTCTTACCCAAGCTAGAGAAGTTGGAGCTTTCTCTATCTCAAGATTTCTACGTGGGGATGAATTTCCTTGTGAACAAGGGATTAGTCTGTGTCTCTCTGGACAGAGTAGACAAGATCCTGTCCCTGTTGGAGATGCTGAGAACCAAGACCACGTTGTCGGCTCATCTTTTTCTTTCTCTGCTGGAAATCTTGAACTCCGCAGCGGATCTGGTCCCCCTAGGCAGACGACTCTTTCGTCCTCACCAGTTTCTCGTTCTGGCAAACTGGAAACCGCACAGGGACCCTCTGAATGTTTGGATTTCTCTAGGTCAGGTCGTCCATCATCTTTTATCTTGGTGGATCAGTCGGGACCGATTTCTTGCTGGAGTCCCTATACATGCCCCCGAACCCCACTCCTATCTGTTCACAGACACGTCAGATTTAGGGTGAGACACTCATCTGGAGCAGGAAGGTCTGATTCTTCAGGGTTCATGGTCCTGGGAAGAATCTACTCTCCACATAAACAATTTGGAAATGAGGGCAGTGTTCTTAGCCCTTCATGGGTGCATCAACAACATAAGGGGTTGCTGTGTGATGGTCTCCAAAGAAATCACTTTGGTGGTGGCTTACCTTGGAAGACAAGGAGACGCACATGCCCCTTCTCTCTGCATGGAGGTTTGGAACCTCCTTCATTTGACAACCTCGGAAGGGATTACCCTTCAAGTTCACCACATTCCTGGCAAGAAGAATATTTTGGTGGACAGTCTGTTTAGGAAAGGGTAGTCATCACGGAATGGTCTCTGCACTAATCCATATCAGTTTCCCTGTTCAGACTTTGGGGGACACCCATGGTGGACTTGTTCGCCATGAGGCTAACAACAAGCTCCCTTTTTATGTCTCCCCAGTCCCTGATCAGAGAGCCTGGGCAATGGATGCTTTCAGCCTGAATCGGGATCGTCTATTCGCCTAAGCCTTCCCATCCTTCAGGATGATTCCATAAGTACTTCACAAAAGTAAGGAACTCCATTGCGCAGCTCGTGTTGATAATATCTCTGTGGCCCGAATGATTGTGGTTCAGTGATCTTCTTGTCCTGCTGGTAGACCAGCCCAGGACATTACCCCAGAGGAGGGACCTTTTGTTGCAGCACAGGGGTTCTCTTCTGCACAACAGTCCACAGATTCTTCACCTTCATGCTTGGCTCATCTCAAACAATCTCTCCGCCAGGAGGAGTTTTCGCGCAAAGTTGCCTAGTGCATCGTTTAATCCAGGAGGCGATCTACGTCTAAGGTCTATGATGCCAAGTGGAGAATCTTGTGCGATTGGTGCAGTAGGAAACGTATCAATCCTAGCTGTCCCTCTTTGAGTGCAGTGGCTGATTTTCTTCTCTTCCTCTTGGACAGCGCTCGGTTTCTACTATCAAGGTCTTTAGAAAAGCCCTATCTAACACTCTCAAATTTTCAAAGGGCGTGGCTATTGGCGTGGTCTCTCACTTAGCAGACCTGATCAGGCATTTCAAACTGCAATGGCCAGTGTCTCGCTCTCTATTGCCTAGGTGGAATCTCTCATGTGTCTTGTGGTCTCTTAATAAATCCTCTTATGAACCTTTAAGTGAGGCTTCGTTCAAAAACATTACCCTCAAGACTATTTACTTGCTCTCTTTAGCGTCCGCCAGACAAATGAGTGAGCTTCATGCTCTATCCATAGAGCAAGGCTGTTTGAGATTCAATCGGAATTATGAGTCGGTTTCTCTCCTTTGCCAACCAGATCCCCAGTCTCAGTTGTACCTATGCTGGGGATGATCAGGATAGACTTTTATGTACAGTTAGAGCTTACCAGTCCCTTACTGAGAGAGATCTTTCTTTCATGAAAATTAAAGCTCGTGAAGTTCGACCCATTGCTACCTCATGGGCCTATTTAACTCATTCGTGTCTGGAGGATGTGATGAAAGCCACGTTTTGGTGACCTCACACTACCTTCTCCTCCTTTTACCTTTGCTCGTTGGTTCACCAAAGTGAAGGCATATTTTCTTTGGGTCTACTAGTTGTAGCTCAAAAAGTGTCTCATGTGTATACCATCCAGCAGTAGTCGACGCGTGGGTGAGTATTCCTTGTTATTTTCCATAACCAGTTGTGAGATCATCAGCCTCCCACCAAACTGGCAAATTCAGCTATGCAATAGCAACAGAGTAAGCTATTACTGATATTACAATGTAGATTTTTGGGGGGTAAAACTAATTTTAATTATGTAATACTTACCTGTTGCTATTGCCAGATTACCTCCTCCCTCCCCGCACTGATGTCCCACAAGTAAGGCTACGTCCTGGAAAAGAATGAAGAATTGTGGGCTACACATGTGCTACTGTGGGGTTCACACATGGGGTTGTATTCACTAGAACTTTCTAGTCAACCCAATGGGAGGATGAATTCTCATCATACAGTCGGGTATTTTCCGTCATGGAAATAGATTAGCTATGCAGTAGCAACATATAAGTATTACATAATTAAAATTAGTTTTACCCCCCCCCCCCCCCCATTTTAGGAAGACACTTCACTGCCATTAAAGTGACTCTTTTACGTTGAATGTAGTTCTACAATTTGCTGAATCTCAATCACAGGATCTTGACATGAGATAGTCATTGCAATATTTTTGTAACAAAAGAGATCAATTAGTTCGTTGTTTTTAATTCCTGCATCACATTACCTGTCAGGAAGAAAAACATGCAATTACAGTATTAGTATATATAAAAATGGTAATCAATAACATTATGTTCTCAACCAATGAGAGCAGGGGATAAATAATAATAATAACATAATAAATTATATGGTGAAGTGTACTAGTTGGATCTCTTTCATCAAAATGTGTGTCAAACTATCCTGTAGTTAAAAATCTTTGATTCTACTGTAAAGGAGCAAGAGTCTGTCCATCATTGTCTTTTCATGACAGTTTATAATACTACATCACAACAAAAATTATGTGGAAAATCTTAGTGGAAAAATAATGTCAAGACTGTTTGAAGTCAAGCTCCTATTTTGCCATTTATAAGGATCATGGTGTGCAATGTAGGATCATTCTCATTACTCCAAAGGCTTAATCATCATACCTCAGAAACATCACAGGTAACAAATCGTCGAAAGTTATGGTGTGCAGTTGCAGCTAGTCTTGATCGATTTGTTCAGTGAAATTTATGGTTACTTTCCAAACTGCTTCCAGATATGATATGAGTGCCACTTGTGGAACAGTTTGGATACATATATGTGCATTATAAATATTTGAGAGACAAATGATTGCAAAATTCCTAAAATCCCACAAAATCTGGACAACATGATGGTAAAAAAACTTCTTTTGACTGAGATAAATAATTTTAAGTTAATAAAACAGAATATCAGCCATTTAAAGTAGACAATCTTATCACAGAGCCTTGTCACTCTAACACTTGGTAGGTTACCGTATATACTCTCGTATAAGCTGATACCAACTGCAAACTGCATAGACCCAGATCTGTCATCGCATAATGTGCTGGCAGATCTGGGTCTATGCAGTTTGTAAGGACTAATCAGTAGAACAAACAACATAGATCCTGATCTGCCGGCGCATTATGCGATGACAGATCATGGTATATGTTTGCATTTGGACCTGGCTTATATGCGAGTATATATGGTAGTAGTAGCAGTAGTTGTTGCTGTGAAGTTGGTTGTGGTAATGACTAATGGTGTTGAATTCATTCTTTGTTGTTTGTAACATTTATAACAATGTCAGTCAAATTACTTTTCTTCAAACTCTAGAAACACTACTTGATTCTCTCTCTGGAATGTCTGCCTCCTTTGATCTTATTCACCATCAAAGTCTTGCTTTTTTTGTAAGCTGTTGTTCATACTGACCCATGAACAGAGATCAAAGATGCAGACAGAATGAAACTTCAAAAGTTCTTAATTGTTTTATATGAAAAAAATAAAGTACTCAACAGAATTTGACTAAATTTGACAAAAATCACCCTGGCTTGAAGGGCTTTCAGATTTATACAGTTGATGCCAATCAGAAAACCAAATCTAATATGACTGCCATTATGAAAATAACTTCTCAAAACTGCTAAACAGAATTTAACCAAATTTGAGAGAAAGCACTTTTGTATGAAGGGTTTTTAACTTTGTAGAACATGATGCCAATTAACCATTAAATATTGTCACTGTTACTAAAATAGAACAAGAAATTCCAAGGAATTGTGTCACATCTGCAGCCCTGGTTGATACAAATTCATGTGTGTTTTCATTTTCAAATGACCTTGACCTTAACTTTGCCTGAGGGTAAGAGTGCATGAATATGAAAGAAAGACAGTGATTGCTGATTTTACATTCCAGCTATGATAGCTATCCCTTCATACAGAAAAACTTGAACCAAAAAATTAAGCAAGAATTTCAAATCACCCTTACCATCCCATCTTGTATAGGATGTATGGATATGAAAGGGCAAAGCATCTTGATTCTATGGTCAAAGTTTGACAGCTATTCCTCCCAGGGTTTGGGAATATAATGACCATGCAGAAAAACTTTAATGAAAACTTAACCAATATTTTCAAATGGCCTTGACCGTGACCTTGCCTGAGAGTCACAAAAGAGTAGGCGTGGATGGATATAAATGGGCAGAGCTTCCTGATTCTACAGTCCAAGTATGACAGCTATAACTCCCTCGGGACTTGAGACTTGGGACCATGCAGAAAAAATCTAAGCCAAAACTCAAGCAAGATTTTCAAATTACTTTGACCATGTCAGGCAGGGTACAGGGAGGATGGGCGTGTGTGAATATGAAAGACTAATGCGTACTAATTAAATGGCCCAAGTATGAAAGCAATTCATTAAAGAGTTAGGGACATATGGTAATACAGTAAAACTTTAAACAAAACTTCAGTGAATGTTGATACTGCTGCTGCCATTGGGGTGATTGACCCCTATATCTTGCTTTTGCTAAGGCAGGTGAGACAAAAACATTTAAACAACTTCTGAAGACCTCCTTCCCCCTCAGAAAAAAAAACACTCAACAGAATTTGATCAAATCTGACAGCACAGTTGTATAAAGGGTTTTCATGTTATACAAATAATATTGATCTGCCAGCAAATATGGCAACCATTACTAAAAATAGAAAAATCTTAAAAACAACTTTTGTAAAAAATATCTCAACAGAATTGACCCACTTGACTTGAAGCATAGTAGCTTGAAGGCCTTTCAATTTTGTACAAATTATTTTGATCTGTCATCAAATATGGCCACCATTGCTAAAATACAAAAAAATTTAAATGACTTTTTGTGAAGCGCTGCTCAAAAGAATTTGACCAAATTTGGCGGAAAATATCTTGGCATAAGGCCATTCAGTTTGTACATTTGTGTACAAAAACAGCATTTATCTCAGTTCCTAGGTGATTCCCCTTAGTAATAATAATAATAATAATAATAATGACTTTATTTAAAGAGGGTGACACAATTAGTTGCATGGAACTAATCCTCCTTGTGGCCCTCTGTTACATGCATATTTACATACAGAGTACATGTACATAGTTGCATAATAATAATAATAATAATAAATAATAAAGCATTGATAATAAGCTACATGTATATATGGACATAATAAACAGAAAGTTTTGTAAGAACATGATTCATCTAGGTACATTGTGTATATACAGTACAAAAATTGTGAGACAACAAAATGGAAGGTTTGAGAATTTATACTGTAAGTTGTAATGTATTTGTCAAATCAAACAGGTTCCACTTTTCATCCATTGAATTAGATGATAATTAAATGCATTTATATTTGTACTTTCTCTAATTTCCTTTGGGATTCGATTCCAAATTAGTGACCCCGAATATTTAAAACTTTCTTAAAGAGTTCTTTATTTGGTTTAGGAATGCAGAGGTGGTTAGCTGAAATTGATCTTAAATTGGGAGTGTTGCCTTGTTTTCTAGCATGAAATAGTTCTTTGAGATATAATGGGGCCATATTGTTTGAAACTTTGTGCATAAGTCTAGCCTTTCTCAGAAATATTCGTTCACTTACTGTTAACATTTTAATATTATTCATTGCATTTGGGATGTTTTCAGCATTATCTAGGATGAGTTTGCAAGCTCTTTTTTGCAAACGGAATAATTTGCAAATATTCTTGTCAGAAGTGTTTCCCCAGATAACATTACAGTAGTCTAGGTATGGTTGTATATAGCTTTTGTAATATATTAACCTGTGTTTAGTTGATAGATATGGCCTTATCTTGCTTAATAACCAGAGACATGAATTGACTTTATGACATACGACTTGAATATGTTCATTCCATTGCAAATTGTTGTCAACCATCACCCCAAGGATTTTGTCATGGGTTACCATTTGTAGACCAATTTCATTCAACTTGAGATTCAAATTGTTATTTTCCAATTTTGCTCTTTTTTGTTGGGTAGTAATCATTAATACTTTAGTCTTGTCCGTGTTTACTTTCATGCCATTTTCCTTACACCAGGAATCAATTCTAAGTAAGGCTGTCTGAAGGGAGACCTCTAGGTCTGATTTTAGCTGTTTGAAATCTGATAGAGTGGTGTCATCTGCATATAAGTCGGTAGATGAAATACAGTTGCCTATTTTCAGTGGTAGATCATTTATGAAAATGAGAAAGAGGAGTGGGCCCAGGATTGATCCTTGTGGTACTCCACATGTAATTGGTTCTTCTTTAGAAAAACTGCTATTTATTTTGACACACTGTTTTCTCATTGTTAGATATGATCTAAACCTATCAATCGTTGAATTGTCACATTGATAAATGTTTAATTTATTGATAAGAATATCATGATCAACAAGGTCAAAAGCTTTTCTAAGATCAACTAGTATGGATCCAACTAATTTTCCTTGATCCAAGGCAGTAATCCATCTATCTATCATGGAGACCAAGGCTGTCTCACAGGAGTGGTTTTCTCGGAACCCTGATTGGTTTTGATGAATTAAATTATAGTTTGATAGGTACATCAAAAGATTGTCATGGACATGCTTTTCAAGTAGTTTGGACAGAGTTGGTAATATAGATATGGGTCTGTAGTTATTGACATCTTCTTTGCTGCCAGACTTGTGAATGGGGGTAACTTTTGCCAATTTCCATGTCAGGGGAAACACTGAGGTGGATATGCTTAGATTACATATGTAAGCTATGCTATCAAATATTATGTTTGCAGCAGTCCTCAGGAGACGTGGTCCAATATTATCTAGGCCTGTTGATTTCATTGTTGCAGTAGTTTGCAAAAATTTTAAAACTTTTTCATTTGGTATCGCAGAGATAAAAAAGTTTGTGTCAGGTGGAATTTTTTCTGAACAGAAATTTCTTAGTTCATCATGATTTGAGTTTACAATGGGTTCCTTAATTCTGGAAGCTATGCTGACAAAAAATTCATTGAATGTATTTGCTATTTCAACATCCTCATCAATAATCTGGCCTTTCTGGCTAAGTTGTTGGATTTTGGATGACCTTGTGGACTGTTTACCTGCACCTAGTTTGTTAAAAACTTTCCACATAGAATTCGTATTGCAATTATCTTCTAAAGATGACTGATAGTAATTCTTCTTTGCCCCATTGATCATTTTGGTTACTTTATTTCTCCATGTTTTGTAATGTGCTTGTTGACCTATAGATTTGAAATAATCACGAGTTTTCATGGCGTCTAGAATGTCAGCAGTTAACCAATCAGGTTGGAAGTCCAGTTTTACTCTGTGTGTTTTCATCGGTACATGTTTATCTGCCACTTAAGTAAAAAGTTGAGTCCATACATCAAGAGCATCATCCACATCATCAAACATAGATACTATACTCCAAGGAACATTACTGAGATCTTCCAGAAATTTGTCTTCATCATAATGCTTAAATGATCTATATGTTATGGTTTTATGAGTTTTGGATTTTACACCTGTTTTTAAGCCGGATTTTCTGGTTAGAAAAATAGGGAAGTGATCACTAAGACCTATCCTAGGAATATGTATTTTTGTGACATTTTCTTCCATATTTGTATAGATATGATCTAAAAGAGTTTTTGAGTGATCAGTTTCTCGTGTTGGTTGGTCCACTAGTTGGGTTAGACCAAACGTTTCTGTGAAATTCAACCAATTTCTTTTAATCTGATTATTCATAAGATCCCTGTTGAAGTCACCTAAAATGTATATTTCGTTTTGGTCATCAATCACTTTATCTAGTTGCTTTTCAAAATGCTCATTCCATCCGACCTTTGCAGATGGGGACCTATAGACAAAGCCCAACTTAGTCTTGACTTTATTAGAGCCAGTCTCATGAATATGACAAAAAAATCTATTGTTAGCAAGATTAATAAAGCTGCAGTGTTTATGAACATTTCTAAACATGTGCATGGTTTACATTACTGAAATGATGCTGTTTAATTGAAATGATTAGAAACTCAATCTTTCGCCATATCTACCAGTCAGGCTTACTGAACAGTTGACTGCTGTTATAATGTGCATGCTGTACCTTTCTCAGCTTGTTTCATTTGCTGTACGTCTTTAATGCTTATTGAGTATTAAGATATGTCTTTGTTGAATTAGCTGACATTTAGGTAAAACATCCCTAGGATCGTCATGATATTGTTTTCTACTGTTACATACATATACATGATGATAAAAATAGATAATGCAACCGCAGGTACTGTGTGGACATGCGCATGGGATGCTTTTGAAGATATACAAGGACTAAGAAACTGTATGGTGGCTTCAAAACTTGAAATGGTGTTTCTTTAAAAAAAGAATGTTACTAATCAAAGGTTCTGTTAGCAAACATGTTTTTCAAAGGCAAATAAGGTAGTTTAAATAAAATTTTATCAGCATTGTCAGTAAATCAACCTGATGTTTTTAATGTTGTGTAATGTGCACTACAACCGATTCCTGTCGGTGTTCACTTTTTCTTGAGATGCCACATTCGATGTGAAAATCATGCATACTTTGAGAAGGTAGAAAACTCCTGCTCAACATTCCTTTTATGCAGAGACATGGAAATACATAATTTAATTGGAATGGGTAGTTCCTGCATCACTGCCAGCCTTGTGCATGCTCGTTTACATACATGTGTACTAATTTAGTAAACATTTACAGGCAGTACACTAAACTTAACCATTTACACATGTAAACATTGCAGCCTTTAAGATTAATGTATGCTCTGCATTGTATAATGATCACCAAATTAAAATGTTAAGTTCGGTGATTTAATGAAACACCTTGAGGTGAATGTTCACTCCATTTCTTATTAAGATTTGTGCTTAATTAATATAATAGCAACTTATTTTATTAGCTCATCTGGCTCATAAGTAATGAGGTTCAAGAAATGATATGTTCATGAACTGTTCAAGAACTAATATTCTAGAACCATTCTTGAACTTAAGTTATTGAACATTCGGCCATTTAATGTTCATGAACCGCTCATGAAATACTCGGGTGGAAAAAGGAAGCGTGGCCAAGTCTAAATTATGATAGTGCTCGCCCTGGAAATCTTTTGGTCTTAGGATTTTTGCCATTCAAACATCTTCTCAATGCCAAATAATATTTCAGTATTCAACAAAGTATTTTCTATGATCTCATTAGAATATACACATTCGAATGTTTCGTGCCAAATAATATTGTTTTAAATGAAATTATAGGAAATAATTTATTGTTGGATGCTGAAAAGTCTGTTTACAAGGTGTGTCTGCAATATGTGGTTGTGTATGTTCACTCATGTCCCCATTTTGCAATTTACACACATACACACACACACACACACACACACACACACACACACACACACACAAACATTGCTTTATTCTAGCTGTGATATGCAATATCCATCAAAGTTGGAAGTTTTATTTCAATATTTACATGACAAATTCTTTTTTTTTGTTGTTGTTGATATGACTCATTGAAATTTATAAATCTGGTGGGAAGCTATGAATTTTGGAGAAAAAAACATCATAGTAGCACCTTTGTTAAACTTGGATTTTATTTTGCAGTAAACCTGGGACTTGAGACTATTTTGTAGTAAACTGTTAGTCAGAAAATGACAATGCCCATGAACTTACAGTTCACTTACCGGTATACTCAACTGATAAAGGCTTCATGATAATACTTTCTGATTTCATTTTTTTGTTAACATTAAGGCCATACAGAATTACGTATTAGATTCTTATTCCTGTTGTCATCCTTTTCAGACGTTCTCCTTGGTTTTATAATTGCCTAGAACACTTTCATTTTAAGTACCGTTAATATTTAATTTGTTTCCAGCTATTTTTATAAACTTGTCAGCAATTCTTCATGAATTAAACTGCCAAGTTTTTAGTTCTTTAACTGTTCTTGACATGTTCCAGAATTCTTTCAAGAATTATTCATGAGCTGTTATGAACTATTTAAATTCATTTTAGTACATTAACTGTTCTTAATATGTTCATGAACTCATTCGAGAACTGTTCTTGAACTATTATGCTGTATTATTGTTCTTGAATGGTACCGTTGCATCATTTGTTCTTTAAGTTATTCATGAGCTGTCCAAGAATTGTAGTTCATGAACGGCCCAAAACTATTTTCAAGAATGTTTCATGTTCAGTTCAAGAATAGTTCATAAAGTTCATGAACTGTTCATAAGTTGAAGAACTCCATTTCACAGGATATTTCTGATCCAATTTTGTTCAAGCTTGGAATATATATGCTGTTGTCATCAAGATCTTGGACAAGTTCAATAATAAGTGAGATACACCCATATTAATGAGATGATCTTGCATCTGATTGGCTGAATTTGTTACCACTCTGGAATCTATATTTTTGATCTGCTTTTGATCAAACTTGAAATATGAACTTTTGCCATCAAGATTTTGCATGGTTTCAATAATGAGTGAGATCCACACATACTAATAAGGTGATCTTGCATCTTATTAGCTGAAATTGTTACCACTCTGGAAGCCATATTTTTGATCAGATATTGATCAAGCTGAAACATAAGCTTATATCATTAAGATCTTGCAACAATATTTGATGAGCGAGATCCACGCATATCAATGAGGTGATCTTGCATTTGATTGACTGAGCAAGTGTCAGCACTCTTGAGGCCATATTTCTGATCCAATTTTCATCAGACTTATAATATATGCTTTTGTTGTCAGGATCTTGGACAAGTTCAGTAATGAGGTGATCTTGCATCTGATTGGCTGAGTTTATTAACCATTCTGGAATCGATATTTTTTTGATCTGATTTTGATCATACTTGAAATATGAGCTTATGCCATCAAGATCTTGCATGGTTTCAATAATGAGTGAGGTCCACACATATTAACAAGATAATCTTGCATCTGATTAACTAAGAGCTTGTTAACACTCTCAAAAACTTATTTCTGATATGATTTGATCAACTTAGATTATATGATTGTATCATCAAGCTCTTGGATGAGTTTGATAATGAGCAAAATCAGTGCATACTAATGAAGTGATCTTGCATGTGATTTGCTGAACTTGTTGAAATTCTGGAAGCCTCAATTCTTATCTGATTTTTTATCGAAAAGGGAATATGGGCTTATATCTTCAAGATCTTGGATGAGTTCAATAATGAGCAAGATCCATGCATATTAATGAGGTGATTTTACATTTGACCTTGGATGACTTTGATTATGAGGAAGAGACTGCATAGTAATTTTAATCAGGATATAGTAAACTAGGTAAAACCAACATGATATAATATTTGGGAGATAGTTTACGTAAGTTGTGTTCTTACAATACTACATATGTCTTCATAATGAAATGGTCATCTGTTAAGTTATGTTATCAAGATGAGCGATGTTAAGCCCATTTGTCCTCTTGTATTTAATAAGACATGTAATAATTAAAACTAGAAACGGTTGTATCAGGATTCTTACACTTTAAACATATAATGTCAACACTTTTTAATGGGCATATGTTATGACTGGATGTACTAGTTTGTCATTGTATCATACAAATATAGAGCACTCATTTGGGTATACTAATGCAGCTTCATTGACTGCATGAGTGTAACCTGTGGTCACTTATTGGTTAGGACATTCTGGCATTGTTTAGCCAGATGTCTCAGTATCAAAACTGCAAACGTGAATTCCTTAATTATTCTGCAAAGCAATTCTTCAGTTTCCAGGATTCCATGTTGATCCCTGTGAAATGGTGAGAACATTAATAAGGCTTAATCACTGCATAGTGGAATGGGCAAGAACATAAGTGTTCAGATTTATAAGACTAATTTAATATCAGTAATACCATACCTGTTGCTATTGCATAGCTGGTACTTTTCCAGGAGGAAAATACCCCAACCATATGACGAAATTTTGTCCTCCGATTAGGGTGAACCAGAAGATTCCAGAACACTGGATTGCCCATGGGGCACCCTGCATATATTGTCCATGAGTACTACCACTCTTTCATTCTTTTTTCGGTTGACATGTTGTAATGTTCAACATCGTTTACGTCAAGAAGATTTAGCCACCGCTTCGTGGGTCAGAAGGCGAATTACTATTTTGTTTTGTGTGTTATATTCTTCTTAAACAGTAGGATTATACCCTGATAGAGTTTTATTGCTGTTTAATTAAGCTCTCTTGAGATTGTTTTTTTGCATTTGTTCTGTACACATGGTGTATGGCTTAGCATTTTATTTTATTCTTTTTACCCCTTCACAGGGCATTATTGTTTCAAATTTGGTTGTGCTTTTTCTAGCAAAGGGTAGGTATTTTGTTCAAATTTCCCTATCCTTGCATAATTGCAGTCTACAGACTTGACTTTATCCATTTTATTGTTCCTTACAAATCATTTAATTCACCTTGCCTATTAGGGGTGAAACGATTAATCAATATATTGATGTATCGATACTTTTTCTATATCGATACCCATATCGATACAAGACGGGAAGAATCGATACAAAAGATACTTACTCTATGCAAGTTACTTTAATCTTCAGCAGTCGTGAATAATTTTTAGTCATTTGCTTTTCATTCTTTAAATTGAGAATTCATCTGAGACAGCCATAGCAAGTACATGCACTCATTTCTGTTAGTAAAAAATAAAAGTTATTGACAACACCCACTCGCCTTCTACAAATTAACACAAAGTGACTAACTCACGTGGTTAGAAATCTGCCCTCTTCTCCCGCCCCAATTCTATGCTAATTAGTTTATCCTGTCTACATCTTCAGCCACTGATAACATATATCAACGGAAAGAAGACATTGCAGATTTCTTCCCATGTATGATTTAAGTACTTTACTGATCATTTAATAACCACTTTTATGCGAAATTTATCTGTTGCATCGCATCTTTTCTACTTGGATAGAATTGAAGGCTACACATCCGGTGTGTCACGCAGTGAAATATGTTACATGCAGTTCTGATTATTGGTTATTGTTTGTTCAAGTCCAAGGTAAAACAATAACCACCAATCATAACTAACTGTAGCGTGTTCACTGCGTGACATACCGGAAATATTGGCATCCAAGCTCTATCCAAATAGATAAAAAGCAACATAGAAACTTCACACAAAAGTGACTATTAAATTACTTAAATCATATATGGGGAATAAGTTTATAATATCTCCTTTTACGCTGATATATGTAATCAGCGACGGAACCTGCCGATAGGAAAAAAAAAGAAAAAAGCACAGAATCGGCAAGGGGGCAGATTCCAAATCGCACGAATTATAGCCACCTCATCAATTTATAGAAAGGGAGTGGGTGTTGTCAATAATTTCCTTTTTCACTGACAAAAACAAATGTCTGTGACCATGGGAGTTGATTTGCATCTGCAGGAAGTACAATGTGAAGGATTTGGCTATCAGTCATCTCCGCTCCCACACTCTGACTTGTTCTAGATAAGAATTTCCTTGCACAAGGAAATTGCACTGTTTCTTCTGTTTTGAAGATAACACTGTAATCCCTTCCAAATTTAAGTGAAGACATGAAATTGGTAATTATATGTTTTAAAAACATTCATTCAATGTAAAACAAAGGGCAGGGTGACCAGGATGAGTCATGCATATGATCGAATGGAGCAGCCTGAAATGGCCTAAGAGGGTGAATAAAAATCACTAACAGCTAGCCTGTTTGGAAGTATTTTTTTTTTTTTTTTTAACTTGTCAATGATGAGAATGGCATATGAACAGATGATAAGTCTATGTTTGTTTGTAATCTGCATACTGGAAATACACCCAATATGTCAACACATAAAAAATGGCACCACCCTACCATTGACAGACCTTCTAAAGATGAAAAGACCATCAGTTTTTGATGTGTGTATCGATAATGTATCGTATCGTAGGCTGTGTATTGAGAATCGTATCGATGCATGGCAGAGGTGCATCGTTTCACCCCTATTGCCTATATCGTGAATTGTGCTAATTTTAAACATGGTAAGCAGGTCTTTTTCAATTTTAGTTTCCGATAGCCCTCCTTAATTTTGTTCCTTATTATTAGCAATTGTAACCTACTGGTTTTTTGCTAATTTAGTAGTCCCTGGCTTTCTTTAAGCCGGGTTGACTTGTTTATATTGCATTTTTCTGTTCTGAGCTTAGTGTTGCTTCCTTTTTAACGTTTAATCTTGTGAAACATCCAAGTAAGGTGTCTTCTCGCTGAAATAATTATATTAACATAAACTTAGTCCATGATTTACCTTGTGTATGCTGTTTTTTTGCATAGAAGTTTTTGTATAAAGAATTTTTTTTTTCAGCTCTCTTTCAGAGGAACAATGTCTAAGCAAGGTGTGGGTAGGTGTGGCCATAGGAAATCCCCCTGGGACACACACCCCACTTGCTTATCTTGCACACACTGCGAGACTGCGAGAGGACAGATGGTTGTCCCTGTTAAAGCATTTGGTCGGACGAGGTCTGGGATCTCACAGAGAGTAGATGCACCTACAAAGCAAGGAAGAAGGTATTCTCATCCTCAGAGTTTTCGTGGTTTTAGTTCTCTGGGTTCTTCGGGTCACATAGAAGGATTACCCATGTCTCTCTGGAAACTCTTAGGGTTAGTGGGCCAACACCCAAGGGAGGTTATAAATAGGTGGAGAGTGAGTTGCGCCCTCCCATTAGGGAGGAACAGCACCCTCCCCATTCAATGAGGGCAGAGAGTGAGTCTCACCCTCCCATGAGGGAGGAGCAGCACCCTCTCTTTCTCACTATGAAAGAGAGCAAGTTGTGCCTTCCCCTCGTGGAGGAGCAGCACTCTCTCTTGTCCAGAAGGGCAGAGAGTGAGTTGAGCCTCCCCCCTGTGAGGGGGGGAGCAGTACCTCTACTGACCCACAGTTTGGTACGGGCTGAAAGTTAGTTGCACCCATACACCCACATAAGGGGGGACCAGCACCCTTTCAGTTCCCAGGGCCCGTTGCCAGCAACGGGATTGAGCCCCCCAGTAAGGGAGAGATAAGATCTAAGTCTATCAGGTCTGGGGAAGGGTCTTCATTCAGATCTGAGTCGTCTGATGAGTCTTTGCCCAGTGACCAGGCACTGGTCTTTGGAGCCCCTATGGTATGGTGATAGGGATCAGGCCAAGTTACCCCTCTCTCCAGACTGCCATTTCATCCTGCGGGGGACTGGGAATCGGCTTACAGATGCCAGGTTAGGGAAGAGGATCGGATTGGCACCTCGCCTTCCCTATTATCCCTCTAAATCCCTATGGGATGTTGGGTCTTCCACCACAGTGAAGTGATTGACCCTTTCCCGAAATGCAGCGGTGTACTTCTGGACCTTAGTTGGATGGTAGTGATTTCATGGCTGCAGGGCATGAACCTACATTGTCATACAAGGTTGGGTCAAAAAAGAGGGAGGAGGATAGACCTTCTTTCCCCAAACACTCAAGGTGGGTGGAGAGCTGCCCTAATCCATCTGCTGAGTCCACTGCTAAGAATAGTCCATTAGCTCTGCGGGAGGAGTTAACAGTTCAAGTTCCTCCTCCCCAAGTCTCCCCTGCACAGAGAGACATTGCGTCACATAGTCCTGCCTCCCAGGAGAGAGAACAGGATGAAGACATCCTCTCTGTTCTCGTCAATGAGCACGAGTTTGACACAGAACAGGCCGATGTGGTACTCCCTCCCTTTGGGTCTCCTGCCTCTCTCACCTGTTGGTTACGGAGGCAGAGGAGAAGGAGAGCTGGTCTTTTGATAAAGCGGTAAACGCGGTTTACCACCTCTTGCCCAGTGATCTGTGTCCCAAACCTTCAGGTTCTGGTGACTCTAAAATTCTTTTCAGTTCAGAGAAACCTTCTGGGGCAAACTCTTGACCAGATCTCTTGTTACTTCCTCTCTTAGTTACGATCAAGGAGCTCTCTCAGAGGTTTAGCAAGGGCCAAGACTTTGCTAGACAATGTAAGAGGTGGTCTGTCCCCACCCCACCCCCCACATTGTGACCCTAGGTAGCTGCTTCTAGCTATAAGATTCAATCCACTTCCTGGCCTACTAAACCACCCACTTTGGATGCTGAAGCGACTCAAGTGGGTATTTCTAGGGGGACCTGGGCTCACCTTCCAGTGAAAACATTGGAATCCTTAGAGCAAAAGGCTAGGTCATTAGTAACTGTAGCCTCGCATGCTGACCTCTTTTCACCAGCTTGTTCAGCCTGCTGAAAGAGGAATTTCTATCACCAATGGTTCTCCATCGTTTGTTGGAAGCAGTGGCAAAAACTTCTAGGCATGCATTGTTCTTGTCCATGGTCTTGTCATCAGAGCTTCACCACCTCCGCAGGGATGTTGCTCTGGACACTTCCAGGGTCTTACTAGAGCACAGTTAGAACCTTCTGAGGGCTGCCCCTCTGGAGGCAGAGACTCTCTTTGGAGGGCTCATCCCTTCTGTGGCTACTCAGGATTTGAGAGACCAACAACACCTGTCCCTTGCATCTGCTTCTGGCTTTTTGAAACCAGCCAAGAAGTGAAATCATCCTGACTGCCATCAGGGTCCATCAGTTAAATTCTTTAAAGCTGCGCAGTCACATTCAAAGCAACAACCCTATTTCAGAACTTCCCCTTCGGCAGGCGGGCCCTAGAATGGTGTGCCGCAAAGGTCCAGGGAGGAAGTTTGCAGGCCCTTCCTCCTTTCCTAAGGACAAGGGTGGACAGCCCTAGGGACTTGCTCCCTCTCCTGTAGAGCATACCTCTTTCTTTACTTCCTGTTGACTAAACCTCTTTTCAGAGGCTACCAGCTTCAGTTCTGGGATCTCCATCTAGTAAGGTCCCCCATTTTCTTCCACCAATTAAATCTGGTGCACTTAAAGAGGCTCACTCCCTTTTTTGGAAGGGTGCAATAGAAAGGCTGTTAAAAGACCAGTCTGCTGCCTTCTACTCTCAGATTTTCCTGGTTCCTAAGAAATGGGAAAGTCTCGTCTAATTATTGACCTGTCCTCCCTAAACAGATTTCTGTTGGAGGAACCATTCAAGATTGAGACCACAGCCTCAGTCAGTAATGCCATAAGACCTGGTGATTGGGTGGTCTTCATTGATCTTTAGTATGCGTACCTTCACATCCCTTTCTTTCCTCCACATAGGAAGTACCTTCGGTTTTACTTTGATGTGGAGGTCTTCTAATTTTGAGCTCTGCTGTTTGGCCTAGCCTCCGCACCCAGAGCTTTTACCAGGGTCATGGGAATAGTTGCAGCCCATTTAAGGCCACTAGGTATCCTAATCCTCCATTATTTCAACGATTGGTTGTTCCACAATGACCAACTAGAAGCCCTCAGACTAGATCTGTCTCGCTCTTGGCCTGTAGTGACCAGGTAGAGTCTTCTGCCAAACTTAGAGAAATCAGAGTTAACTCCGTCTCAAGATTTTGTCTAATTTGAGATGAATTTTCTCACAAACAGAGGATTCCTCCATGTCCCTCAGGACAGAGTAGACAAGATCCTGATCCTGTTGGAGGCGCTGAGAGTAAAGGCCACGTTATCAGCTTGTCTTTTTCTTTCTCTGCTGGGGACCTTGAACTCTGCAGTGGACCTGGTTCCCCTAGGCATACTGCACTTGCGTTCTTTCCAGTTTCTCCTTTTAGTCACATAGAAACCACACAGGGACTCCTTGAATGCTCCAATTTCTCTGGGTCGGGATTTCCACTGTCATCTGATGTGGTGGACAAATTGGGACCGTTTTCTGGACATAGCCCCTATGCACCTCTCTGAACCCCACTCTTACCTGTTCACAGACGTGTCAGATTCAGGGTGGGCCACTCATCTAGAGCCGGAAGGACTGATTCTTCAGGATTCATAGTCCCTGGAAGAATCTACCCTCCACATCAACAATTTGGAAATGAGGGCAGTGTTATTAGGCCTTCAGGGGTGCGTCCACCAGTTAAGAGGTTGATGCGTGATGGTCTCCTCTGACAACACGTCGGTGGTAGTGTACCTCAGGAGACAAGGAGGCACACATGCACCTTCTCTCTGCGTGGAGGTTTGGAACCTCCTTCGCTGGGCAACTTCAGAAGGAATTACTCTATGAGTTCGCCACATTCCTGGCAGGATGAATATTTTGGTGGACATTCTGTCAAGGAAAGGGAAGATAGTGCTCATGGAATGGTCACTCCACCAATCTGTAGCAGACTCCCTGTTCCAACTTTGGGGAACTCCTTTGGTGGACTTGTTTGCCACCAAGCTAAACAGCAAGCTCCCATTTTATGTTTCCCCAGTCTTCGACCAGAGGGCCTGGGCAGTGGACATTTTCAGCCTGAGGTGGTATCGTCTGTTCGCTTACCCCATCCCACCTTTCAGGACGAGTCCACAGGTCCTACAAAAAGTCAGGCACTCTACTATTCAGGTCATTTTGATTGCCCCTCTGTGGCCCCAGCAGTCGTGGTTTAACAATCTTGATCTGCTGGTGGACCATCCCAAGACCTTACCTCAGAGGAGGGACCTCCTCTCGCAGCACAGGGGCTCTCTCCTACACAATAGCCCACAGATTCTCCACCTTCCTGCTTGGCTCATCTCAAACGATCTCTTCGCAAAGAAAAGTTTTTGATCAAAGTTGCCAAGTGCATCATTCAGTCCATGAAAAGATCGGCAAATGAAGAATCTATTGTGATTGGTGTAGTAGAAAACATGTCAATCCTAGCTATCCCTCTGTGAGCGCAGTGGCTGACTTTCTTCTCTTCCTTTTCGAAGAGAAACAATGCTCAGTTTCTACTATTAAGGGCTATCGAGCAGCCCTTTCCAACACTCTCAAATTTTCAAAAGGCCCGGCCATCGGGACAGATTCTCACTTAGCAGACCTGATCAAGTATTTCGAACTGCAAAGACCAGTGTTTCACCCTCTAATCCCTAAATGGAATCTTTCTTGTGTCTTGTGGTGTCTTAATAAATCCCCCTATTAACCTTTGGGTGAAGTTTCCTTCAAGAGCCTTACCCTCAAAATGGTTTTCTTGCTCGCCTTAGTGTCTGTGAGATGAAGGAGCGATCTTCATGCCCTATCCATAGAGCAGGGCTGTATCAGGTTCAATGGAAATTATGAGTCAGCTTCTCTCCTTTGTCAACCAGGTTTTTTAGCAAAAAAACAGCTTCACTTCCGATTGAGATCCCAAGTCTGAGCCGTATCTGTGCTGGGGATGATCAAGATAGACTTTTTATGTCCATTTAGGGCTCTACCTTTTTACTTGGCAGCTTCTAAAGGGAGAAGGAAGGGTAGGAAGTGTCTTTTCCTCCCCATTAAAGGTTCAACTGATATTTCAGCTTCCACCATTTCTAGGTGGATTGCATTAACTATCAAGAGAGCTTAACAGTTCCTTACCAATAGGGACCTGTATTTCATGAAAATTAAAGTCCATGAGGTTCAAGTGATTGCTTCTCATGGGCCTCTCTAACTCGTTCATCTTTGGAGGATGTGATGAAAGCTGCATTTGGCACTCACACACTACTTTCTCCTCCTTTTACCTTCACTTGGTAGCCCTCCAAAGTGAAGGCATTTTCTCACTTTGCCCAATCGTCGTCACTCAGAAAGTGGCCCATGCGGATTCCATCCCGCAGTAGTCTCCTGCTATTCAATGAGGGTGAGTATTCCAGTTTGTTTTTTTATTCACCATTTGTAGGATCATCAGCCTTCCACCAAGCTGACTAATTCAGCTAACCAATAGCAATATGTACAGTACATGCATCGTGTTTTTATGACTCACCACGCAAATTGAGTGGGCGTGGAGAAAGGGCAGGGGATTAAGTGCCCACTGTGAGTAGTTTAAGTCCACTCAGTCTGGTGGATTTTCACAATAATTTAGTGAAAATCCACTCAGTCTAGTGGAAGTGCGTGACGGATTTTATTGCAGTCATCGTGAGTCGTAGTGGGTTTTATGGCACCCCTCGCTGATTCTATTGTATTCGCTCTGCGAGTCGACACACTAAACAAACAGATGGGAGAAACTCCGACACCGTAAACCCGAACATGGCAGGTATAAATTTCATACCTTTACCTGTACAGTGGTAACATTTCCTGTGTATTTATCAGTAGCTTGGCTGAGGATACATACAGACGAACACGCGTAACGTAGAAAAAATATGAGGTTTTATATTTCTTGGACATCTTTCCACCCCTGTCCATGACAAAGCGTACATCAGAAATAATTGCTTAGCTACAACGTACATCCCTGCTGATTTAATACATGTATATGTACCTGTTAGCATATACAGATGCGGAAATTGACATTGTTCTGCATCAAGCGGTAACTTCAAGGTTTTTTCTCAATAAATGATATTTCATAAAAGTGTGTTGTGTACTGGTTATTAATTTGTCAGTTTCCCTTTAATTTCCATATCATTTCCAAGACCCACCTTGAAGAAATGATTGAAAGCAGTAATACATATAGAACTCGAAAAGAGATTACAAACGAACGCCGTAATATTTATATCGAACATGTACGATCATGAACACTGGCACATTATGACATGTATGTCATAATTCTTGCCAAAGTATTTTAAAATAAAAAAGATACACGAGCTATACTAGTCTACGGAAAGGTTCTTCTGTACTGTTACCCTTAAACTTTTAAAATAACATTTATGAGACAGTACAGCAATTTTTTAAATGCATGGAATTGTGTACACTGTATTGACTGTTGCGCTCTATCAGTGGCCATTCATGTCATAAACAAATGAGTTCAATGAGAAAAAAAGTTATTTCCTGTCCACACTTTTTTCACGAATCTACATTGCATCACCAGAAACTGTCTGAGGAGTATCATTCTTACTTTGAAGCCAGCCGCTATGCCTGTTGCTGTAGCTTCCTGCATTGAGTCAACAACAGTCTGTCATGACAGTTTCTACATGTCATCAGCTAATGTTCAATGTCGCGCTTCGATGTTTCAAAATGTACAGTACAATAACTGTTGAATGAAAATATCACAAAACCACACACCTTAAAACTAAAAAGATGTTAGTTTGTGAAAAACAAATTTGGACTGAGAAACCCATTTGATGTTAAGTTCTCATATTATCGTGTAAAACTGGTCTCTAGCATTATATGAAAAGCTAAATATAATTATTTTTATATTCCCATTTAGAGACCTACCATTTAACTTAAATTTAGGGGGGGGGAGTGTACTGGCCTTGATGCACGTCTAAACTATCTAAAAATCAGAACAAGTGTAGTTGTTTCAAGCTATATCCCATCCCCTCCGTCTCTCTTTCTCTCCCAGCCTACAACCCCCCTCCCCACTCCGTTGCGTAATAAGCAAATAGAGTAGAAGTCTTAAATGACTTAAATTAGGACAATTCCTAGCCGCTACTGGTCAGTGTCGCGCTTCTATGTTTCAAAATAAACACTGTTGAATAAAAATGTTTCTTGTTATCGCAAAATCAAACGCTTTAATAAAACTAAGATGATGTTAATTTGTGAAGAGTGAATTTAGACAGAGAAAGTCTCAGAAACACATAGCCGTTAAGTGTTGATATTATCGCGTAAAACTGGTTTCTAGCGGTATATAAAGCAAACTATATATTGTATTGTTATTTTCCCGATAAGGGAACAAGCATTTAAATGTAACAAGCTGCAATGGTCCTGAGTCACATATACAATTATTAATATTTTATTTTCTAAAAATCACAACAAGTGTAATTTTGTTAAAGCTAAATCCTATCACACCCGCATACCCAGTAGCACATAGAGTAGAAGTTAAAAAATCAGAATACAAGTATGTCATGGGAATATTGTTATGAAAACACCAAGGGTTTCTGTTTAATGAAGCCACTTCAGCTGGCATAACATCCTGTAATGCAAGCGCTAGAAAGACGTGAATGAAACAAGTAGCGCGTCAACCATGCCCCTGGGCATAAGCGGCAACTTCAGTGTGTTTTCTCAATAAATGATATTTCATAACAGAACTTCTTGTACTAGTTATTAATTTGTCATAGTTTCCCTTTAATGTCTACAGTTTCCAAACCTTCTTTAAAGAAATTATTGAAAGCAGGATATATATACCTTTATCTGTAGACTTAGAAAAATGACTGATTGATTATTTCAGAGTATGGTAATTTTTAAATGAGCCGAATTCGTCTACACGGTATTGAAGGTTGCTCTCTTTCAGTGTCTGTTCATGCCATAAACGAAGTGATTTTTATGAAAAAGGTTACTTTCTTCGTCACTTTCTTCGTGAATCTATCATCAAGCATGGCCATTCATGAAGGTGTTGCGCTTCTATCATATTTATTTTTAGCCCCGATGTTTCAAAAGAAGCAATAACTTCTGAATAAAAATATTTTTGTTGCATGTGGAACAACGAATTTTGGACTTGTAATATGGAGTGAGAAACGCAATGTGGTCAAGTTGTGATATTTTTGCGTAAAACTGGTTTCTAGCGGTATATAAAATAAACCATATATAATTTGTATTCTCCCAATTAATCTTGCAACACAGCGCATATTATATAAGTCTATCGCAGCAACACAAAGCTATTACCTGTTTAAGAAAGCTGTATTACACTACAAGTTTTTTTTTTTATTTTTTATTTTTTTAATGCATCTTTTTTTGTAATAAAATGTGTTTATTACATGCAAACAAGAGAGAGAGAGAGAGAGAGATTATGCACGATAACTTTCGATCGATGTTAGCCGTAGCTTTTATTGCAAACTTGGAAACAGGCATTGATAATTAGAGAGTATGCATTTTTGAAATGTGCCTCGTTCATCATCATTTTGGAATTCGTCTACTGACAAAATTTAGAAATACAATTTTGATTCCATTCTTTGTTTAAATAAGTTAATATGTAAATCGCTCCTTGGCAATTCATTTTGTATTTAACAAGAATTTATATAATTCATTTGGTTATTCGCCTGCTGTTAGTGTCCTTTGTCTTATTTTCTTATTATCTATTGTCGAATCTGGTCATAATTAACCATGTACGAACTTAATGCTTCAGAAATTTAATAGACTGAAAGTCCAATGAGATAGCATTACTGCAATAATCAAGGTAGACCTGACAATATTCGCGACCACCTTGGAATTAATATGAATGGTTCAAAATTAACAGGAAATAATTGGGATTTACAACCTCTGAAGCCAAAACTTTTCCACCTCCAGGTCGGAGTAGTTAACGAAAAATAAGAAGCCACGTGTTTACAACAATCAGTGCAATAATAGAGATAGATTTTATAGTCTTGGCAAACACGTGGCATAGCATTTTTGGGTGATGTACAAGGCATTATTGATAGATATGATGTGTTCAGCTTGCGTGTAATACAATACAAGTTAAACAAGGGGAGAAAGAAGTAATTCCAAAGCACAAAATAAATCTTACTGAATGATACATTAATTAAAACACCACAAATTTTAAAAGTTTCGCCAATTGAAGCAAATTAATCGTGATTACACACTTTTTATCGCCTTCACCCATCCATTTGGTAATATTTAACTCGTCAGATGACCAAACCAGCCATCTTAAGTATATTTTTTAAAGCTGTTGGTCATAGAATGCTGCGTCACATGCTTCGTAGAGTTGGAGTAAAAACAGTAGGTCTACGGTAAAAGTAAACACGTGTCTAGTTCATGAGAAAATGTGTCGCATGGACATGTATATTTGAGTCGCAAGTACTAAACAGGCTGGAATAGTAGAGGTTGTATATTGGATAGCGCCGTGTATATTTCATTGTGTGGGAACATTTGAAGCAGACCATTTAAAAGTGACTGGGGTAATTAAAAACAAAATCACAACATTTCTCGCATTCTTTTATTTTAATAACGGAATGAAACCCACTAATACATGTATTTACATGTGATTTCTTTTACCCTTTGTTTAAAACAGAATCTCTCTCCCCCCCCCCCACCCGTCTCATTAAAATTAAGATAATTAAACTTTGTATAATTTGTGAAGCGTCATTCGTGACTCTTTTCTCTGCAATTTATCTTTCATCTCTTTCAATACACGTATGTGAATGCATTTTAGTGAGCAAGTCTTTGAATATTAAATCGCATTGCGTACAAATTAAAAAGAGCATTCTGCACTGTGTGCTGTAGCTGAGCCGATAGGTAAGTTCCACGCTTGGTAGTGGGCATCCACTATTACATAATTATATTGCTGCAACTTTCAAATGGGCAATAAAACTTGATCCGTCCACTACGAGCCACGACGTGGAAATTTCCACGATGACCACGATATCCTGTCCACGACAACACAGCGTGAAAAGGATTAAGCTCCACGCCCACGACGTGTTTTTTCATAAAAACACGATGCGTGTACTGTATGGTATTACTGATATTAAAATGTTGTTGTTGGGGGGGGGGTAAAACTAATTTAATGATGTAATACTTACCTGTTGCTATTGCTCGATTCCCTCCTCACACCCCGCACTGATGTCCAACTAAATTAGGCTGCTCTTTCGAAAGGAATGAAAGAGCAGCAGAATGCATAGGCAGTATGTGCGGGGTGTCCTGCAGGGGCGATCCAGTGTTCAGAAATCTTCTGGTTCACCCAAAAGGGAGGATGAAATTTTGTCATATGTTCGGGGTATTTTCCTCCCAGAAAAGTACTAACTAGGCAATAGCAACAGGTAAGTATTACATCATTAAAATTTGTTCCCCCCCTCAACCCCCCCCCCCCCCCACATTTCAGTGCATAGTGGATAAGTGTAGGTGTAAGCAATTTAGTATTTTCAAAGAACATTTATGTGACTTATTTGAGTTCCATTGCTTGAAGCCCCAAGTCCAGGTGTAAAATTGAAATTCCAAAAGTGTTATAACACAGTTCACACACAAAGTATTACATGTATCATTAATACAAGTTTCATGTTTCAAAGAGTGTAATGTGTCTTTGATATCTTCAGTCACATTACAAACATACACATGAACAGACCAGGCAAGTGCATATATGACACTTTGTCAACAGGATATACTCTGTAGATTGACTGCTTCAAAACTTCCCCATTAAAGATGTAAATATGAGAGAAGTGGCTAGAAGATGCATTATATTCTTAGTTCTTTACCAGCTCTGATAATTCTTTGGATGTTGATGAAATTTTATCAACAAAGTGGCTGTCAGTGAAGTGTGTTGTTAACAAAGTGTTGTGTACTGTTGACAGACAAATGAAGTATAAAATAATATACCTGGTGTCTTTGAAAGGGCAGAGATGATAGGTCGTGTCATACTAACTCCATCATAAGGGGAAGAAAAAAATGTCACTAGGTAATCAGACTAGTGAAACTAGGGCATGATTTATTAAATGAAGAACCATTCAAAGCTACTTAGTGTGAAAAATGTCTGCTTGTAAGTTTATGTCATTTTAAACCATGTAGTGCTGAAAATTCAACCATCAGGCTGTGAAATGCAAAATGGACATTATGATACATATATTGTCAGTCAGTAACACCTGCACTAGATTGACTTTCAATGGACCTTTCTGAAATGTGCACTTAGCCCAACCCACACTCATTTGCATAAAAAATATATGAAAATTTTCAGACTTATTACATGAACTAAATGAAAGAAAATTTAAACATTTGGTTAAAATCAAAGCAGTAGTTTCTTAGATATTTTGGCACAAAGTTATTACATATTTCATGTATTTTAGTGAAGATTGTGGGAACATTTCCCGCATAATGAAAGACAGCATGCAACATGATGCCATCTACCAGGCCCTGCTGATAGCCCTTCCATTGGACATAGGTAATTAGATAAGTATGTACAATCAAAGTTGATTGACATGCTGGATAGGTGTATAGAGTATGTAGGGTGTATTTTCACTGGTTGATAAAAACCTTTTGCAAAACTATTATCTTCTATTTCTTTGCTTAGCTGATTGGATCAGGAATTTCTGTGTCAAAGAAAGGCCTATTGTTCTGTCTTAATAAGGACAAAAGAGTAGAACAGCTGCTAATGTCTTGAATTTGTTGCAGACATGACTAGACTTTCATGTGAAATAGTGGATTGCACTACATGGCTGCCTAGAATACAAGCCTATCTGCAGTGAAAGGTAAGTTGTCTCTATCTGCTTTCATAATTTATTTTGTTCAAATGAAAGAGAGAAATAAATATGTCGAAGATAAGAGATCTTATGCACATTAGCATGTCTGGCTTGTTTCAGTGTTTAGCAAGGTAATCACCAAAAAAGGTCTATATATATGAACTGTAATGAACTTGTGCATTGCTCTGGAATGTTTTAGTGGTCTTATGTTGTGGTAGTTTCTCTATTTCCAGTGGCATGTCCCATAATATGCATTACATATTCATTATGTAGGGGAATGATTATTACATGCATTAGGAGGTGTTGTAGCTTTCTAAGAAGGGGTTCTTTCTCTGATGCTACAACTTTAGTGGGAGAGGAATTAACAGCCACACAAAGGATGACAATTCTGGTTGTTGATCTCTTAGGATTTATTTTATTGCACCAAAATAAAAGTCAATCAGTTACTTGAAAGATTTTTCACTTTTTTTGTCTTGTTCAAGAGGCTACCTGTGGGTTGTCACCTTGGGTGACATTAGTATTGTTTACTTGATAAAATTATGTAATTATGTTCATTTTAGCACTGAGTTTGCAGGATTTGCCTCCCTTTTGAGTCAGATTTTGGACCGAGTTTGTCAGATGTGAAAGAGATGTCTGTGGGGGTCTTCATCATTGCAAGTTACGCGATTTGTAAATGTCAGTGGGAAACACTGTTGCCTTGGTGTAATAAGTCTTTTTATGTTTTATAGTTTATTACATATGATGATGTTTTCATTAAATTTACTTATAGGTTTATGAAGTAAGATGATACTTTCATAGCGTGCAGTCATAATTATAACACTCTGCTTGCAGCAAGGGCATCTTGATTTGGTCCTGTCTGCCCCTCCATCCTTCTGTCCATCTTAAGAAGTTTGTTAGCAAGATTATGCAAAAACCACTCAATGCAGACAAATGAAATTTGGTTAACATATTTGTATGCATATGTAGATGACCGTATGACAAACATCTTGTAACATATAGCATAGATAAGCAAAATACTTGAGGTAGACAAATTTAATTTGGTAGGCATATTTGTACTCATATATAGATGACCTGATTACATTTTAAAGCCATTACAGCAATTTTTATAGAGACCACGTTATTGGGAAATGTAGCTGTCACTTTTCCTACACTGGCACTGTCGTCAACAGTTTGTTAAGGTTTTGGTTGAAGTTTTTCATTTGGGTATGTTTCCTAACACTGTTGATACATTTTGATGATGCTAAGCATGAATCATTATAAAGTAAAGACAATTCATTCTGTGACATGCACTCTAGCCCCTTTTACCTTTGAGTCAAGGTTACAGTCATAGAAAATGTGCATTGAAGTTTTGGTAAAGTTTTTCAGTTGCTTATATTTCCTAAATCCCTTTTTAGATTCTCATTATACTTGGCATGAATCATTATGAAACTAAGAAAATTCATTCTACAATATGCTCACTTGCTGCCCTTGTGACTGTAGAGTTAAGGTCACAGTCATAGAAAATTTGTGGTAATGTTTTCGTTAAAGTTTTCAGCTCACCTGACTGAAGGGTTATAAAAGTTATATAAATTATCAGAATAATGCACCTTAGGGATTAAATTGAATAATCTGTAATTTAAGCTGAAGAAAAAAATATAAAATATAAATATAACAAGTACATGTAACACTCTAAGTGGATAAAATAACCTCTGGATAGTTTGGAAAAGGATGGAATGTGTGCAGTGTTGAAAATGAATTTGCTGTATCGTGTCCTTCAGGGGGTCCCGGGTGGTCTAAGGCCTTTACAGATCACTGACATCTCACCTCTGTCCATGTGGGTTCGAGTCTCAGCTTGGCCAACTTAGGTATGTGAGAAAGCTTGCCAGTAACTTCCCATGGGTCAGTGGTTCTTCCCAGAGTTTTCCTGGGTTCTTCCTCGACCAGATATACTGGCAGCCATGTATAGCCTATCATGTGCTGATAAAAGGCGTTAAACCCACAAAATCAATCCAACCAAATGTGTCCTTCAGCAAGACACTTTACTGTCATTGCCAAACAAAATCTAACCAGTGCCACTAAACACTTTAAAATGGTATTGGCATATTAAAGTCCCTGAAAGATTTGTTGCTTTTAATGTTATCATGTGCATATGCATTATTTTATGGCATTTCATATATTCAATGCAATAGGTCACACATTAGTTTAAATTTATATTTTGTATTTTTGGCTTTTAATTAAAAAAAATGCTTTTCTCCTAAAGCACTTCCAAATTTAATTAATAAGAGCAAAGAAACTCGTGGTCTTCAAGAACATCCTGAGAAATTCAGTAGTCAAACCAGCTTGATCCAGTGGTGGGAACTAAACACACACCCTTCTGGTCATGGGTTCAATGCCTTAACCATTGAGCCACCATGTCTACACTGGATGGGGATCTCAGTGGTTTCTAAGTTATGTCCCCAAGAGAGGAAGGACAGACTTGGAATCCATGCTGACAGCATGAATTTACTCCCCTTATAGTGCAAAGTAAGTGTATATATACTTTAAGAGTGAGGATATGAACAGTTTCTAAGCTATGAACTGGGGCACTAGTCCCCAGTGGGGAGAGAGAGACCCAGGAGCCAGTGCTGGTTGGATAAATGTCAAGAAAGTGTATATCATATTTTCTGATATTCATTTTTTTTAAATAAAAAAATAATTACTTTTTTTCTGTCCAAAAATATGTACATGTATTTCATTCATTGGTCCAAAAACAAATGAACGAACAAAAAATCCAAGCCCTGGCAATTAAACCCACACTTACTATATAAGGTTATCGCTTTAGTCATGGCAAAATAATCACAATGTACATATACACTATTAATAAATGAAAACCAACATTACTTGCCTTGCTTCATCTGTTTTTATTTCAGTGCACAAAATAATACTAGCATAAAAAATACATGTTAAAACACGAGGCAAAAGAATATGCAGTGTTTTAATCTTGTATATATATATGGTCTAAAAAAGAAGATAAGCAACAAACATTAATAGACAATATAGCAACTTGGTGCTCCAAACTTTTCTTTCCACAGTTTCCATACATGTATTAATTTGCATTCACTTGCTAACACATGTCAATTACTAAGGTGAGCAATATCAGGCCCACTTTGGCCTCTTGTTTCATTTACTTATATTTCCTAAACACCTTGATATGTTTTCTTCTTATGTGTGATGAATCATTATGAAGCTAAGACAATTCATTCTGCAACACGCTAACCCGTTTTGACTTGGGATCTAGGTCACAGTCACAGGATATTTGTGTTCAAGTTTTAGTTACAGTTTCGTCATTTGCTTATATTTTCTAAATCCCTTGATGGATTTTTTTCCTACTTGGGATGAATCATTATGAAGCTTAGACAGTTATTTATGTGACATTCTCACTCTACATCTCACCTTGGGGTTGCGGTCACACTTGCTCAAGCTCACATTTTACTGCAGTGATTTGATCATGACCTTGACATGCAGGCCCTGGCATTCTTGTTTATTTTGTAAACGTTATTGAATTTTTGGGGTAACTTTCTTGATAAAATCCTTGTTTGCAAGATCAGGCAAATGTCCCTTAGGTAGAAAAATTAAATTAGTTAGGCATAGTTTGAATTCATATGTCAATGACCTGATTAAATTTTCAGGCCATTACAGCAATTTTCACATTTTTTAACGTTTTGGCCTATTGACTTTTTTTGACAAAAACATTGTTAGCACCATTGAGCAAAAACAGCAAGAGGTAGAAAAATTAATTTTGTTAGGCATTATTTATAAATGTATGTGGATAATCTGATTAGAAATCAGGCTATTACAGTAGTTTTTGCATTATTTATATGCCCACCAAAAAGGTGGAGATTATAATGTTATGACATTGTACTGAAGTCTGTCTGTTACCTTTTTGATTTCTGTAAAATAACATTAGTTTTACACCATCTTCTATTACCTAGCTTTGTTGATGGCTTAGCTTAAGATAAGAAAGACATCTGTTGTTTTGGGATTCAATAGATCAAAGGTCAAGGTCACAGTGACTGAAAATGGAACAATTGTTCCACACAATAACTTGAGTTCAAAACAACACATCTTAAAAAAAATATGTATATTACTTGCATTTGAGGCAAGGAAGACACCTATAGATTTTGGGTTTAATAGGTGAAAGATTAAGGTCACAGTGACCAAAGATAGAACATTAGTTTTACACAACCATGGTAGCTCAGTTGGCAGAGAGTCAGACTCATAATCCAAAGGTCACGTGTGCTTTGGTGTTTCCTTCGGAAAGGCACTTAGCTCCCAATTCCTCAGTATGATATAGCCAATAATGTGTTAAAAGTAGCATAAAGACACACAAAAAACCCCAAATAAAAACCACATACATGTACTTTATCAAACTTGGTATATTAGATACACTTGGGTCAAGAAAGACAATGATTAATTTTGACCCAAAATATCAACAGTCAAATTCACAGTAAATGAAGAAAGAAAAACAGATTCCTCATAAAATAACTTTATTTCTACAACAACTATCTAGATCAAAAATGGTGAAGGGCTTGCACTGGAGACAAGAAAGACATCTGTTTGCTATTTGGATTAAAAAGGTAAAGGGTCAGTGTTGCTATGGCCTACGTGTTTATCAAAGATTGATGGCTTGCACATGAACAAATTGAGTCTTGCATTGCCAGAAAGGGAAGTATTGGTTTGGTTTGGTATGGTATTTTATGACACAGCAGCAAAGTAGGTTATTTAGTGCCAAGGTAATTTGCCTTACACAAAGACACACACCATGGTAGCTGACCTGGGCTGGTCCAATGGTAGGATTTGAACCCCCACCCAAAATTTCAGAATTTTGTATACCCCTGCTTCCATAGAGTAACCCTGGTGTCTGTCAGTCTATCCTTCCATCCAGTGCTTATGAATGCAACTAGTCCCACATTTTTTGATGGTTCATAGATTGACATGAAACCTGGTAAACATAATGTTCATCACCTGAAGATGCTCATATCAACAAATCACTATGCTTCGGCAATATTTGTTAGAGCTGTTGCTTTTTGTTTTCTTATAGCAGTGTATGATACAATCTTATGAATGCAGTTAGTTCTGCAGTTTTTGATGGATTGCTATGGAACTTGGTGAATATTATGGTTATCACCAGAAGATGCTCATATCGACAAATCACTTTGTTCCCACAATTTTAGTTAGAGTTATTCCCTTTTTATCTTGTAGCCTAATCTTGGTATGACAATCTTGTTAGCGCAACTAGTTCCACAGTTTTTGATGGATTGCCATGAAACTTGGTAAATACTATAGTCATTACCAGAAGATGCACATATTGACAGATCAGTTTGCTTCTGCAAATTTTGTTACGAGTTATTGCCCATTTTTCCCTGTAGCTTAATGTAGTGTATGACACAATCTCATTAGTGCAGCTGGAACTGCAGTCTGTCTTGCAGTCTTGTATGGATCACTGTGAAACTTCATACATATTTAGGTCATTATTTTAAGATGCACATATTGATAAATCTTTGTGCTCCCTTGATTATTTTAAGAGTTATTGCCCTTTTTTACTTACAGCTGGATGCAGTGTATGACTGAGTTTTCTACTACTGAAATTTTTAGTCGATCACTATGAAACATAGAATATCTTATGGTCATCATCAGAAAATATGCATGTTGACCAGTTATTGTATTTGTACTATTTTCACAAGAGTTATGCCCTTTTTTGACAATAGACTCATGTCCCTCATGGGGTAGTGGTGGGGTGTAGGGGGTATATTTTGCTCACCATTCCTCTAGTTTGACTTAGACTTTTTTGACAAAAGCCTTGTCAGCATGATTAAGTAAAGACCACTTGAGGTACAAAATGAAATTTGTTAGGTATAATTATATGCATATGTAGATAATCTGATTAGATTTTTGGGGCTTTACAAATATTACAATCTTGGATAAGTCCAATGTCTCAGTCAGTCAAGTGCCTTACAAGAAGAATTTAGTCCCAGGCAAGTGCTTTTTTCCAACATGAAATGACAGATGTGTTATTTTAAAAACAAAAATTGACTCATAACTTGTAATGAATACTTGTTTGCTTGATCCTTGGCTGTAAAAGGACAAAGGGGAATTAACAATGGATTATGCTTAGTATATCCCTTATGCACAACTGACATGGGCTGCTTAACACCCTAACTGTCGCTTACAGCAGTAATATCAATGACATGGACTTGTAACCCAGTCTTTGCTTCTTTGTAGATGTGTTTTCCAGTATGACTTGGTAAACCAGTCAAAACTTGGCGTATCATGCTGCAGGATTGACCACTCAAGTATGTCATATTTTCTCAGGTTATCTTAGCCACCTGGTGGGACAACTGCCTGTGGCAAAGTTAACTCAATTGATGTGTTTAATATGAAGTAGATTGAATGCTCTCAATACGACTCTTGATTTCCTGTCAGTGGAGAATGTCGAATCCGAAGATCACAGGAGGACGACGTGCACATGGTCACCAGTTGTAAAGTGAAAAATTCAATGATCAGAGACGAACACATAGCAAGCATTGGCATATTTGAAATAGTACATTTCTACTATTTGAAAATACAGACATTCTGTATCATACATAGACTCTGATCACTCCATTTCAGCTGCAACATAGTTGTGTCTCAGTTGATTCTGGTAACTGAGTTTGAACTGTAGGGTGATGAATCAAAATTAAAATAATAAATAATAAAACTTATTTTTGCTGTTCTTATTAACTTTCATTACATTGATTTTATTTTACAATATTTTTGTTTACTAAATCTTAAAATAACAAGTCAGAGATGATCCTCAAATGGTCTCATAATTGCTCCAGACAAGTCACTTTTCCAAAGTCAGTTGTCCAGGAAACTCACTATGACTGCCATAGTGGCAATCTTGAAAATCTTGTTATCAGTATTTCACCTGATTGAATGGTCATATCAGCATGGGGTTGTCACTGAAAGACTTCTTATGATGTCTAGTTGGACATATATGAAAATCAAGTCGATCTGCTTTCTAATATGACTGACACAATGGCCATCTTGAAAATCTTGTTTTCACTACTTGTCCTAGATGGCTGGTCATATTGACATTGTGCTTTCACCAAAAGACTTCTTATGATGTCTAGTTAGTAGTAAATAGAAATGATACCAGAATCAGATATCAAATATGGCCACCATCTTGAAAATCTTGTTATTGTTGCTCCTCCAAAACAGAAAGTCATATCAACATGGGGTTTCTACTAGAAGACTTATTATGATGCCTTGTTGGTCCTGAATGAAAATGGTGCCAAGTTAACATTGAATATGTCCACCACAGCAGCTAATTTGAAAATCTTGTTATTGCAGAAGAATATCAAAGATGGTTTCAGCACTGTGCAGTTAAAAGGAAGAAATGGTCTTATCTTGAATTCCTGTAAATTCTTTTCAGCCAGTAGAGCATCAGTCCCTTCAAGGAACTCTTGCTCATATTTTGATGAGCTGATTAGAGTTTCATTCCATTATAGCAATTTTTCTAATTTTTCTAAATTCTTGAACTTTCTGGAGTTAGATTTTGTGCTTTGCATTGGGGGCCTATGTGTTGCACAAAGATAGATCTATTTTTGTTATTATTTGTGGTTGTTCCTTGACTCTGTGAGCTGGTTTCTTATCTTTTGAGTTTAAATATTGAGATAATTCATGAAATTAGTTCATTAATTTCTGTGTTTTTCTAGCCCCAGGTAGCAAACATTTAAGTCGGAGAAAATTTGCATAATGGTTTTTTGGTTCTCGTTTTTTCATTAGCTTATATTTCCTAAACCCCTTGATGGATTTTCTTCATAATTGGAATGAATCATTATGAAGCAAAGATGATTCATTCTGTGATATGCACGTTCAACCTTTTGACCTTGGGGTCAAGGTCACATTTTGCGGCAATGCTTTAATGGTGGACTTGACATGCATTGCAGCCTTCTCATTACCTTTGATAGCTGACTGGAATTTAAAAATACAAGACTAGGTCAATACAACAGTGTAAAAAAAAAATGTTAGTGTTGTAAAAATACGGTAGATGGCTACAATGTTACAGTTTGTGAAAGAAGAAGGTTTTAACAAGCCAGCTGCTAATAAGAACACTGTGTTAATCTCTGGGTCCTTACCCCTGTGATTAAGTGCCTGGGTCATAAGTAATGGTCACATGATGGCTAGTGTGACCATTCGTCCAGTTTTATACTGGTCTGTCCCCTGCTTAACGTGATCATTTTTGCATGTGTGCAGAGGTGTGTCCGGTATTCTTGAGCTTTGTCAGTAGCCATCCTCATGATGACATGAAACAATGTATCAGAAATATCAGCAAGATATTACCAATGAGGAGGCAGAGGCACCACCACTCTCCAGTGTGTAATATGTTGCTGATATTTTTGATATATTGTTCAGTGTCAATCATGTATTCAACTTATCCCTATGACTTTGAGATTTTTCCCCTGGGATTCTAAGCAAAGTATATTGGGGTAGCGAAACATTTGCTTTGTACAGTTTGTCAACTGATTCCGAGCAAGATGGATGTATTATTGAATTCTTCTAAGAATTTCACATGAGGATTAAATCAGAAGAGAATTACACTTAGGATCATCAGACTCTATTCAGGGAAAAGCCTCTCTAGTAGGCTTTCTAGATAAAGTGGACAGCAATTACATTTAGATGGTATGTGAGGAATCAGAGCATCTTAGACCAATATCTGCACCTCATTTTTTCGACCAACTGATTGGAGTAAATAAACTGAGCTAAATAATCAAAACAGTGTGCCTTGAAGCTGTAATTAATGAAAATTTCAACAACCACTCCAGGTAATTTAAGGACATGTGTACAATACAAACTTTTTCCAAGCAGGGATGATGTTTTTTTTAATCATATGTTATACACTCATCGATTCATTGAGCAGAGTTCTTGAAGGAGGCATAATGCATGTATTAAAGTTCAGTATAAATCATTTAATAATCTTGTTCTTCAGTCACTGATTCATTGCTTTCCCAAAACATGTACAGTTATTGTAAAATATTTAATACAGACATTAAAGTAAAACTAAAATTTAATTTCTTCTAACGTTATCATGGAGTTTATTATATTCAGCAGCGATCGTTTCATCAACTCCATTTTGAATGAAGACAAAAGCTGTTATTGATGGTTAGTTCCAGGTTTTTTTTCGCTCTTGGATTTGAGGAAGAGATTAGTTTGGATAGTTCAGGGCACAGAAGGAGCTTTGTAAGGGTATACAGATAGTTCAGCACACAGGAGCAGCTTTGTAAGGGCATGCAAATAGTTCAGGACACAGAAGCAGCTTCATAAGGGCATACAGATAGGTCAGGCCACAGAAGCAGCTTCATAAGGGCATACAAATCGTTGCTAGTGCAGAGGCTAGACTTGAATCAACCAAAAAAAGTATTTTTGTTGTCATTTATTGAGCATTTCATGATAAATTTTGTTCATATTTTTTATAAAATAAATTTTAGAAATGTATGCTGCCTTTATTTTTATATGTGCTCATGCTGATGAGTCAATATATCCATTTCCAGTCAGTCAATCATAGGAGTGGGTAGAACTATTTAGTATGCACAAATATCACATATCTGATTTCTAAAATATGTCAGTGTATCAAAGGTACAATGAGGAGCCTTTGGATAACTATTGAGATCCTTGCAACCATATCAAACACAGTGTGTGTGAAAAGACAAATTCATATATGTAACCAGTATGTGCCATTGGTTCCATCACTACCTTCAGAGTTTTAGCCACAGAGTTCATTTTGTTGGTGAGACAATAATGTAAGTTTGTTGATAAGGTGTTTATGTGTTTTTACAAATGCTGTCTACTTAAGGTAATGTGATCATTTTAGCAGTACTTTCATACTTGTCATGTAACTTAGCCAAGGGGAGAGTGGGATAACCTTGATATCTTTTTATCTCATGCTTATGTTTTATTAGCAACCATTACCGCTGGCACTTGATTCTATCAGTAAAAAGGGGGAAACTAAGGATAATAGTAACAAGTGCCTGTGACCAGTAAGACTGGTTAAACACAGAGATGTGGTGTATAACCATATCTGTTGAATTCTAAACCCCCACTGTCACTAAATTCAAAAAGATTAATTATGTCAGCTGGTTTTGGTATAGTTATATTAGGGATAATTTCAGAAGTAATCATCTACGCCAATTATGATCAGATATTTAACATAAACCAGGGATAAATTGAATCAAAATGGCACATACATACTTGCATTTTTTTTAACATGTACATGGACCTATATGATGCAGGTTTAAAACAATTTAGTGTAAGACTTTGTCAGATTAATTCTCAAGAAAAATCACTCAGTCTAGATTGTATAAAAATGGCTAAATAGAGTGACATGGATTGCCTATTAGGGGAGTTCTTAAATTTCACAAAAGTGGTTTGATATTAATGTGTCATCAAACGTGAACATTGTAATTTTGTTAAAAGATGTGCACTGGTATGAATGTATTTACTTGTTTATGTATAGCTTGTGCCCAACTGCGAACAGTGTATACTGCCAGGTGTACTGATGTTACATCTGTTTGCTTGAAATCATTTAAAGTAGAAGATACAACATAGAACCTGATCTTGAAAATCTTGTTATAACTACTCCTCCTGAACGGATGGTAAGATCAACATGGGGTTTTCACTAAGAGACTGCTTATGATGTCTAGTTGGTCCGAAATGAAAATGGTGCTGATCTGACATCCAATATGGCCGTCATGGCAGCCATCTTGAAAATCTTGTTATCACAACTCCACCTGAACAGAAAATTGTATTGATGTGAGGTTTTCACCAATAGACTTCTTATGATGTCCTGCTGGTCTTAAATGAAAATGGTATCAATCTGACATCCAGTATGGCCACCACACAGTGGCCATCTTGAAAATCTTGTTATCGCTACTCCTTCTGAATGGATGGTTGTATCAGCATGATGTTTTCTCTAAAAGACTTCTTATGATGTCTAGTTGGTCCTAAATGAAAATCGTGCCGATGTGAGGTCCAGTATGGCCATCACAGAAGCCATTATGAAAATCTTGTTATTGCTACTCCTCCAGAACAGAAAGTCTTGTTGACAATGGGTTTTCACCAAAAGACTTCTTATGATGTCTAGTTGGTCCTAAATGAAAATGGTGCCAATGTGAGGTCCAATATGGCTGCCAAAGCGGCCATCTTAAAAATCTTGTTATCACTACTCCTCCTGAATGGGAAGTCATATTGACATGGTATTTTCACCAGAATTCTTATGATGTCTAGTTAGTGCTGAATGAAAATGGTGGTGATCTGATGTCTAATATGGCTGCCACAGTAGCCAGCTTGAAAATCTTGTTATCACCACTTCTGAATAAATGAATGGTCATATCAGCATGGGGTTTAATTCACTAAAAGAGTTCTTATAATATTTTGTTGATCCTAAATTAAAATGGTGCTCATATCTGACATCCAGTATGTGGCCATCTTGATAATCTTGTTTTCGCTACTTCTCATGAATAAAAAGTCATTTTGATGTGAGGTTTTCATCAGAAGAGTTCTTCTGGTATCTAGTTGGTCCTTAACTCATTAACCCCTAGTGCCACGGTTACGCATCATGAGGTTGAACCCTACTTCCGAGCTCTGTAACGTCAACATCATTTAAGATACACTAAAGTGGATGGTATTGCAGGAAAGTAGACAGATGTAGCTCTACAATGATACCAGATAATGTCGACTTTCTACTCGTATTAAAAAATACAGTGAAAAAAAATGCAATTTTTGAGACCTGATTTCTTTTAGGTTGAAAATTGCGCGTTTCGGAACTGCAGTTTGTGTCCAGAATTTAGACTTTTTGGCCTTAGATCTATAGCAGACTGGTCCGAACTGCACATGGGCAGATGAACCTTTGCAAAAAGTAGGATAAGTTTCAGATTTGGAGTAAAAAGGGGCCAGGACACACAAATCGGAAGTCCAATACAAAAAAAAAAAAAAAAAAAAAAATGAAGTCCAACTTTTACCCTTCTGCACATGCGCAGGCATAATAGCCAATCAAAAACAATGTTTCTGATACACCTAAGCATCTGCCTAAATGAAAAACTTTCTTAAGCAGATGTGTTTTGCTGCATTCAGAAGTAACCCCAAAAATGCATTTCCTACCTCCATTTCAGGCAAAAATGAAAAGAATCTCCTGGGGTTAATGAGTTAATGAAAATGACTAACTCTTAATATGGCCACCATGGTGGCTATCTTGAAAGTATTGTTATGTCTACTCCTCCCAAATGGATGGATATATCAACATGGGGTTTTCACCAATAGACTTCTTATGATATTTAGTTGGTCCTAAATGAAAATGGTGCCAGTTGTACATCCAATATGGCCACCATGACAATTGTCATAAAAATCTTGTTGTCATTTCTCCCCCTGAATGGATGATCATTATGACATGGTATTTTCACCAAAAGACTTTAAATGATGTCTACTTTATCCTAAATGAAAATGATGCCAGTCTCACATTCAATATATGCACCACAGCAGCTAATTTGAAAATCTTGTTATTACTGAAGAATATCAGAGATGGTTTGAACACTCCGCAGTAAAAAAAAAAGAAGAAATTGTCTTATCTTGAATTCCTGGAAATTCTTTTCGCACATTAGAGCATCAGTCACTTCTAGGGACTCTTGTTTTGTTGATGTTGCACAGTGGATTAATGTCATTATGATGTTACACTGAACTAATCTATATCACATATGTCCAAGTTTTTATTTTTGGACCATAACAAGTTCATTGACAATTAGTCTGGTTACCTGCTTCATATGGTTCCAGCTACAAATTGCGACACTTTGTGTACTGGAGTGCATAGAAGGAGAGCATGCAAAGCAAGGGAGCCAGATTAATAAACAGTTACCCTCACCAGATTGAGCAAGAACATATTAGGGACAACCATTTCATTATTAGCAGAAAGTCTGAATAATATATGACACAGATAACTGCAGTCAGCCATCCTACAAAAAATACTAGCAGAGCAAGTCATTGGAGGAGATATAGTAACAGATTTTACCTAAATGAAAATAATATAGGAGAAATATTTTTGTATTTTGAATAAATTAGTTGGGCACAAAGGAAATATCCTGCTTTTCAATGAAAATATAATGGTTGTGCCCTAGTCCACGATGTATTGTCAGGTTGGTACATTATGACCACAGTATTAGGTGACGTGGTAAAAGAGATCATGGTAAGGGAAGCATTGTAAAAGCAAGCTTTGTTTTACATTTCGGAATTATGCATGTGTATTTTGCTGATTTTATGTACTTAAGGGAGTTTTAATGATGATTTGCTGTATAGCGTTTTAAAATTTAGCACATTAGTAAAAATATGCACGTGCTTTAAAATTTAGCACAGAGATCTCAACTGTAATTTTCCACAATTAGCTTGCAGTTTGCGAGTGGTATATTCACTGTACAGTTTGCATGGATAAGTTTGGTATACGGTTTATACTTGCTTATAGGTCGAGTCCAACTGCAAACGTCACAGACCCAGCTCTGCTGTCGCATAATGCACAGGCAAAAATGGGTCCATGCAGTTTGTTAGGAGCAATCAGTAGAACAAACAAAACATAGACCCTGATCTGATAGGGTCTATATTGTTTGCAGATGGACCTGACTTATAAGCAGGTACATATGGTACCATAACCCCTCCCCCTATTTTGAGGGACCACCCCCGTCTGCTATCAAAATATTGTCTCTCAATATTGGTGATCTATCAAAAGAGCTTATCATATTCGCCTAGAAAATTTAATCAGGATCCCACCAGGAATAATGTGGATCCAGTTAGGATATCAACATCTTAATCAGATCCCAATCATGCAGTCTTCAATTGGTTCTGGGACTTTGTTTATCCCTGTGGCAAGACTGGGATTCTGCTGGTATCCTGGTTGTAGATGAATGATTTCAAGTAAAACCTTTTCCTGGTAAAGTTCTTTTTGTTTCAGATAATGTTGCTTATTTATTGAAAAAGTGGCGTTGAATGATTCCTTTGAACATATTTAAATGAAATGAATAAAAAAAGTTTCCTGAAAATTTAATTTTCTCAACTTCTGAAGGGGCCCCGGGTGGCTAATTGGTCTAAGGCCCTTGCCTTTACAAATCACCCACATCTCACCTCTATCTGTGTGGTTTCGAGTCTCTGCTTGGCTAACGTGGGTATGTGAGAATGCTTGCCAGTACATGTAGCTTCCTGTGAGTCGGTGGTTTTTCCAGGAGTCTTCCCTGGTTCTACCTTCACTGAATATATATATATATATATATATATATATATATATATAATTTGCCACCATGTGTAGCCTATCAGGTGATGAAAAATGGCATTAAACACATAAAACACTGAACTTATGAAAATGCCTGAAAATCTGTTGCAACTATTATGACATTTTATATTTTAACATCAAATTTTCTTTTTTCATTTAATTTTTTAAAATTATATTCAATATTACAATTCAAAGGAGGACTCATTTGACTCCTCATTGAACCATATTATATACATGTAAAATGTGCATTTCATGGACATGCAGTTTGGCACAGGAAAATAGCAAGGTCAAATGTTAAAAAGAAACATTTCTACCATCGGCATTAAGGTGTATATTAGGTAACACCCAAGTTGACAGTTAAAAGAATAATTATTGAGATGCTTATTTGTATGAAATGTTACCAGTAGAATATTGAATAGATTCTTCCCTATTGACACTGAGCAAACACCATCATTTTATCTATATACAGATAAAGTGAGCATAGCATGTTAAACAAGAACTTCTCAGAGAGAGACACAGAAATTGTTTGAAAGAAGTTTGTTAAAAAAAACCTATTTGCAAAAAAAAGATTTGTTGTACTTTCATCAGTAAATCTACAGTAGTACAGAAAGTACATGTATAGTATTGCAGAGAAGAGTATAGTGCTTCTCCAGAGTGCAAGTTCCTGTGTGCAAGAGGAATCAACAAATGCCAGATAGAAGCAGGTTTTTCTAATTTGTTTGATGAGTGAGATTTGGCATGCAGGCAAAATGCTGTGTATGGTGACAAGAGAGTGTCAAAATTTTACTGATCAAATGGTGGACAGCATATGTAACTTTCCTTTATAAGCTCCAAAGTGGTGTGAAACTTCGAACAATAAAGGTTCCACTCTACAGTTATTATGTACTTCTGAGAGAGGGACCGGTACAAGGTGAAGTTGTTTGCATTGGCAACATGCACAGTGGAGAGAATGTTGGCATACCTCTATGCTACTTTCATGTACTCTGATTGAAATTTCTTTACAGGTGGTAATTATGGAAACTATGCACTATCTAAAGCAGACAGCCAATAAAAATGGCTGCTCCCATGTGCTCAAAAAATTAGCCTGAACTAACTTCAGCAGTTATTAAAATAGGGAAAATGAATTTTGCCAGATTAGACAATACCAGCTTCTGAAAGTGCAATGAATAAATTATAAAATATATAAAAAGTAATAAAAGTTATCAAGTCATTTTTTTCCAATTTATCTTTGAAGTCCAGGAAGTGAAAATGACCAATCAGAGCTGGAAGTCTTTTGAGAGGTGCATATCTGAAGTAAGGGCAAGTTGTATATAACCCAAATTACACCCATCAATCGTACACCAAAATAAAGGGAATTAATAGTTATTTTAACAATACATGTACCTAAGATATACAAGGTCTTTTTTAAATTATGAGGATAACCTGAGTGCGGAAAACCTGGGAAATGTTATTTTTCTTTAAAAATCAAACATTATGCAAAGTAAGAAACTGTAGAGCAAAACCAAAGTTGAGACTAATATTGCCTCCACACTGAGAAGAAATATGTTATAGCTGTTAGAGCTAATCCTATGGGCCAGAACATTGCAGACTCTACATACAGTTGGTCAGGGCTTCTTAAAAATTAGTATTGATGATCTTGAAGGCTGCTTATGAACATATGATTGATGCTTTTACAACAGCACAACTTGCAAGATACTAGCAGTCTCAGATGGAGATGCCTGGGTCCATTCTTAGCTCACCTGGCCGAAAGCAAAGTTAGCTTATGGCATGATCTTCATTGAGCTGTCATGTGTCATGAATTGCATGTCCATCAACAATTGCTTGTGGATGATCTGTAGACTTTCTTTATGAACAGAATTTGACAAAATTTGCTACAGTGTATGTGACTTTATTTTAAAAAAGGTCTCAGATGAGTTGGATTACCAGAGAAACTTTTGCTAATGAGGTAATATGGTTTCTGATTGGCTGACCTTGTGAACATGCTGGAGGCTTTATTTGCCAACAGATGTTGATGAAACTGGCTTTTTAGCTTTATATCAACAAGAACCAGCACAAATTTGATGACCAACAAAATCCGCATGTACAATATTCCATCGTTAATCCATGCCTGGATAACTTGCGAAACAGCTTATAGTGCAGTAAGAACTGTGGACCCCTTTTTAGCTCACCTCTTAGAAGTAGAGGAAAGTTGTTTTACTACCCCCCCACCCCCACCCCACCTTAAGATATTGGTGTGGGCATCTTTAGAAATAAAAGCAGGTCAGAAGAAACTCAGACTACTATTTTTTCTTCCTAGGTCGTAGGCTTCTGTTTAGAATGAGTTTCACAGCACCTACCCTGGGGAGGAGGCTAAAGGGACTGACTTTGTACATACATGTACATCATTTGTACATTCTTAGTTAAGCTTATGTGCTTAGCTCAGATATTTTGTACACTGTATTCATACTATTGTACCTGGAACCATGAAACTTGGTGAAGATATGCATTTTGATGAAGTACTACACATGCATTTTGATGAAGTACTACACCCATATCACAGAAGTAGGTCACTGGCCCATATCTCATGCTTCACTGAGTTGTTACATTTTGTGTTTAAAGTTTATTTTTCAAGCACTGTTCATGCTAGGATTATCAAACAAGATGATTGTATGCATCTCTGTTAGTACCACACCCTTACAACAAGAGGTCACTATGATCTACATTGCACATTTTACTGGCTTAAGTTAAGTTTTTGCATTTAGCTCATGACCAAATAGGTTTTGTCCACCCTATATATATATATATATATATATATATATATATATATATATATATATATATATATATATATATATATATAATGAAACTTGGTTGGTTAAATTTTGGATTTTAATTTTATTTCTCAACCTTTGTTCTTGCTAGAATCATCAAACTATATGATTGTATGCATCACTATTAATACCACACCCTTATAACAAAATAATGTCACTGTGGGCTACATTTCACATTTTACTGGCTTCGGATAAGTTTTGTATTTAGTTCATGACCACATAGGCTTTTTGCACCCTGTGTACATAATGTTATCTTGGAAATCATGAAACTTGGTGAGGGGATGCATCTTAACATGTATTACACCCTAACCACAAAATAGGTTACTGTGACCCATACTTCACACCTCACTGACTTCAGTTAAATTCAATGGTGTATGAGGGGGTGGAGGGGTTGGGAGGGGGCAATTGCCCCTGGGCTCCAAGTGAAGGGGGGGGCGCAGTTGCAAGCTTTATTTTTTTTGCAACTGAAATTTTCATAGTATTTCATCTTCACCTTAGTGTAACGGGGGCAATTCTTCACAAAACTTATATTTAGGAAGGGGTTGGGGGGAGTAACTGACATAAAAACTGTTCCCTGTAGCAAAGTAGGTGTGCCACTAAAGAACATTGCACCTGAGTGCCTCGAACCCTCACACCGCCACTGGTTAAATTGTATGTTTAACTTCTCATACTAGAATCATTAAACTATATGATTGTATATGTCTCTGTTAGTACCACTTGGCAGTTAAAACAGAAGAAATTGAAATTCTTTTTGGGCAGTAGAACATTAATCCCTTTGAGGGTCTAGCATTTAGGTTCAGTTTTTGCATTGAATTTACGGCCACATAGTTTATTGTTTTTTGTATGCTATGTACATACTAATCTACCTGGAATCGTGAAGCTTGGTGTATGGATGCATTTTGATAAGTGCTACACTTTTATTGGACAAGTAGGTCACTTTAGTCCATATTTTATTGATTTGGGTTAAATTTTGTGTTTCAAGTTCATTAATCAGACACTGGTCATGCTGGAATCATGAAAATTTGTAATGTTAATGCATCTCTATACCTCACCCTTGCCAAAAAAGGTTATGCTTTGCTGGCTTTGGTTGAGTTTTTGCATTTAGCTCATGACCACATAGTTTTTTGCATGCTATAGGCACACTATCCTAGCAAGAGTCACAAAACTACAAGTAAGTAGTACACACATATTGAAAAGAGGTCTCTATGACCTATTTAATACTTGAGTGACTTTCCTGAAATTTTGTGTTTAGAGTTCATTTCTTGGGCACTCTTCATATTAAAGGCATAAAACATGATAATTGGATGCATTTTTGTTAGTACAACATCCTTATGACCAAAGAAAGTCTCAGTGATTTACATTTCATACTTGCTTACATAGTTTTAGTATTTGTGTTTATCTTATGCTGATATAGATTTTTGCATGCTTTATTGTTGAGCCAGACTTGGTAATAGACATAGCGATCACTTTTGGTGTCTGTGTGCTTGTCTGTCCATCCATCTCTCTGTCCATGCCCTGGTTTAAGGTCAGAGTTAATGTTTTTAACTCGACCAGAACAACTTATGGGAGGGTCTATTGTCCATCATTCATCGCCCGTCCGTCTGTCTGTTAGCACAAGTTTGTTACTGCTACTCCTCCTAAACTTTAAACACACATTCATCCCATTGTCTAGTTTGTCCTAAATGAAAATGGTGCTGCTTAGACATCCAGTATGGCCACCACTCTGGTCATCTTGAAATTCTTGTTATCGCTACTTCTCCTGAATAGATGGTCATATCAAGCTGGGGTTTTCACTGAAAGACTTCTTAAGATATCTAGTTGCCAATCTGACATCCAATATGGCCACCATGGCAGCCATCTTGAAAATCTTGTTATCTCTAATCCTAAATGGATCAACATGGGGTTTTCATTAAAAGACTTCTTATGATGTTTAGTTGTCCCTAAATGAAAATGGTGCTGATCTGATGTGCAATATGGCTGCCAAGGCAGCCATCTTGAAAATCACGTTATTGCAACTCCACCTGAACAGAAAGTCATATTGACGTGGGTGTTTGACCAAAAGACTTCTTATGATGTCCAGTTGGTCGCAAAATGGAAATGGTTCTGATCTGACATCCAATATCACCGCCACACAGTGGCCATCTTGGAAATCTTATCGCTACTCCTTCGGAATGGAAGGTCGTATCAACATGAGGTTTTCACTAAAAGACTTCTTATAATGTTTAGTTGTCCCTAAATGAAAATGGTGCTGATCTGATGTGTGCAATATGGCCACTAAATATTGTTATTTGCTACTCCTGAATGGATGGTCGTATCAACATGAGGTTTTCACTTCAAGACATCTAGTTGTTCCTAAATGAAAATAGTGCCAATCTGATGTACAATTATTGCTACTCCTCCTGAGTAAAAAGTCATATTGACATGGGGTTTTCACCAAAAGACTTATTATGATGTCTGGTTGGTCCTAAATGAAAATGGTGCCAATCTGATATCCAATATGGCCACCACAGTGGCTATTTTGAAAATCTTGTTGTCACTACTCCTCCTGAATGGAAAGTCATATGGACATGTTGTTTTCACCAGAAGACTTCTTATGATGTATAATTAGTCCTAAATGAAAATGGTGCCAATCTGATGTCTAATATGGCTGCCACAGTGGCCAGCTTGAAAATCTTGTTATCACTACTCATGAATGAATGGTCATATCAGCATGGGGTTTTCACTAAAAGACTTCTTATAATGTTTTGTCGATTGTAAATTAAAATGGTGTTGATCTGATGGCCAATATATGGCCAGCTTGAAAATCTTGTTTTCACTACTCCTCGTAAATGGAAAGTCATTTTGACATGGGGTTTCATCAGAAGAGTTCTTACATGTATGTAGTCTAGTTTGTACCTAATGAAAATGACTAACCCTCAATATGGCCACCATGGTGGCTATCTTGAAAATATTGTTATCTCTACTCCTCCTGAATGGATGGCTATATCAACATGGGGTTTTCACCAATAGACTTCTTATGATACCTAGTTGGTACTATATGAGAATGGTTCCAGTCCAATATGGCTGCCACAATGGCAGTCTTGAAAATCTTGTTGTCATTACTCCCCCTGAATGGATGATCTTTATGACATGAGGTTTTCACCAAAAGATTTCTGTTGATGTCTACTTTGTCCTAAATGAAAATGGTCCCTATCTGACATTCAATATGTGCACCACAGCCGCTAATTTGAAAATATTGTTATTACTGAAGACTGAAGACTATCAGAGATGGTTTCAACACTCATCAGTTAAAAGGAAGAAATGGTCTTATCATGAATTCCTGGACATTCTTTTCACCCAGGAAAGTGTCAGTCCCTTCGAGGGACTCTTGTTTTAGATCAGCTTAATGTACATTTTTTTACTTTCTAAATTCTAGCAAAATAAATGGCAGGCTTAACAAAAAAATGAGTCACTTGTGCATAACAAACCAACAAAGAAGGCCCTTTCTGACCAGTGCAGTTGAAAGTAGGAAAAGATATCTTTATTGAGTGGAACACTTTCAGTGTTATATAATGACCATATATTGTATATTGTGGTACTCTCAGCAGGTTAACTAAGTATTGTACATATGAATGAGTAGGTATTAGAAGTGTGGACTGCATGCAGTATTAAAGGTAAGAAATGTTCAAATTTGGATGCATTATAAGGAGAGCTTGTATAGTACCCCAAAAATATGAATGGTAAAATTTTGATCAGGGATTCTATCCAGCCTAAGTGTTCATTCCAGAACTGCAAAAAGTGGGACTCATGGGATCCTACCATGGCAAAAATTGGGACTCATGAGATCTTACCATGGCAAAAAGTGGCGTTTTTTAGAAGAAAACAAACAGGAATCTCGGATATCTCTGCCTGTATCTTGTTTATTCCAGAAATACTATAGCCTCATCATAAAAGTCGGTCACTGTGACCCATATTTTATGCTATACTGACTTGGGTTCAGTCTCAAGCAGTGTTCATGCCAGAATCATCAAACTAACTGATTGTATGCATCCCTAATAGTTAATAGTACCACACCCATGCAACAAAAAAAGATCATTGTGACCTATATTTCATCTTCTACTGGTTTCGTGAAGGTTTTGAATTTAGCTCATGACCACATGAATTTTTGCATGTTATGTGCATACTGTCCTTTCCTAGAATCATGAAACTAGGTGTGTGTATACATCTGTATAAGTTCTACATCCATTTTGCCAAAAGAGGGCTCTGTGACCTATATTTTATGCTTCATTGACTTTGTTTAAGTTGGTGTTAACAGTTCATTTATTGGGTGTTGTTTTTGTTTCAATCATGAAACTTGATAATTGGATGTATCTCTCTTGTTACTACACCCTTAAAACCAATGAAGGTCACTGTGACATATATTTTATCTTTACTAACATGGGTTAAGTATTTGTGTTTATGATTACGTTGATTCATCCATGCTAGACCTATGTACAGTACATCATAGCCTACTCAGAAGGACCTTTCGGACCAATTCAGTTGAAACTAGGAATAAAATATGTTTATTCATTGATAAGGGAGCCAATGTAGCTCATTTTGTAGAGCGTCAGACTCGTAATCCAAATGTCACGGGTTCAATATCCACCCGAGCCAGCCAGGGTTGGGTGCCTCAGTGTATGTTCTTGGGAAGGGCACTTAGCTCCTATATCCTTGGCATGATATAGCTAATAATGTGTTAAAAGTGCTGTTAAAACTTACAAAAACAAACAAACAAAATTATTCAGTGGTCAGCTTTACATTATTAATGCCTATACATTTGTATATTGTGATATGTAACCCTCAGCCAGCTAACTGTATTATACATGTGAATGAGTATAGGAATTAGATGAGTGGACTGCATTCTGCATGCTTTTCAAGTGAGGCTCACCTGCGGGTAATTATTAATGTATCAACTATGTACTGCTGGCTGTCTCTCCCAGGTTACTCAGAACCCGTGGCTGTCACTGGTAAAATCTGGTTTCTATGGGTGGACAATTATAATAGCTTGTTAAGCAGAATTTAAGAAGAGTGATTTAAAAAAAACCCACAAAGTCAATATTAATGTCTGTATTTTTATCAGCACATTGTAGTACCTCTACTTTGATATGATAGAAAAGAATTTTCTTTTTTTATTCGTTTATGTCTTTTATGCCGTGTCACAGTGGGTAGGTAGGTAGGTAGGTAGGTAGATGGGTGGGTAGGTAGGTAGGTAGATGGGTGGGTAGGTAGGTAGGTACAGTAGGTAGGTAGACAGGTGGTTTCACAATATGTCAGCACAATACTAAGTTAAGATGTTCAATTTTGAAAAGGATTTAAAGTTCAAAAATGTACAGATAAAAGATTGCAAAAAAATCTTTAGTTTGGAAAGGGGTCAAGATCGCTTTAGTGTGAGTTTATTTTCTGCATGATAATGTTTACAATGGCTACTGGAGACTAGTAAAAATAAAGATGAGCTATGTAATCATTGATTACACTTAGTGGTTGTAGACATACCAATACCTTGTAAATGTATTTATTGTATAAGCACACTATGCTAACACTGTTCACGCTAAAGCTATAAAATAATATTTTTAAAGTTGAATAAACTATTGTATTACTATTCAATTTATGTGAGTCCTCAGTTGTAATGACCAATAAAGGTGAATACTGTTACATGAACTGTGCTTGTAGTAGTGGTAGTGACCACTGGTCACACTGGTTGTCACTTCAATGTTACTGATAAGCCTGTGACTTTTACACAGTAAAATCTGGCTTCTAGTTCTGGACAATGACAATAGTTTCTGAAGCAGATTTTATTAACAATATTTTTCAAAAAATGTTTTTTTTTTCATTTCTCATTTTAGTAATCCACCTGAGTCTGCTTTGATATCAATGAAATTTGTTTTTTGTTTTTTGTCTAGCCCACATTACTGGGAAGCGAATCATAACAGTCACTTTTCTGCTGTCATCAGTTTGTTAAGGTTTTCATTCTTGGGATAAATCATATAAAGCTAAGAACATTCATTCTGTGACATGTTTGCTTGCCCTTGTACATTGGGGTCACAGCAGTGGTGTAGCAACTGCTCAAGCAACCTCCACAACTGCAGGGAGGTGGGTCAGGCACAGTGGGGCCCCATAATTCCCATCAAACAACTTTTTTTTATTGAGAGGGGGCCCCATAATTAAGTTCTGCAGGGGGGGGGGGAGAATTTCTTGCTACGCTGCTGGGTCACAGTCACAGAAATATTAATGTTTTGGTTAAAAAAAAATAATTTGCTTATAGTTTCTAAACCCCTTGATAGATTCTCATCATACTGGCAATTCCTTCTACAACATGTTCCATTGCCTCTTTGACCTTGGAGTCGAGATCTATGCTATAGGAAATTTGCAAAAAGGTTTTTGTGAAAGTTTGGTTCATATTTTTCTGAACCCCATGATGGATTTTCTTCAAATCTGGGATGAGTCATTACGAAGCAAAGACTTCATTCTTTGTCATGCTCAATCAGCCGTTTAATCTTGGGGCTCAAGCTCACATATTTTACAAGAATGCTTTGAATGTGGGCTTGACATGCAGGCCCTGACCTTCTTGTTTTTTTAAAAATGTCTTTTATGCCCTGTCATGGGCCAACATTGTGTAGATCAAGATCACTTCTTGATGATAATTAATGTTTGGAATGGCTGCTGGAGACTACTAAAAGTTTTGTAGAGGTGAGCTATGTAATAAATAATCACATTCTGGCTTTTAGCTCACCTGGCTTTAAAGGCCAAGTGAGTTTATCGCATGGCCATGTGTCTGTCATGTGTCACATGTCATGTGTCATGCATCTATTGTGTGTTGTGCATTGTCTGTCCATCCATCAACTATTTTTTGTTACCACTCTGGAGTCCATATTTCTGATTTGATTTCAATCAAACTTGGAATATGGGTTTATATCAGCAAAATTTTGGATCAGTTTGATAATGGTGCATAGTAATGAGGTGATCTTGCATATGATTGGTTAACTATGTTAGCACTCTGGAGGCTGTATTTCTGATCTGATTTTGGTCAAATTTGGAATATATGCTTATATCATTAAAGTCTCTAATTAATTTGATAATGAGCAAGATCCACAGATACTAATGAGGTGATCATGCATCAGATTGGCTGAGATTGTTACCACTCTGGAGACCACATTTCTGATCCAGTTTTGATCAAACTTGGTATATATGCTTATATCATTAAGATCTTGGACTAGTATGATAATGAGTGAGGTAATCTTGCATCTGACTGGCTGACCTTACTGCCATTGGAGGCCAAAATAGCAGTTTGCATATTAAAGCAAGGGAAGTAACCTATGACCAGGTCTTTTGAGAATCACAGATTTTGGGTTGTGAAGAGAGTTCTCCCTCTTGGAAAACATTCTTATCCAATATAAAACAATAATTTTACAATACAGGATTCATGAATTTCAGTTGAATAAGTAATATAAATTAGCAGAATAATACACCTTAGTGATTGAATTGAATAATCAATAATTTAAAGCTGAGAGAAATATATAAAAATAATGATAATTTTTTTTGTTTGTTAAGTATATAAAATATTTTATATATTATGTTGAAATGAATTGGCTGTGTTGTGCATGAAAACCAGGTAGGTATTGTTTGGGCCTTTCTCATGCACACCAGTAACCTCATTGCCCAAGTAAACTTAAAAAAACTACTAAACATCTTGGTATTGCTATATTAAAATGCCTGAAATATTTGTTGTTTTTATGTTATCACACTTGTATGCATTATTTTATGGCTTTTCATATATTAATATTATAAGTCACACACTTTTAAATTTATATCTGATATATAATTGCCTTTAATTAAAATAAAAAAAACCAATATGCTTTTCTTCTGAACCACTTACAAATTTGATCACTGTTATTAACATAAATATATAGACCCTCAGATTTTCCAAATGCCTACCCTGGAAAATTTCTGACCATAAAACAGAATGAAAAAGAACAAAACAAAAAAAAAACAAAACAAATTCCAGATGTTTCTGAATGTTGTGACCAGATCATATATCATTTCGATCTATAGGTAACAGCATTAGATATCATGCTTATTTAGACATTTATTATTTCTCCCCGTATTTTTTTAGTACCTCCTGGACATAGACTAGAAAGCATGATTCAATAATAGCTACCTTTGCCTGCTGTTTGCTAATGCTCACTTCAAATTTACAGCAAGTTACTTGTATGTCATCCATCCATCTGTCTGTTCCCTATTTTGTTTGTATGCAATAACTTGAGTTCTCTACCATCTACCAAACTTTGTTGATAGCATGCACTTGGTGTAAGAAAGAAGCCTATTGATTTCAGGGTCAAAAGGTCAGATGTCAAGGTCACTGATGAAAGAAGAGAAATGGTTTCTGCACAATAGCATGAGTTCTACATCAAAGATTTGGACAAAACTTCACAGATGACTTGCATTGGGGTAAGGAAGAAGGCTATTGATTTCAGGGTCAAAAGGTCAAAGGTCAAGATCACTGTGACTGAAAGAAGAAAAATCGGTTCAGCATAATAACATTAGTTTTGCATCACAGATCTGGACCAAACTTCATGGATTCCCTGGATTTTGGGTAATGAAGAAGTCTATCGATTTTTAGGTCAAAGGTCAGTGTCACTGTGACTGAAGAAGAAGAATGGCTTCATCACAGTAACATTACTTCTACATCACAGACCTAGACCAAACTTAATGGAGGGCTTGCACTTGAAGTAAGAAAGAAGCCTATTGATTTTCAGGTCAAAAGGTCAAATGTGAAGGCTCATGTGACTAAAAAAAGAAGAAATTTTGGTTGCATTAGAGGCATTATTTATGTACAGATTTTGATGAAACTTACCAAAATGAAGCAAAAAAAATTGATGATTGGACAGTCGAATATTTTTGAATTAGGCTTTTGACTGAAGTCTGTCAGGTGAGCAATCTCTGGCCCACTTAAGCTTCTTGTTATGTTAAAACATACAAGTCCTGGACTGCATGTATTTGAACTGAACATGGAGCCTTCTATGATAGTGCCCAAGTAGGAAAAGAATAATATGGTTGTCCAATGAATTAACTGCGTTCAATGACATGCGTGTGCACAGTATGTGCCAAGAAATATCAGATGACCATATTAACAGAGAGTTAGAGTTATAACACAATGACTTGTGTGTGTGTGTGTGTGTATATATATATCATACACAAATTGATAGTTAGCACTCTTTAATTTTAAGGACAAAGGTCTTGACTCACATTTTTAACATACTGGCTAGGGATTTTTGGAGGGTATAATGGAGTTTTTAAGAATGTCAGCAATGTTTCAATACTCAGCAGTTGAAAAGAATAAATGGACAGCAGAAATGAACTTGTTGTAGATTCCTGGAAGTTCTTTTCAGTTAGTAGGGTGTCAGTCACTTCGCAGGATTCTTGCTTTTGAAACTGGATCATCATTCAAAGAGATCTACAAGTACAAAGAGATATAAAAGTACTTGCTACTTATAAAAATCAGAGTTTTAAGCCAGAACTGTCACATGTGTATGTGTTAATGATAATTTCCATTAGTGTACAGATACTATATAAAAAAAATAAAAAATAATCCTTAATATAGAATTTGGCTACCAGCATGGTGTACAAGATAAAACAACTTGTGCTAAAAACAGTCTTTGTGTCTATAGTCTATTGATTCTGTGGTTTTTACAATACTAAGATTCCTTGTTTTATTATTTTTTTCTGAATGCTAGGATTGAATGATAATTGTTTTAGATAATCTTATTCACAGAAACAAACTACACAAGATAGGCTTTTTTAATAAAATATTTGAGGGAAATGGATGTATGTAAGATAAATTGTTGTGGTTGATTTATGTACTCCTGTAATAATGAAGACAGATGTGAACAGATCTCAGATCTACAGTAACTTATCAACACCAGCACCCAAACACCTGTTTTAATACATAACAGCTAGCACATAACGCATACATCTGTCCAGTGTATACTCTTTAAAGATGTAAATCAAGTCTGAGAAGGCTAGAATGTATTTTGCTGTGGGAACAAACCCTGTTTGTATCAAAACAAAAAAAGTTGGGAGGCAATGTATTTAATTACTTGGCATTTTCTCCATGACTCACAAAAATGTTTCAACATGTAGAAAGTTTGTTTCAGATTGTTTGCATAATATTTGCCCCAGTCTTTACTAAAAAAAGTGGTACATTAAAATATCAGATTCACCATCATTTGTCAGAATGCAAGCATATTTAAAGACTGCATGGATACATGTTAGATGAATTAAATTGCATATAAATTACAAAATGTGTTTCTTTGATCACAGTTTCGTCTCTTTTATCAAGTTTCTACAATTTGTAAGTGAACTTAGAGTTTTATCTTGTTTTTAAATTCTGAAACATTTTAACATTTGTTTCATTTTGCCATAATAGAATGTTACTTGAAAAAATAATTATTGCATTTGTGGATAAATTTATTACAATTCAACGAAACACTTGGAGGTGCTCCTTTTTTTATTGAAGAACCTAACAGCTAATTGTATGACAGTAACAGAAATAAGCACACATACAAGTTTTATTAGCTTCACTGGTCAGAAGAGCTTATGGGATGGCCTTCTGTCCGTTGTCTGTCTGTCATCCGTCCATCTGTTAACACAAGTTTGCTATTTCTACTCCTACTAAGCTACTTGAAGGAATACCATGAAACTTGACACACGCAGTTAATTCATCCCATGGTCTCATTGGCCCTAGATTAAAATGGTGCAGCTCGTACATGTACATCCATATAGCCACAGCAGCAGCCATCTTGAAAATCTTGTTATAGCTACTTCTCCTGAATAGATGGTCATATCTACATGGGGTTTTCACTAAAAGACTTATGATGTCTAGTTGGCCCTAAATGAAAATGGTGACAAATTGATGTCCAGTATGGCCGCCAAAATCTTTTTATTGCTACTCCTTCAGAACATATCCACATGGGGTTTTCAACACAAGACTTTTTCTTATCTTATCTAGTTGGTCCTAAATGAAAATTATGCTAATCTTATATTCAGTATGGCTTCCATGATGACCATCTTGAAAATCTAGTTATTATTACTTCTTCTGAATTGATGGTCATATTGACATGGGATTTTCATAAAAAGACTGCTACTGATGTCTAGTTGGTCCTGGATGAAAACAGTGCCTATTTTACATCCAATATGGCCAACACAGTGTCTAATTTAAATATCTTGGCATCACGCAAGAATATCAGAGATGGTTTCAACACTCAGCAGTTAAAAAGAAGAAATCGTCTTGTCTTGACTTCTTGGAAATTCTTTTTGGACAGCAGAGCATCAGTCCCTTCGAGGGACACATGTTGTACATGGGTCCTAAAACTTGTAATCTGAATTATTATAAAGTACAATATGTCACATTCAGCATTCATTTGGGAACTACCAGTTCTTGCTTTTTAGACCATCGTTTTCTTATCTCACTTTAACCTCATGTAGCAAAGATACATTTTTCATGTAATTTAAATTGAATCTAAGGTGAAATTGGTAGCTATATTTATGGAAATGTAGCCCAGCCTTCAATGATGACATTGTTTCCATGTAATTGACCCATCTTCCAGTTACTGTCATGAAAATGGATGAAAACATTGGTTCAGATTGTACATGGGAGAAAAGAAGAATAAATGCTTTTCTTCATATTTGTCTTTAACAAAAGAATAAACATTGCATGTGTATAACAGTCATACTCAAGGAACTCTTTTGTTTTTAACCATATTCTTTTTATGCATTTATGGGAAAATAAATGCTTGATACTAAAGTTATGTCCTGTTTCTGCTCCCACACAGCTGTCAGAAACTATCAAGATGCTGTTAAGAAGTTAGTAGGGCTTCTTGGGCTGGTGCTTTAAACACAGGAAGAATTTTTTTTAAAAAGTTCTTCAGTTTTAAATATTGGCAGGGATTAGATTTTCTACAGTTGGGGAACAGAATTGTGCCATGGATAGTTTGTCTGGATTCTGGTTTGATTGGACAAGAAGTCAAGGGTACATTTTTTATTTATAATATTGTTAACATTGTCACAAAAATATTATATAAAAATATTATATAAATGTTTTATTTGCTTAATTAAGTTGATAGTTTACCAATTTGCTTATAGCATACCAATTTAACATGTTATGTTGGTATACAGTAATGTGTACCTATTGTGAAACACCTTTGTGCAGTTAAAGGAACACAAAAAATTCCATAGCTCTAATATGCAGTTCTAATGCTCAGCTTTTATTTTGTTAATACATGTACCTTTTCTTGGTAAGCATAGTTTTCTTCACAACTTTGATGTACATAAAGATGACAAGAACATGCACATTTTCTAAATACAATTTGCACACACACACACACACACACACACATTCTTGTAAAACCAACAAAACGGGGACATAAGATTTTTGCGATCAAAACGGGGACATCTTTATTTTAACAAACTTCGGGAGAGAAAGATCTGATTTGATATGCATTTGATATGTATATGTCTTTTGCAATCGATTTGTAGTTAATTTCCAACAAATAATGCATCAGAAATTTTACCATCAGAACGGGGACACACAAATATACCCAAAGTGTCAGAAATTATACATTACAATCGGGGACATTCCATAAATATATATTATGATTCTACATAACTGTGAAATTAATCCAAATAATGCAGTAATCAACACATGTACATAGTTCCCTTCCATATTAACAAACAAATTTGAAATTTCAGGTTCAATGTTTGTATTACACTTCATGTATATATAAGTGAAATTGTATGTCCATGATTTTGAAGAAACCACCTCATCATAACTGTGCGAAATACAGAAAATGTGTTTCTTTTTTTCGAAAGGAAATAATCAAAGATCCGCATGCCAGATGTTCAGTTATAATAATTTTACTGACATGAATACCGTATTTGCCGGCCTATAAGTCGATGCGGAGTATAAGTCGAATTCGCTAATTTAGTCAATTTTCAATCCTTCATCCATATATAAGTCAATGCGGAGTATAAGACGAAGCCAGATCAACACCTTGGCTTCGTCACTTTCGCTAGTAACTTCCGGTTTCATGAATATTAATGGTATCACTATGCTATTCCAGATTAATTGGGAAAATGATTAAGATGGTCTGTACATGTATTATTTATAGGTATTATTTATTGGTACATTGTATGCAACGATTTTCACGTGCGAAAAATTACATTAACATACTGTAAAGCAATTTCAATGACATAATCCATATATAAGTCGATTCGGAGTATAAGACGAAGCCCAGACTTCCAGGTAAAAAAGTATCGACTTATAGGCCGGCAAATACGGTACATTCTAGAATATAAATTGTCCTACAATATAACAAACAGCTTTAAGCTTTGTGTAATAAAATTTGCCTCAATAATCCACTTCATTATTAAACCAATGCAAGATAATTTTAATAGCAGCAATACAATACCCTATCACTATTATATAGCTTATTACTTTTTTGTGTCGAAAAATCTCGTCCGTTCGATGTGAAAACATTCTCCCACTTAGAGTGGAGAATTTGTCAACAAGACACATCACACCCGTGCACCTCTCAGCGCCTGCGCGAACATTCATCTTTTTCATGGACGCCATGGCTAATGGTTGTGTCGTGCGAACGTAACCAGAGAAAAATTGTCTGCTGCGGTTTTTAACCACGTTTGGGTTCTCCTTTCAGCCTAAATTCATCTGGGTTACATTTGTCCATCTCGTCTTATGTGTCTTATGCTGCCCTACGTCAGTATTTGTTCTAGAAAGAGTCTTTCTAGATTGCCACGTGTATTCCGTCCTTAGGGGTTAGGGTACACCATATATTTTTTCTGTTCAAATACAATTTAGCTCACGGTAAGTCTTGTGTGTTCATTACAACGTAACATAGACAACCGGGATAGCGCCGCAATTAGCAGGTGCATAATTCTACCAATTAAATATTTGATTAAATATTCTTTTTGCTAATTCATCAATTGTATTTTTAATAATCACGCGTGACGCGTCACATTGCTATTCTGTACTTTCTTGAGAACAATAAAGTTTGTCAAGAAAACTAGACTTCTAATCCTTGTTAACATGTATATGTATATTGTTTACCTTTAGACAAAATCCACTGTGGTGCATATAGACCGCTAAAAGTATATGCAAACAGAGCGAAGTGAACTGGTGTGCATAGAACACGCGACATATACAAAAAGGGTTAGTTTTCCACGTGTGGAAATAAAAGGTGAGTTTTACATGTTTTATTATTGTTTTATATTTCATTAAACATTTATTTCAGAGAACAATGTCGGCACAGTCTGTAGGAAAGTGTGGCCACAAGAAGGCCCCTTGGGATACCCACCCAGACTACCTCACATGTTCCAAGTGTAAGCGAAAGAATCGCTGTACCTTCTGCACTAAATGGACGAATGAAACCTGGAATCTTGCTGATTCCAGGCGTACATATAGAGGGCGGAAGAAAATACTAAATAAATCCCCCTCATCGTCCGAATTTTCTGAATTTTCTATTACAGGTACTCAGGCAAAGGGAACCTACTGTAAGAAGACCACTACAGATCAGAAGAACATTCCGGGGCCCCAGGAGCCTATGGGACCAGCCCCCCCAGATATAGGTGAGGTCCGACCTGTAGGAGGGAGTGAACTTTCCAGGAGTAGATCGCCTCTCCCGGTAAGGGAGAAGACAAACACCCCTCACATTAACAGTAGCGTGTTGCTGCCTTCCACCAGGAAGGAAGTGCACCGCTTATCTCAGAGTAGTGTGTCGCTGCCTTCCGCGAGGAAGGAGGTGCACCGCTCGTCTCAAGGTAGTGTGTCGCACCCTCCAGAGAGGGAGGAGCTGCACCGCACCAAACACTTCCAGGGTAGCGTGTCGCACCCTCTCGAAAGGGAGGAGCTGCACCGCACCTTGTGTAGTGATGAAGACAAACTGGGATCTGATATGTCTTCTGACCGGTCACTGACCGGTGACCGGTCAGTGTCTGGTGACCGGTCACCGGTCGAATCAAGTGACCGGTCAATGGTTGATCACCGGTCACATCGTCCCAGTGACCGGTCGTTTTTTACCGGTCACCGGTCACTGGTCATAGGCCACCGGTCATCTCGTACCGGTCACCGACCTTACACCGATCATCACTCAGGGGAAGAAGAACACAGACTAGGGAAGGGTATCGGATCGGTATCCCCCCTTTTCTTATTATCCCAATGAATCCGTACGGGATGTGGGGACCCCCATCTCATAATAATTGGTCCCTTATGCCCCCTTGGGCTACTGGACCCTGGACTCAGAGTAGAGACGATGCTGTGGCTCGTGTCCCGCCATCGCCTCCTCACCAGGTGGCATCCACTTGTAAAACTTGACGCATAACATCATCCATGAAAGACAAGCGGTCTCGTCTTTATCCTGGAACGTCTGGAACACATAGAGCCCCTACTCATCATGACAAACACGTACGGGATATGGCACATAGTGCACCACTGTTACTATCTCCAAAGGACATAGTGATGCCCGGCCACTCTCCTGCTCGGAGTGTTCTAGATGATGATGCGTTATCTATCCTCGTCGACTCCAATGAGTACGAACTAGAAGCAGCTCATTTGTCACCCCCTATTAGGCCCACCAGTTCCTCTCAGCTAGATGAAGCGGAAGAGATCTGGTCTTTTGATAAGGCGGTATTGTGCCCGAAGCCGTCTGGTGCACAGTCCAAGAAGATCCTCTCCATTTTGGAAAAGATCTCCGGGACTCAACCACAATCAGATCTCCTGCTCCTTCCACATTCCTCAACGATTGAGGAAATATCACAGAGGCTCTCCTCAGGCCAAGACGTCGCTAGACGGCGTAGAGGGTGGGCTGTCCCTGCCTCTACTTTAAGACCTATGGTCTCTGCCTCTAGTTACTGGGTACATTCCCCGAAGTGGCCCATTAAGCCTCCCCAATTGGATGCAGATGCATCTCAAGTGGGTTTGACAACTGGAGCCTGGGCACGCCTTCCTATTAAAACGATAGAGGCCATTGAGCAGAAAGTCCGCCTCCTGATCACCATAGCTTCTCATGCGGACCTCTTCTCAGCTACTTCGTTTAGTATGCTGAGGGAGGCCGCTCTGAACCCAGCCGCATTACAGCGTGTGCTGGAAGCTGTGGCCAAGACATCTCGGCATTCACTTTCTATTGCAATGGCCCTATCAGCGGAACTCCTACACATCCATCGTGATGTTGCATTGGACTCCTCGAGGGTCTTACTTAACCATAGTAAAGACCTTCTAAGGGCTGCTCCGCTGGGAGCTGAGAGCCTCTTCGGAGGTCTCATACCCACTGTGGCTTCACAAGATTTGAAGGATCATCAACATAGATCCTTCACAACTGCACCTGGCCCATCGCAATCGGCCAGGAAGCGTACTAATGTGCATCACCCGCAAGGGCCACCTGCTAAATTCTTTAAACAGATACAGCCCCAATACAGTGCACAACCTCAAATGAGACCTCCTCATCAGTCAGGTCCAAGGCGTGGGTTTAAGCGCCGAGGAGCCTCTAGGAGGAAGTTCTCCAACCCACCTTCCTTTCTCAAGGAAGGAGGGGGGGGGACGGCCCTAGGGACTCACTCCCTCTCCTGCCATCCATTCCTCTCCCAAACATCCCCGTAGGTGCTCTCCTAGGCCTCTTTTCAGAGGCATGGGCAAGTATCACGGATGATGGGTGGGTCCTTTCTATTGTAAGCGAAGGTTACCGTATTCGGTTTCGGGAACAACCTCCACTATCAAGGACCCCCATATTCTTTCATCAGACCAATCTGGTGAAATTAAGGGAAGAGGTAAATACCCTTTTACAAAAAGGGGCAGTCGAGAGGGTCCTGAACGATCAATCTCCCGCATTCTACTCCCGAATCTTCCTGATCACCAAGAAAAGTGGGAAATTTCGTCTGGAGACCACCTCTTCAATCTGAAATGCGATGTGTCCATCAGATTGGGCGGTCTCCATCGACCTTCAGGATGCTTATTTACACATCCCGATTTTTCCACCACATCGCAAATATCTCCGGTTTTGCTTGGACCAGGTAGTCTTTCAATTCCGGGTTCTGCCGTTTGGAATTGCTTCCGCACCCAGAGTTTTCACCCGAGTTATGGGAGTAGTAGCGTCCTATCTACGAGTACTGGGAACCCCGATTCTCCAATACTTCGACGACTGGTTAATCCACAACGTTCAGGTTCAGTCCCTCCATCAGGATCTGTTCCGTTGTTGGTCCACAGTAACTCGGTTGGGTCTCTTACCCAACTTCGAGAAGTCAGAACTGACTCCATCCCAGGACTTCGTTTATATAGGGATCAACTTCCTCACAAACCAGAACTTAGTCCGGGTTCCCGGGGAGCGTATAGATCGAATCCTGGCACTTTTAGAGACACTGCGAGTAAAAGCCATGTTGTCTGCTCGCTTTTACCTATCCCTACTGGGAACCTTGAACGCCGCTGCAGATCTGGTTCCCTTAGGATGGCTCCATATGCGCCCTCTACAGTTTCTCCTTCTCACAAGGTGGAAACCACACAAGGATTCTCTATCAGCTCTGATTCCTCTAGGACCAGACTTCCATCAACATCTGCGATGGTGGATGAATCAAGACAGATTCCTAACTGGGGTCCCCATGCATGCACCCGATCCCCACTCCTACCTGTTCGCCAACGCGTCAGATTCCGGTTGGGGTGCTCATCTAGAGCCGGAGGGCATAACTCTTCAGGGTCATTGGACCCTGGACGAGTCATCCCTCCACATAAACAACCTAGAAATGAAAGCTGTATTTCTAGCGTTGCAAGGGTGCATCGACAGAGGGGTTGATGTGTCATGGTCTCCTCTGACAACACATCCGTTGTAGCATATCTCCAACATCAAGGAGGCACACATGCCACTTCTCTTTGCGTGGAGGTCTGGAACCTCCTCCGCTGGGCCACCTCAGAGAACATTTCCCTCCGAGTTTGCCACATCCCAGGGAAGAAGAACATCTTAGCGGACAGTCTGTCCAGGTCAGGCAAATCAGTTCTCACAGAATGGACTCTTCACCGCGAAGTGACAGAGTCCCTTTTCTCACTATGGGGAAGGCCCCTCGTGGACTTGTTTGCGACCAGGCTCAACAACAGACTTCCCTTTTATGTCTCTCCAGTCCCGGACCAGAGAGCTTGGGCAGTGGACACATTCAGCTTCCAGTGGGATTGTCTGTTCGCATACGCCTTCCCACCATTCCAATTGCTACCCCAAGTTCTGCAAAAAGTAAGAACTTCCACTGCCCGGATCATTCTCATAGCTCCTTTATGGCCCCAACGATCTTGGTCAACGATCTTCTAGATCTATTGATAGATCAACCCAGGTCTCTTTCTCACAGGAGTGATCTTCTGTCACAACACAGGGGCTCCCTCCTACACAACAGCCCACACATTCTCCACCTTCACTCTTGGTTCATCTCAAGCGATCTATCTGCCAGAACAAGTTTTCAGGCCGGGTTGCCAGTTGCATCATTCAGGCCAGGAGAACTTCTACATCCAAGGTCTATGATGCCAGGTGGAGAATCTTCTGTGATTGGTACAGTAGGAAACGTGTTGATCCCAGCTGTTCCTCTGTAACTGCCATTGCTGATTTCCTTTTGTTCCTTTTCGAGAACAAAAGATGTTCAGTATCAACTATCAAGGGCTATTAGAGCCACCATCTCTAACACACTTAAATTTTCTCAGGGCTCGGAAATTGGTTCAGATCCACACCTTGCCGATCTCATTAAGTATTTTGAGCTACAGAGACCTGTCACCCGCTCTTTGACGCCCAGATGGAATCTATCATGTGTTTTATGGTCCTTAACAAAACCCCCCTATGAACCATTGAGTGAGGCATCCTTTCAGGACCTTACACTCAAGACTGTGTTTTTACTCGCTTTGGCGTCTGCGAGAAGACGTAGTGAGATTCATGCATTGTCTGTTGACACTGGCTGTCTCCGTTTTAATGGCAATTATGAATCCGTTTCCCTCCTTTGTCAGCCAGGCTTTTAGCCAAAAATCAGTTACCTGCGGTAGCTCCATCACCTATAGAGATCCCCAGTCTCAGTTGAATCTGTGCTGGATATGATCAAGATAGGCTTTTATGCCCAGTTAGGGCACTGCGTTTCTATCTAAATGCTTCAAAAGGGAAAAGAAGGGCAGGAAACGTCTTTTCCTTCCTCTTAAGGGCTCCGTTGATATTTTGGCCTCCACTATTTCACGGTGGATTGTCACCACAATTAAAAGAGCTTATCAGTCCCTTAGTGATAGAGACCTCTCTTTTATGAAACTAAAAGCCCATGAGGTTCGAGCTGTTGCTGCCTCATGGGCCTATCTAAATCACTCTTCCTTGGAGGACGTCATGAAGGCAGCTTTTTGGCGATCCCATACTACCTTTTTGGCCTTCTACCTCCGCTCATTAGCACATCAAAGCGCAGACATTTTTTCTCTGGGACCCAAAGTTGCGGTACAACATGTGGCCCAGAAGGACTCACACAAATAGTAAAGTGGATCTCTCCCTCAAATGGTGAGTACTTTCCATTTTTCCCTGTTTTTGATCAGTTTAACATCAGCCTACCCACTTAACTGACCAATTCAGCCATATAATAGTGATAGGGTAATGTATTGCTGCTATTAAATCAAAGTTTTTTGGGGGGGGTAAAACTAATTTTAATTATGCAATACTTAGCCATCACTATTATCAAATGCCCTCCTCCCACCCCGCTCTGATGTCCTGGCGTAATTTCGTCTATGAAAAAGATGAATGTTCGCGCAGGCGCAGAGAGGTGCACGGGTGTGACGTGTCTTGTTGACAAAATCTCCACTCTAAGTGGGAGGATGTTTTTCACATTGAACGGACAAGATTTTTCGACACGAAAAAGTAATAAGCTATATAATAGTGATGGGTAAGTATTGCATAATGAAAATTAGTTTTACCCCCCCCAAAAAAACTACATATCTATTCGATATGAAACATATCAAGAATGTGTTGATACAAAAAATATCTAATTTCAGCGGTTTTAATATTCATATGAAAATGTCCCTATTCTGTAAGTACTATGTCATGGTTGTGTGTATAAAAATGTTCCCGTTTTGTTTGTACCGTTCCATGTTTGTGTGTATGAAAATGTCCTCGTTTTGCATGTACCATTTCAAGGTTGTGCATATGAAAATATCCTTGTCTAATATATAAAAGTTCCGTGTATGTAAATATCCCCGTATTTTATGCTCCACAACAAGGTTGTGTGTATGAAAATATCCAATTATGTACTACTTCATGGTTGTGTGTATGACAATGTCCCCAATATATATGTACTGCGTCAATGTTGTGTGTATGAAAATGTCACCTTTTTGTATGTACCATGTCATGTTGTTTGTATTAAAATGCTTCCCTTTTGTATATACTACATCAATGATGTGTGTATCCAAATGTACCCGTTGTGTATGTGCCACATGTGTGTTGTGTGTATAAAAATTTTCCCTATTTGTATGTACCAGTTCAGGGTTGTGTGTTTGAAAATGTCCCCGTTTTGTATGTAACACTTCAAAAATGTATGTTCGGAAAATTACCTGTTTTGAACATACAACGTCAAGGCAGCATGTATAAAACTGTGCACATTTTGTATAACCATGCTGTTTGTATGAAAATATTTTCATTTTGCATGTACCACAAGGATGTATGTTTGCAAATGTCTACTTTATATGTTCCAGATCAATGTTTTGTGAAGGAAAATGACCCCGTTGCGTATGCATCACGTTATGGTTGTGTGTATATTAATGTTATCATTTAGCATATAAAACGACGTTTGCATGAATATATCCCCATTCTGTATGTACCACATCAAGGTTGTGCTTATGAAAATGTTCCCATTTGATATGAGCAACTTTAAATGTTGTGCATTATCAGTCTTAAAAACGTAATTGTTGTGTACATAAAAAATTAGTTTTGTATGCACCGCTTCAAGGATGTGTGTCTTAAAATGTCTCCTTGTATAGCATTAATCACGCCCGGAAGTAGCAGTAGCTCTGCTGGTAGAGCATCAGTCTCGTAATCCAAGGGTCGCAGGTTCGATATCCGCCCAGATCAGCCTTGGTTGGCTGCTTCAGAGTGTCTCTGGGAAAGGCACGTTGCTCCCATTTGCTCGACATGATATCGGCAAAAATGTGTTAAAAGTGCCTTTAATCCCCCTCCCCCAAAAGCATCACGCCAAGTATGCTTGTATGAAACTGCACCCGTTTTATATTCTGAAAAAGCCCATAGGCTACACAATTGATAATGTCTCTTTGTGTCGAAAAGAATGTGCTGCATGCTTGTATGAAAATATTCACAAGCGGTTTGAAAAAAAAAAAAACTTGGCGCAGCAAAATGTATTCATTTCGTTATAAAAACACAAAACTTGTGTGTAAGTTGACAAACCAGCTGAGTATAAAAAAATCAATTTTTGGCGTATTATAATGTTCTCATTTAACACGAACCTTTGAAAGTCATGTGTATGAAATGCGCCAAGCCACCTACCCTACCACACTTTTGCATGAACCAGAATGTAAAAAAAATGTTAGTGTTCTGTATAAACATTACCAGAATAAATGTATGAATCAAGTCCAATTCAGTATCAGGGGCCACAATGAAGTCGTGCTATAAAAGCTCCCGTTTGAGCCTGATATGGGCAACAATGTATGTTAAAATATTTTAATATGTTTGACGTACTTCAGAAAAGTTTTAGAACATAATGGGAATATAACTCATGATGAGAAAATATACAGATATTGTCTTAAGTTTTCTTAGTCCAGCAACAAACGAATCATTGCCCATTTTTAAAAAAAAATTTTTTTATTGTAATTGTTCGTTACATATTTGACTGCTGAAAAGCATTGACACACCACAAAATTATTAAATATTGTTCTCTTGTATATTTGCGATCCAACTTTGCGCATCAAAGCTTTCAAAATGACATTTTCCACGGAAAGCAGTTTCCTAATGATAATTATTCAGTTTTGTCGTTTCTATTTTTTCAATGATATTAAAGCAAAGCTAACAGTTTTTTCCCTACATGGTACTTTATTATTTTTTTCCAATTCTGTATTAATAAACATAGCCAAATGGACAGGACAGTCTAGGTAAGTAAAGTGTTATAAAAAGAACATTTAGTGATGTTTATGTCTTGGCTGTTCTCTTCAAATGCTCTCACAAAAGTTTAGTACACCTGAACAAAACAAAAACTTAATAAGAAAATAGCAATCCATGATATTAACCAACCATATTAATCATTTCCATCCTAGATCTACACGAGGTCGACAGAAATAGAAAGAATCTTGAATTAACCATACCAATACATTATGAATGTATTGCTATGAATCAATTGAAACCCAAATTAGGTAACAATTGCAGGTAAAATTAATTTAATCTTATAAAATGGTTTTTACCGCAATATGCGGTATTCAGCAAGAAAGACTTTATTTCATTGACAAAATTACGTGTATTCAACTTGTACAAATTAATATGGAGAAAATTTGGGATTTTTCACCTGTATTTCATATGAACTGCTCAATGTCTTTTTGCTTTTTTACAGCAAAAATTTAAGATTTTATCAATGAACAGTTTCTGTGAGGCACACCATGCATACCAAAATCGCTTAAAATGTCAAAGACGGAGGGTGAACCAACCACGAAGGTACACCTTACAGATTAAGTTACATTTTTACCCTCCGTCGTTGGCAGTTTGGAACTAAATTGATACTGAG